>JAQHUG010000056.1:5481762-5494233 GCA_028555095.1 Dicrostonyx torquatus | reverse complement strand
TTAATGTCCTTTGTTAATGGCTAAGGTCCACTAATGAGTGAGTACATACCATACTCATCTTTTTGGGTTTGGGATATCTCACTAAGGTCCTCATTCTTTTGGAAAAAGAAAAGTCATTTTTCTTCTGGCCTTCTCGACTAGAGCAAGTAGACTTGGGATTAGAGTGTAGCTAGAGCGTTTCCAGTTCTGCTATCCTCAGTACCTGTTTGACGCCATCCCTTGCATTCCAGCTGCAACTCCTGCCCCAAGACCTTTTGAAACTTTGATTAGAAGTTGTTAGGACTTTATCTTTGGGTTTATTGCTGGTTTCTTGGCAAGGTAGTCTCAGGTCACATTGGCCTTGAGTTCATCACGCTCCAGAGAACGACCTTGAATTTATGATTTAATCCCTTCAACCTGACAGGCTTGTCGGGACTGCAAATCCGGTATTATTTAGTACTGGAGTGCATGCGTGCCTGGCAGAGCTGTATCGCAGGCTTAAATGGCTCAGGATTAGTTTATATGGTTCTGAGTGTTGGGTCTCCCACTAGAGAGAGTGGTCAGTGGTGAGAAGGAGTAAGTAACTGGTATTAAAAAGCTAAACAACAAAGAAATAACAAGCTGGTGTTAAGACTTGCTCTCTGAAGCTCCTTGGCCTTGCTTATTACTCTCATGACCAGTTAGCTGTAAAGATCAAGTATTAAAGGCTGTTTTTAAACTGAATGAATAGAGAGGAACTACCTAGGATCCTCCATTTTTATAGTAGAAAAAAATGGAAGGCTATTAAGTACACATATTTATAGTTTATTTTTAAATTGCAGACTCATCTGAGAGACGAAACAGTCATGAACAGTATCAGATACAGTGGATTAGTTTCTACAATGAAATTTGGGTTTTGTCTTTTTCACTATAAGAGCTGTAGAATGAGGTGGCAGGATTAAATTATCTCTTTGGGTCCAGCAATTCTTGAATGAACATTACAAAATTTGTCTATACAATGAATACAAGTTTTATTATTGTGTTCATTGATAAATTGATAGCAGATTTTAGTGAAGGATTATTCCTGTTATCAAGTAAATAAATGGTTATTTTACTGTTTTGTCACGTGATAGTGGCTGAAGCTTCAGGTAGTTCTTAAGTATAGCCTCTGAATAAATCAGATAACTTGTGATACTATTACTTTATAGAGTTATATATAACACAATCCTTGTGTTATAAGGATTGGAGTATATTGATATTTTTGAGATTGGAACAGTGAGGCTTATTTATTGGATGAGATGTATTCAGGTGACATGAGGTGCTTCAGGTTAGCAGAAGTCATCATGGTTCACCACAGATCTGGAGTGACAGAGAGAAGGCTTTTGCTCCAGTCATTTTATTCTGTTAGCATTTTTCCAAGATGGGGGAGCCTGTGATCACTTATTTTAATGCTTAAATTTTTCTGATTTTAAGTATCCATGTTGCTCTGAATTCTGACAAACACACACACACACACACACACACACACACACACACACACACACACATACATTTTTAAATTCAGTGACTACAGAAAGGATTGTTCCACGTAGGCTGGGGACAGGTAGCTGAAACATAAAAGAGGCTCTTTTGATTGTAGTGTTTTTGTTGTATTGCATCCCAGTTTATTTTATACAAGCAAAATTCAGAAGTATTGGTGTGGAGAACCTTCCCAAGTAAGCCTGTGCATGAGTCAGTAATCTTTTCAAAATTTAACATGGAACATGTAAGTAGATCCTGCTTTTATAGATGTGTATATTTCTTCCTTTTAATCTTAGGGTACAGCTTGTATGTATTTCAAGCGTTTTTATCTTAATAATTCAGTAATGGAATATCACCCCCGGATAATAATGTGAGTACAAATTTGTCTTTTTGTTTTCATTGAAGATGTTTATAATGTGTGGACATTTGTCTGTGGGAATTATATGAGTTTATTGACTTCTTAATTAAGGACAGTTTAGTCTTGATTTTTTTTTTTTTCCTATTTGAGTGTAAGGTCGCCTTCTTTGCCATATCTTCTATATTGCTAATGGCATTGAACCGCTATTTGTCTACCATTCACAGGTTTTTTCTTAAACCTAACAGTTTTACTAATACCACTGTCAGTGGCATCTTTATGCTCCCGATTGTTCAGGCTAAGAATCTTTTGTGGTAATTAATTTCTCCACTCCCATCAGTTTACAGATCCTGTAGCTTCATATCAATTTTGGTTAAGAAAGGTATATTTTGTTTCTTCTCTTTGCTAAGCATTATACTTACTAAAGATGAGGACAGAATTAGTATAGGACTCATCACCGAATTTGCTGTCATTCATGCTTCTGTTTCTGTTTTTGTTTTTCCATCTCTATTCTCACCACTCAAGCTTAGGTCTTTATGCTGACTTGAGCTTCTGAAAGCTGTGAGCAGTGGCCTTCCTACTAGTTCCCCTCTCTGAACTTAGTTTAGTACTCGGGTGAACTCCTGCTTGTCCATAAGCTGCTAACTCTGCTCAAGTAACTTGAGACTTCTACTGATGACCTTCCGCATTGTTAATTATGTTTACCTGGCTTCTTTGGTCACAAGGTACATACACGTGTACTATTCTGTTTTTAAATTAACTCTTCATTTATATTCTTGATACACACTACTTTTAATTATTTTGTTCCAAGTTTCTGGTTGGATTATATGAAGCCACCAGTATGTTAATGTTGGCTAAATGCTGTAGCAGTATTAGATAATGGCTCTACTTACCATTTCTCTTAAGTCTCCTAATGAATAAAAGTTTGAAGAGGAACTCATTTTACCTTACATTTCATTTTTTTAATGTCCTGAAGTGCCTAGCATAGTCACATGTAAATACTAAACAATGTACACAGTACTTTAAGGAATATTTAGTTATTTCTGCCCTCCATTATTTCTTCATGTAGGCTCACTTGTGCATTTTTGGCCTGCAAAGTAGATGAATTCAATGTGTCTAGCGCTCAGTTTGTTGGAAATCTTCGAGAGAGTCCCCTTGGGCAGGAGAAAGCACTGGAACAGATTTTGGAATATGAACTACTACTTATACAGCAGCTTAATTTTCACCTTATCGTCCACAATCCATATCGACCGTTTGAAGGCTTCCTCATTGACATAAAGGTAAACTTACTGATAGGAAATGAACTAATATATGCACTCCTTTGTTATTCTTTGCTAAACAGAACAGAAAACTAACTAGTACTATCCTAATGGTACAATATATTTGCAACTTGAGAGTCTGTGCTGGCTCTTGTAGGGTAGTCGTGTTCAAACTTCAATGTGCCTTCGCATCCACCTGAAGAGTTTGTTATCTTAGGTTGTTCGATAGGAATTTCAGGAGATTGTGAGTTTATAGTAATGCTCTTAAAGAATTATGGTAACTCTTCTAATTGATGTATCTTGTCATAGATCTGTGCCTAGAGACTTAGATAACCTTAGAAAGGTACTAACATGAAACTAAACTATAAATGGCTCCTATTTTTAATGTTTTATGAACTTAGGTCACAAATATAAGCACCAAAATTATAAGTAAATAACTGACACCTATAACCTTAGGTCCTCGGGAAATTAGGCTGCAGGATCACCGAACCTGGAAGTATGAGACTAGACTGGCACTGTAGTGATACTGCATAACTAAACATGTAACACAGACATGTGCATGTGCATGTTTTATGTATAGAACTTATATTTGTGCATTTATATGTGCCATGTCTTGATACATATGTAAATATTGACATAGTCAACCTAAATTTTTGAAAAGTCTAAGTAAGGTTGAAGAGAAGTCAAGAACTGTTTTTTCTCAGTTAAGCAGCTATGGATATTGTTTATGCTAAATGTGTGTGAGCGTTCAGCCTAGAAACAAGACAGTACTGACACCTTTCATAGGCCTTACAGTTTACTGTCTTAGATAGCTATTAGTGTACTAAATTTTATAGAGGGAAATATAAATACTCTATAAGAAGATGGCCAATTGAAAGGCAAGGAAGACATTGCTGAGAAAGATCACTTGAAGTGAAATTCAGTTCAGGAGTAGGAATTAGGTGCCAAAAGAACATCCCAGCCAGAGACCTTCCCAGAGGATCCTTCAGTGAAGTTAGAACCTAAGGACAAGCAGGCGAAAAGAGGGCCTTCCTCCTTCCGCGCCCTGTAAAGGCCTCCAGCAGAAGGTGTGACACCGATAAGAGGCAGATCTTTCCACCTTAAAGATCTGAATTCCTACTTCAAAAGTCTGGATTAGACTGGGATCTTCCCCTTTCAAATGATTTCATTAAGCAGAAATCCCTCACAGGTGTGCCCAGCCATTTTCGGCTTCATTTAATTCCTGATGTAGTCAAAACAGCCATCACAGCATCTGGTGAGATTGGACATCTGTATGTGTTGTGCATGGTGCAGACACAGTGTGCTCATGGGAAACATTTAAAGGGCAGCCGAGCAATGAAGAAACTCCTGAGGGACGGAAATTTATACAGGGTTGTAGGATTCTTAGGGAAAACAAAGGGAGTGGAGTGAGCTTTTGTAAAAAAAGCACAGCAGCTTTCTAACTCTGCTCAGATCAGGAAAAGAAAAGTAGGTTAATAATGTTTGTGAATTTAGTACCAGAAAGGTCATTTATGATTTTGTTGAAATTTGTCTTTGAAGTATAGGAGGAAAAGAAGAAGATTAGTGGCTTTGTGGGAATAAATTGAAAGAGAACAGACTGTAGAGATGGTTTACCAATAAAGAGACTTAACAGGGTTCAATTTTCAGCACCTACATGGCAGCTCATAGTTGCCTGTAATTCCAGTTCCAAGGGATCCAGTGCCTTCTTCTGTCCCTCTTGAGCATCAGGCATGCATGTAGTACACAGACATACATACATGCAGGTGTATGTAGTGCACAGACTACATGCAGGCAAATATCTATACACACTGTATGCATAAAAGTAAATAAAATTTTAAAAAATTAAACCGAAAAGAAAGGAGAGCCCCAGAACTCAGAATTGTGTCTGGCCAACTTGGGCTACATAGTAAGATCCAGTCCAGGAAGGGGAAAATGGGGGGAAAGTGTGCTTATTATATTTTTTTCCTTAATGACTAGATATATTTTGAAACACTAGATGAATATGTTATTGTGTGAATTACATCACTGTCTTCCACCTTTATATATTGTACTTGGCTAAGTGCTACATGTATGTAGCAGTCATATGTTCTCATGACAGTGGCTTCTGTTACTCGATTATGGGCCTGCATGATGTATTTTATAATTAGAGTTATTGTTAGTAAGTAGAATATGCTCTAAAATAATGATTTACAATATACAGTGCAGCAGTAACATAGACCAGTAACGTAGTTGCTTAACATTTTTCAAAATTTTGTAATTTTGTGTCATGCTGAATTGTAGTCTTATTTGCACAAGTATCACTATAAACATACTTGTGATGGATGTGAAGTCACTAAATAATAGAAAATGTTCAGCTGCATCAGAGCCTTGTAGAACTCATGTCTCTTACTATTAAAAGAAAAACTGTTTTGTGCTCTAGAGATGGATACTTTGCATTGGTATGGATCTTGGTTTATTGATACAAATTTTAGGTCAATTTTGTTATATGTATATTTCTGCTCTTGATTAAGGTTTTTGTGCAGTTCATTTAAAAATGCAATGTATAATTAAGAAACACAGGTTAATAGATAATCATCTGTAATAGTCAAGATTATAGTCATGTTAGTTAGGTTTTCTAGATAGAGATATATTTCAGTTAGTTAGGTATTCTTCAGATCTTTTAGAGACCTTCAGAATATGGCATTTAAATTTTTTAAGACCTTAGGACTTTTCATAACAATGAGGCACATCTGCTCCTGGCAGCACCAATCTACTTCAAGAGGAAGATGGGCATCAAAGAGTCTCCTTATAGAGTTTGCTAACCATTTGGGCAAGAAACTACTCTTGCCTGGACTGTCTGATGAACTGAATATGCAGGACCCACAGAGAGATGACTGCTAAACTTGCCTACAGGTGAGATAATTCCTCGAGGTTCCTGCTTCATGAAAGAGTCTGCTAGACATTCTGCAGGACACAGAAAAAGGTGACATACAAACTGCCGGTATAGGTGGAACTGTCTTTGAAACTTCCTGCTTAGTGGAAAAGTCTGCTGGATACTATGGGCCTGTGGGCTGAAGATGGATGCCCCTATGGTACAGAAGAAGTTTGGGTGACTGTCCAGGCAGAGAGATGTCTCTGTCAATTTTGTAGCACAAAACTTGCATATATAACTTCATTAAACAGTTTCTCTGTGAAGTGGAAAGAGGTAAGATGGAGGAAATACTAGATGTAAAAGTGTTTAGTTTTGCAGAAAAGATTGACACGTTTCAGTACTGATCCAAGGAGCTAGTAATAAAAAAGAAAGACTAAGGAGGAAGCAGAGAGCATATAGTAGAGCTGTGGATTCTTTATGAACAATATACAGGAGATTAGCATGGGGATTGAAACGGTACAGTTGGCCTTAGAAAGGAGGACAAGCTTTTGTGTTGACAAGAGAAAAGGGAGAGTCTGGGTGAAGACATTGTTGTATCTGGGGATTTGGTGGACATAGTGCTTTTCCTTTTTAAAGGCAGATATAATTTTCCACAGAATGATGGTTTTAAAGACATTAAGGTCAAAAATATTGACCATCATCAGTAACAAATGGAAGAACAAATTTCCTAGGAAAACATTATATTGGTAGACAAAGCTGAGAGACAGACCAAGATGAGTGAATTTGGATTTATAATAGTATCCCAAGACCGCTTTTGTAGATTTTTCTGGCAGTGCCCAGAAATCAAACGTATAGAAATTGGATTCATATGCTGTTGAAATTGGTCGTTGCTGCCTTTCCAGAGGAACTGAGCTCAGCTCCTAGCACCTAAATCTGGTGGTTCAAAATTGTGTTACTCCAGCTGCAGGGGAACCAACATCCCTTTCCGTTTCTGTGGGCACTTTGCATGTTGCATGTTCTCATACAAACACAGATAAAAGTAAAAATGAATCTTTAAAAGTACAGGAAAGAAATGATTGAAGACTCTCCTAAGTGGGATCAGGTAGCAGGATTCATACCCCAATGGTCTGAGGTTTGCAAGAACAGCATGAAGAAATTAAGCAAAATCCTGAGGGGGGCATCTGCAGTCGGAATGGAGTGATTCTATTATTTCAGGGTCAGACATTTGGGGAAAATGACTTGGCCTGTGTGTGGCTCCACATTTGAACCTGGTATTTACAGGTTGTCTTACGGCTTCAGGACTTGACTATGAGCATCTGAAGTCACTCTGAGTGATTAAGACTTAAGTAATTGACAGGTGCTATAAGGTCTCAGATTTTGTGGGCATAGTTTAAACACATTTCTTTAGCTATTTGGGAAGGCTGATGGGTCCAAAATCATTTCCATTTATTTTCCCCAACAGTATACATTAGGACAAATTCCCTACAACAGTGATAAGGTACAACAATTCCTAATTTGACATTGCAATTGCCTGTATTGCCTGGTTCAACTTTACCTGAAAATCTTGGATCTGCCTTGAATGCCGTAGAAACTCTAGGACCCAACCCATCTAACTTTGAAAAGGACTAAAATTTGAAAATAATATTAAGTATTACTGTCTTGAATCATGTGTTTCTGTTTTGTTCTTATAGGCATATATTTCTAATCATGGTTCTGGTTCCAAAATTTCCCTGATTGAAATTCATATCAGGGAAAACAGAATGAAACGTTGAGAATTTGATGTCTATAATTAAGCTACATTCAATTAGTACATACAAACAATCTAACAGTGAAAGATTAGTTTTTTAGACATATGAAAGGAGCTACTTTTCAAAAATCATTTTTTATTAAGCCCCTGCTAGTTGCTTTTTGTTCTTTAATGGTTATTGATCTTCAGTAAACTCTCAGAAATGGTGACATCTGTATACTTTCTTTCTAGACTCGATACCCCATGTTGGAGAATCCAGAGATTTTGAGGAAAACAGCTGATGATTTTCTTAGTAAAATTGCATTGACAGATGCTTATCTTTTATACACTCCTTCACAAATTGCCCTGACTGCCATTTTATCGAGTGCCTCCAGGGCTGGGATTAGTATGGAAAGGTATCACCTTGTTTACGTCAATTCAAATTTAAGTTTTACATCTTAGTAGAGTCTGAGTTTTTAAGTAGGGTCTATTAGATGATTGTCTTTGTATATATTATGTCTTATATCAGCTAAGTTTCATGACTGACTAAGGTAGAAGTGAAACAGGTACTTTTGGAAGACCACTATAGCTGTATGACAGATATACAAGTTGATGAACTTAAATGCAGCAAACCTGCTTTGTTGTATCATTCATGTGTTGTAGAGCATGTGTAACACATTCAGTAAGAAGTAATGTCTTAGGGTATAGCCACATGAAAATTGAAGTTGAGCAGTAAATAATAATATGCAGCACATACACAGAGATAGATGCAGACATTACAATGAGTACTTTATGTGAATTAAATCCACTTGGATTTTTTAATCTTATGTATATATTAATTCTTAAACTTGTAACAGTACTATGGGTATATTACTAGAGAGCTGGAAGAATAGTAAATTAAAAATATTTACTATATTCCAGTTATTTTCAAAGTTATACTATTTTTTATTGTTTAGAATTTCTCTTATGACAATGTTTTTATTTCATTTTTATAAATAGCTGAAGAAGGTAAAATTTTCTAAGCTTAAACTATCTTATATACTTACAGTTTCAAAATACAGTGGTAAGGCAGTAGCAAACATGAACAGGTGTAATTTAGTTTTGGCCTCCCTCATTGGGAATATTTCTTATTTTATAGAAATACTAATATTTCTGACCCTCAGATACCATATTTTATGTAAGGCAGCATATATACCAAGCTAGCTTTATATAACTTACATAGTTATAAATTTTGAAACACATTTGCCTCTAGGGTAAGGGATTGTACCATTTTTTATCTATGTATACATGTAAATATATGCCACGAGTAGAAGTGCCTATGAAGACAAGCAAAAGGGTGTCAGATCCCTAGAGTTAGAGTTAGATAGTCATGAGCTACCAGGTATGGGTTCTGGGAACCAGACTTGGGTCTCTAGAAGAGCAGGATGTGCTGTTAAACATTGAGATATCTCTTCAGCCCCAAGTACAACTCTATGTAGATTTAATCCTATTGTGATCTATATCCCATTTATTTACTAAGCAAACATTTAGTGAGCTTCTGCTATGTTACACTTAGGAATACAAGAATGAAACCCTGCACTAAATAGGAAAGACATCCATGTCGATAACTGACCTGTCTTGTTAGGTGTGGAGCCTCTGTAAGAGGTAGCATATCTTTACTTCCAGCACGTAGGAGATGGGAACAGGAGTTAAAGGTCATCTTCAAAAGCTATAATGAGTTCTAACTGGGCTACATGAGACCCGGTTTTTTTTAAAAAAAATCAAATTGAATGATATAAAACTGAAAGAATAAAAAGAACCATAAGGAAGATGGCAAAGGTGTAACAAGACAGGAATAAAGAAATTAGTTAATATGTAACATAATTACCAAACCAAAGTTTCATATATAGTTTAATCTAGATAGTTTAAGATACTGCAATAACAGTTCTTAAAACTCTTTATCCATAACCTATTTATCTGGGAGAAAAACTAATTTTCATATTTATGTGTTGTATTAGGGAGCAGCGGGCTGTGTCCCACCCGGCTCCCGGTGCCGGCGGACTAGCTTACATTCAAAATAACCACATGAAAACTATATTCATTTAAATACTGCCTGGCCCATTATCTCTAGCCTTTTCTTGGCTAACTCTTATATCTGATTCAGCCCATTTCTAAAAGTCTGTGTGTCACCACGAGGTGGTGGCTTACCAGGGAAGATTCTAACCTACATCCATCTCGGGCCGGAGAATCATGGCGTCTGGCAGTGCCTTCTCTCTCATTGCCTTCTTATCTGTCTACTCTGCCCACCTAAGGGCTGTTTCCTATCCTATAGACCAAGGCAGTTTCTTTATTAACCAATGAAAGCGCAGAAATACAAAAGAAGCCTCCTACACCATTTATGTCTCAAAGATCTAGGATCATTTGGGATTATAGCACCTATACATGATGTAATTGCACGTAAAATTTCAGAGGAACTAAAATTTAAACAAAATGTGATTAGGGTTTATAAAACATTCGTAGAAAGATTTTAACATGTTTGCTTTGGACTTGATAAGATGTAATAGAATTACAAAAAATGAGATGATATCTTGTTGATACATTGCTTGTTAATGCTCAAGTCCAGCCACAGGTAGATTGTTACTAAGGGGGAACTGACTGGTGCCATATTCTGTATCTTCTACCTTGGATCTGAATCTGTCTACAGCTCACACTCCTCAGGAATCACATAAAGTTAGGCTGAGAAAATACCTATATCGAACTTTTAATATAAAATGATACATATTGGTCATTAGTACTGTTATTTTATCTCTGAGAGGTTATATATAATAAAATTTAAATAAACTTTGAACAGTACACATCTCTTAAACTAGCAAAAAAATGGTAGTAAATCTTTCAGACTATAATAGCTGCAGGTTTTAATACTGTGGAGTTTTCCAATATTAAGTGATATTTTTTAAGTAAGTAATTTAAAAACTGCACTTGATGCAATAAACATGGAGGGAAATAATTTATACCTTGTCTTTGCAATATGCTGTGTGATTTTCAATGAGTTAAAATGCCATTTTTTCCCTTCAATAGCTATTTATCAGAGAGTCTGATGCTGAGAGAAAATAGAAGTTGCCTGTCACAGTTCCTGGAGATAATGAAAAGTAAGTGCTCGTAGCAGAGCTGCTCTCAGTACATGTTTGCTGTTTAATGTGCACGGTAGATTGTTGTCTACACTTACTGCTATTGAATTCCTGTGTTGAGATGCACTGGAGATACACTGGTGAGCATAAATAAAGGTATATGGAAGGAAATCCTTTTTTATGTGAAAAGAGAATATGACTCTCAGATTTAGAAAAGGCCTAGTCAAAACAAGGTTCTTTTAAAAGTATCTCCAAATATGTGAGAGGCATTCAGACCCAAAGGAACTAACTACAAGGGTAAGTTAACAAAAATGAGTTATTAACTAATTAATATTTTGTTACTAATACAAAGGCAGTAATTTTCAAGTGGAGTTGAGAGGGATGAAGTGTCAATTTCCGAAGACACCGACTGTTACAGCTTGGAGTTTGATAAAAATGTAGCTTGTCAGATGAGCCTGGATTAGGATTTGGTAGTAGAGTTCATCTGGCATGTTCCAGTTTTGGTTCAGACCCTAGCACCAAAACAACAACAACAACAAAATCACTATCACCACAACTAAAACAGTGCTGCTAAAACAGTGGCCCCAAAAGGAGGTCTATGTCTTATCTTTGGAACCTGTACTTGTTACTGTAAATTAGAGCTGATGTTGTAAATGCTAGGATCAAAAGCTGCAGTTGGTGACTTGAGTTACTGAAGAGAGGAGTCCTCGTTAACAAAAGGTAGAGAGAAACTTGAGACAGCCATAGAAACAGTGTCATGATAGCAAAAGAGGTGCAGTCTTGGCCTTAAAAATTGTAGCGGTCTAACAAAAAAAAAAAAAACCCGCATAGTGCTAATAGTCACCAGAAATGAACAAACAGAATAGATTTTCATCAGTGCCTCCAGGCAGAATTTAGCTCTTTGCCAATACTATGATTTTTTGACTCAAGAGAAACAGATTTTAGATTCCTGGACTCTAAAGAGTGAGAGAATACATTTCATTACTTTAATACACAAACTTAGTGATAATTTTAATAGTAGCCTTGGGAAACTTTTTAGAAAGACTTTGATAACACATACTGAAAACTTAGTCGTGCTGGTGTTGAGAAATCGGCTTTAGAAATTCTGATTAGATTTTCTGCTTAGTTGACTGGCGCATAATACACACACAGACAAACACATATTTAGCATATATCTCACTCATATGTGTTTTTGAGAATGTAGTCCAGGCTGGACCTAAGCTTGGAATCTCTTGCCTCTGTCTCGTGAGAGAGATCGTAGGATATGCCACCATGCTCAGTTCTTCGTTACCTGTCTTGGCGATTATTTCATAGCTACTGAGTTGTACTTCAGAGGTAAAGGCTTACCTTTTAAACCAGTAAAATACAGGATTGCAGACCTTTATTTAGGTGATACCAAATGTGTATACATTTTTGAAGACACATTTTAATGTTTATTTTAAATCTGGGAATCAAGGTATGCAGTTCTCATGCCATGGTATGATTCTTTGATTGAAGTGATTTTGGAGTAATGGAGTAAATGTTTATTTAGGGGTTTTTTTTTTCTTTTGTTTTTTTTTTGTTGTTGTTTTTTTCTTTTTTGCATAAACTGTAAGTCTTCATATTTACCACTAGAGGGTTCACTTCCAAAGCTAATTGTGATTTCTAATAGTAGTTCCTAACAATTTGGTAGAGGAGGATACATAAGGATAATA
>JAQHUG010000056.1:5425639-5479578 GCA_028555095.1 Dicrostonyx torquatus | reverse complement strand
CCAACTTGTAAGGCCTGCAACCCTGAGTACTTACTAACTTGTCCTCCTCATTGGACCATTCAAATACTAATTCTGTTCTAGCTAGCAATCAATGGGTCATCACCCAAAATTTCCAATTAACAGAGATTACATTTTACTCCAAGTTGCCATTTGCTTTGTACTCTACCAAGGAAGTTCTACATTCCTGTGAAAGTGTCTTGAGTATTTCTTTGTATAGGAAGGACTTAAAAATATTACAGATGTTTTATAAAATACAACTAAAATTTCTGTGAAGTAAAATAGACTTTAAATATAATTTTAAATTTTATTAGATTTAGTGGTCAAAATCTGTCAGATCGTTGTGTAGTTTCTAAGTATACAGTGTCTGTTCTAACTCATCTCACTGCAGGCTGAGAACATTCGTGACACCACCAAGTAGTACTACTTCAACACAAAGAATTTGTTTTCCTTGATCATTAGGGTTTTTGCCTCTATTTTTCATTGTACAGTAACTGTATTCTTCTATGTCACTCATTGAATAAAAACCAAAGTTCCCTTTGACCAAAGTGCAAAATCTGAATCATGGCCTCAGAAGTAACTTACCAGATGGGTCTATCCTCTGTCAATCTTTTCTGAGTATAAATGCATGAAATACTTTGTGTGTCCACATCATACATTTAGTATTACTAATCTTTTACTCTTGCCAGTCTGAGTTAAAAAAAAAAAAGTGTCACCTTGATCATTTGCACTTGCCTAATCACTATGAATACCGTTTCCAGGTTTGATAGCCATTTAAATTTTTTTTCTGCATTGGTTCTGATATTCTTATGCGTTCTATATTCTCACCTTTAAATTTTTTAAGTTATTTTATATATAGTTTCTTCACTACTTTGATACTTGCTTTTTTAATAAAGAAATTTTTATGAATGGTAAGATTTTTCCCTCCAATATTACTTTGCTTTTGAGTATTTCATGATTTCCTTAGATGACAATTTTTTTTATCATAGGTAAATTCAAAGATGTAGCAATTGATTTATTGTGTTTGAGTACAGATGTAAGTGGGTGCCTGTAAGGCAGAGGACAATCTGTAAGAGTCCTCTTTTTCCATATGGGTTATGGAAAAACTTAGGAGAACTTAGGCTGTCCTGCTTGGTGTCTAAACCCACTGAACCTGTCACCAGATGTGTGTTGCCACTTTTGCCTGTCTGCTTTAATCACTGTGTGTAAGATACCAGTCTTAATACTACAGCTTTTATACTGTGCTTTTCTATTGCGGCTAGGCATTACGACCTAGTGGGCTTCAAACTCTGTCCTCCTTCCTTACCCACTCAAGTGTTCCTACTTCAGGTGTGTACCACCACTGGGCTCCACTTTAGTATGCTTTTATGACAATTGAGACAAGATCTTCCAACACATTTTCCTCTAGGTTCTCTTTGCTATGTTCACTGTAAGCTCAGGATTATCCCAAAATCTCAGTAGAGTAACTAGTACTGAGTTTTATAGCTATGCTCAGCCTCTTTATAATCTTTGCAGGTTCTTGCTACAATGGGTTAAGTATTGCTTTCATAGTCACAAATCTCTTTCCAGTTTTTAGTGCCTATTATTCAGTAGAGATATACTTTTGTTTTTGAAGATAAGTCTCACTGTGTTAACCTAGGCGAGCCTGAACTTAAGGCAGTACTGTTGCCTCAGTTTGAGTGCTGGCATTATAGCTCTGAGCTACGATATGGGTTATAGCTCACATATCCTTGCTGGTTCCTATTTTATGTTGCCACCATCAGTTTTGCTAATTGCTTAATTATAGGAAGAAGAGGAAAGGCTATGAAGATGATGACTATGTATCAAAGAAACTCAAACAAGAAGAGGTATGTTTACCCCTAAAGGTAAACTTTTATATAATTTTTACATTTTTTCTGGCATGACCTAAGTTAAGATGTACTGTTCTGGAGTAGTGTAAGCTTTATAGACAGGTGGGGCCATGATGGGTTTTGGGGGGGGGGCGGAGCTCGAGATAGGGTTTCTCTGCAGCTTTGGAGCCTGTCCTAGAACTAGCTCTTGTAGACCAGGATGGCCTTGAACTCACAGAGATCCGCCAGCCTCGCCTCCCAAATGCTGGGATTAAAGGCGTGCGCCACAACTGCCCAACTCAAGGGGCCAGGAGTGTTTTGAACACTGTCAAGCTGTGTAGCTCAAACTGGCCTTGCACGCCCAATACTCTAACTTCAGTCTTTCCAACGAGTATCTCTTGTTTGAAATTAAAATTTTTACTCACCTCTTTATGTACAGGCTGAGTTAAGAAAAAACAAAGCAAAACCAAAAAGAAAAGAAACTTTATTTGAAAGGTTCATTTTGGGTATCAGTCAGTGTGGTCAGAATCCACAGCAGGAAGGTATGGCAGAGGGCAAGAGCACTCGGCAGCTGCTTGTTACAGGGCGCTGACCAGGAACCAGAGGCACTGCCTGGCTTTTTTTTTTTTTTTTTTTAAAGAGGGATTTGGTTTTTTTTACACTACTGTATGAGCCAGTTCTAAAATTTGAAGAGTCCTTCCTATTTTGGAAGGCAGTGATGCTAAATTTAATCTCTTATTCTCA
Source organism: Dicrostonyx torquatus (assembly GCA_028555095.1). NCBI lineage: Eukaryota > Metazoa > Chordata > Mammalia > Rodentia > Cricetidae > Dicrostonyx > Dicrostonyx torquatus. The sequence continues at coordinate 5,477,008 of JAQHUG010000056.1, read as the reverse complement.
AAGGATTCTTCCCCCTTGCCTTACCCCAGTTTTTAAAATTGTCTCTGAAAGTCAAAGATAAAAAAGGAGAGGCAAAAGGATAGCCTTCATAGAACTTCTGCTTAGAGTGGATGGCTGAGTCCCTGTCATGAGTCAGGTGCTGAACTTAGTAGCACACTCCTGCAGTCCTAGCCCTTGGGAGGGAGGAGGATTTAAAGGCTGGCTGCAGCCACAGGAGGTCTCAAAAAATAAATAAATCCACAGTAGACTGTTGTCAGTCAGCATTTTCTTAAAGGGAAGTAAGAAAACTGGCTCACTGCTTCAATGTTACCCTGACCACATTTTTCCCCCTTAGGAGGAATGGACTGATGATGACCTGGTAGATGCTCTCTAACCATTTGAAATGACTACGGCAGTGCTAAGCAACAGAAGTAGGAAGCATGTGTGACAATTAACTTTCTTTTTAGTATAATGTGAAAACATCAAAATATATTAAACCTTTCTAATTATAGCTTTTCTTTGTGATTGCTTTATATAAAATATAACTTCAAAAGAGTGAACACCATTTATTTTGGATAATCGTAACTAAGATTAGTAGGAAATTGTCCTCCTGTGGTGGCCAAAGTCATACTGCGGTGCACTTCCTTATGCTGTTTTGAACAGAATGTGATTAAACAAACCTATCCATGTAGAAGAAATACAGAAAAACCAAAATTAGCAGCAATAAATTTTAGAAGTGCTAAGGAAATAGTTTTATTCTCCAGAAGGTCTTACAAATGGCTTTTCAAAATGTTTCCTCAATAGATTGAACTATTTATGAATTACTGTGAGCTACAGAGTGTATTGGGCAGTTATCTAGTGCTTAGGTGCTAAACCTTATTCTAAGTTAAATAACTTACTTTAAGTTACTGACATCTGGGTTTAAATAAAATATAAAATTTTTGAGTCTAGATAAAAATCTTAAATAACCACAGGTAAGTTATAGCAAATTACATAGTCAGTTTTATCACTAAATGATTTCCAAGTGAATCCATATAAAATAGGCATTACTGTCACTAGAAATTTGTAGATGAAATAACATTCAAAAGTTTAAAAAGTGAAATATAAAACCCTACAACTGGGAACTCCATTATTTAGATATACCTTTGTTTTTCTTTGATGTTCATGAATTATACCTCAGTGCGCTAGTCTAGCAAGTAGAAAATGGAGATTATGATGCCTATTCCTCGTAGGACTACCCACAGCAGTGCCTGTATTTGTTGTTAACACTGTCTTAGTGTAGCAAGTAGTAGATACTGCCTTAGGACCAAAGTGCAAGTAGGTGTGTGTTTATTAGGACCAAAGTGCAGGTAGGTATGTGTTTATTAGGCCAGTGTTCTGTTTTGGTTTCTGTTTTTTGGATTTTTCTCTACTCCCCTCCCCCGTGAAAACTGCCTTGAAGAAACTATGAAAACTCAACTACCTCAAATGTAAATCTACTAAAAATCCACCCAACTTTTCATACTCCAGGACACATTTCCCAAGAGGGTAGGTAGCATTTTAGTTCTGTGGTGATTTATGCTCATGTTCATCCCTATAATTACTTGTATGGCTTGAGTTTCTGCTATTTTCTTTCTTGTTCTGGAGTAAAACTGACAAAATGTATGCTTTATAACAGACTGAAAACCAAAGAGTATGCCCAAGTAGAGTTCAAGCAACGTCATACACTACAGACAGAATCTGCAGATGCTCAGTGTGTCTCCTGTTTTTCTTTTATAACACTCAAGTTTGACACCAAGGAAAGGTTGTCATGTACTTCTGAAAATTTTCTACCCAGTTCCATTTTTTTAAAAAAAAATTTTGAAAGGTTTAATTTCGCCACTAACCACCTAGCTAACAGGGCCCGTGAAGGTAAGAAACAAGCTCCCCACTCCAATTTAAGACATGGGCATGTCAGTAAAACACAAAAATAAGGATAAATCTTTCTTATTTCTTTAAAAATAAATGGTTAAAAAGGAGAAGCATGTCAGGGATGGAAGACAGGCCATCATGGCTGAACAGTCAAGTATAATTAGTGAGGATAAGCTATAATGCTTTAAACTAGAGTTCGGACCCTGACCTATTTTTGAAAGTCCTTATCTACATTAAACCAAGGAAGTAAGATGAGTTACTGTCATAGTGCAGCCAATAAGAAAAGGAACTATAATGGGTTATGGAGAGAAAGGGACTGCATTGATTACAAAGCAAAAACAGAGTTTGTGGGGTTTTGTTGTGTTTGTTTTTTTTAAAAAAAAAAACTGGCTGAAGATAAATAAGGACAGTAAGTTTTATGGCTACATTCAGACCCCCATTTACGCCAGGGAAATCTCTCGATGGTGGTATCTAACACCCTTCAAAAGAATACATTAAGGCCTCTTCAGTTTGTTCCTCAGCAAAGGGAAATAAACCCTTGATTCTTTAAGCTCTTTCACTCTATACAGTATCTCTGAGGAATGTAATCAAATGTTTTGGAATCTAGGCCTTCAGAAAAACATTTTTATTGAAGGAACATTTTATTTATACCTTCCTTGGTGGATCTTTTTAAACAAACAAAAACCTGTTTTGATTACTAAGGACAGTCTGATACATAATTGTTTTTAAGTCTTCAGCACAAGACATGTTGCTTACCAAGTTGTATACTGAGTGAATAAATGAAATCCTTTGTGAAAGAAACAATTAATAAAAGTCCCCCTGGGCTTTACTCTGGTATTAAAGCTTGAACTATCCCTAAGCAGAAGAAAACTAGAATGAAGTTAAATAGTAAGAAGATTAATTATGCAAGCTATCCCTCGGTTTATTTTAACTTAACCCTGTGGATACTTCACAAAAAATACAAACATAAGAACAGATGAACTATACAAACTAAATTATCCAGCAGTAAAACACATACAAGATGTTCAAAGATGTATAAGTTGTTAAGTGGCTGATGAGGTTGTCTGCATAATTAATACAGTAACAAAAAAACCATCTTAGGATAGACACAAGTATTCTAGCAGTTTGTCTGAACATAAAAGACATCGGTAATCTATAAAATGGTCAAATGGGTAACATGCATTGATTGGTACAATGACCAATATTTATTGAATTTAAACTATTTACTGTTGTAAACATTTTAACAAAACCATGAAATCTAAATACAGTCTTTGACAATTCCAACAAAATAAGTGGTATGTTTAAAAAATAAAGCTGATGAGCATATATTCATCCATTCTATATATTGTCTTTCAACAGTTCCAGGAAGAACAGCACAGTATTTTTAAAAAGTATACAGCAAGATTGTTCCTATTATAATGTCAAACTCTGGAAACTGTAAATACAAATAAATTCAGTGAACAGTCAAATGGTCATATTTGTAAGAAGGAAGAAATTACAGTAAGAACAGTCTGCAATCCAGTTAAATTCTGTTGTCAACAGAATGCGTTTTCTTGTCAGTTGATTTCATAGTTCGTTTTCCAAAAGACAACAAAACTTTGGCAATTGGATATACTGAAAATATATTTTCAAAGTTCAAGACATAGCTTTTTTTCTTTATTGTGAAAGTTGAACTGTACACCAAGGCTCAGAGTTTGGTAAAGATTCCATGTGGAAGAAGTGCAAATGCTCTGCACAGATAGCTTACGAAGGTGCTGGCAGCTATTAGCCAGCAGAATCTCAGGTTTTTGTTTGCATAGCTTACACATCACTGGAATGTGGAAAGGTGTGTTAATTTTTCTTTCTCATTTTTATGTTTTACTTTTTGGCAAGAGCAAGGAGACATAGTGATGTGAATTCCCACGTTGGGCGTGCTGATCCATGCAGAACACCAGGCTGCTACCTGACATCATTGGTTTTTGTATACTGGTTTTGTTTTTGTTGAAGCAGTTCTGTTATAGCCAGAAGTTTTTTCAGTACATGCTAGACACAAAGAAAAACAGTGTGGGTAAAACCATTAAGCAGAGTCCAAATTTCAAGGCAGAATTTGAATTTAATAAAAACTATGTCAAACCAATGGGATTCTTAAGAACCTAGCATTCTACTCCTTACATAAAAGTGAGTTCTGATTACTTAAACTGAGCATTTTTAGTTGTAACCAAGAAAGAGACAATCTGTTACCAGTTTAAATTTGCTATTATAAACTTCGGGAATAAACTAATGTTTTTCCAATTAGAGTTATTATTTAGACTGTTTAAGTTTAGAGAAAAAAAAAGTGAGGATTCTAGAATCTCAGGTTAAAAAAAAAATCCATAATCACTGTTTTAATTTCTTTGTGAAATCTTGGCGTGACATGAAAGGAGTGCAGTGGTAGCATTCAGGATGTATATACCTTTACTTATACTTCCCCTATGCCTTTAAGTTCAAGAATGACTGTCCATCTCCAATGACTAACACTAGGTCAGTAAAAACCCTTTCCAGGTCTAGTCCTTATCTGAATATACCCCCTACATCTGTTGGCAAGGCAGCAGAAATCTATTATGGACTAATATTTTTTCAAGGTGTTAGCTATGATCCACACCGACTTGAGTCACTATAATAAAGTATTATCTGAAGACATTTTTCAAATTCCCATATAGTTCTCTTGTGTTTCACAAGTAACTTCGCTCATGTATACTTTGTGTGAGAGTTAACTGAAGACTAACACACCTTCCCACTGACAATAATTTACTTGCCACTTTTATGTGTACCATCTTTTAAGTGTAAGCATTACCATTCTGTGATGACCTACCTGCTGTGCACCACGCTCATTACTGAGCGTTCTCAGTTCATCTGAATGAGCTACACAAATCTCATGCAGGGCTGCTAAGTCACGAGACAGGTCAGTTCTAGAATGCTCTGTAGTGTCCGGAAGTTCAGGTACATTCTTTAAGGGAATCATAAAACTGCATTTAGAAATAAAAATCCTTGTAGTCTTTTCTGAAATTATCCTAACTAGGTATAAAGCACTGATTTTCCTAAAAAATTTTTATTCAAATAATTCTGCTAAACAGGTTTTAGAACCCTTACTCACAAGGAAGGAAGCCAGGTTCCATACTCTTCCACAGGATGACAGTATCTTGAGTTGATTTTTTTCTTTTAAAATTTAGAGCATATGTCAAATAAATAGTAACATCGTTAACTGCCGATCTGGATTAATACAATTTCAGTGCTTAGACTGAATAAAACTATTATACTGTATCTAAACTGACGAGCATCTAAAAAGGAACTCCACTAAAGTGTAATAGGGTTCCTCTGCAGTTTCTGTAAACTACTCAAGATAAAAATGTGGGATCACGAGGCATTTTAGTGAGTAACATTAGATGAGTGAGTAACTTAGCCATCATAATAAATTTATATTACTGTATTACCTTAAATGCCAGTATTAGGCCTTAAAATCTGAACATGTTGTTTATTAATCTTAAATGTATTCTACTTTTAGGAGTGTCTAACAAGCACTATCACTAAAAAGTTGAAAAGCATTTTAGTTTTTGGAGTAAAGAAATAACTCAAATGCATTCATTTTAACTGAATCACTTATTCACTAAGTGATTTGATAAATAAAAAAAATATTGTAAGATGAAACACATTACAATCTTGCTTACCTTCACAGAACTTGAAGATTAGTAGAAACAACAGAAAGTCCAAGGAAGACTGACTAACTATTTTTTATGGAATTTTCAGAGGAGTTTAACTCAGAAATTTCTTATAAATATGGAGTTTATTACATTGACCTTACTTGCACCCCCCCCCTTTTGTCAGAATGGTATGATAGTGGTGACATGTGCTTTGAAATGAATCACTAAGTTGGAATATACTAATGTATTCCAAAACATAAGACAACCCAGTCTCCAATAATTCTGAAAACATAAACCTGGCTCAACACATATATGCTATTTTTGGCCTTTTTTCTCTGTGTACACACACTACAATATGAATAAATATATTTGTTTTAAAATTCATTCAGTCCTTGAAATGTATCTTTGGAATGACTTAGAAAATTTAACTTACTATTTAGGGTCTCATATTATAAACATATTCTTTAATTTTGTATCATAATTGTATTTATAAAAGTTCAAATGAGTTATAATTACATTTTCATCTAGTTCTAACTTTATGTTCCAGTCTAACTGGCTTCAAATCTTATTTTAACTACAAATTTAAAGAATGAAAAGATGATCTAAAATATGACTGGTTGAAAGCCACAATTGTGTATGCTTGACCTAAGCCATTTATGCAAGAATAAGTGAAAAAAAACATTTTGCATAAAAAGGATTTTACTTTGAACTTCTGATTTTAAAATCTAAAGGTTATTGCCGTAAGACTAAATTCTCAAAAAGTGTGAAAATTATATACATACCCCAAGTTCATCTAAAAACATGATCATGCGATGTTTATTGCTTTTGATGAATGGATTAACACCTTCCATATAAGGTTCCTAAAAAATTAAAAACACAGGCCTCATATGCCTTAACAAAAACTGTTTTACAACTATTCATACAGCAAGAATTACTATATGAAACGTGGAGAATTAATAAGCTGTTACAAATCAAAAATCTTTTAACATAGCTTGGCAGAAACAAATTATTGATGTATGTATATAGAATTTATTATTGATGAATTATGGAGAATCCAACATATTGTAGGGAGTCAAAATACAGTAAAACAAATTCCCAATGATTGCAGTGAGACAAAATATGCCATGGATTTCAGGTAAATTCAAAAGATGTTACAATTTATAGGTAACACAGTATCAACTTTAAACCTCAAATGTAATAAGGTTCAATTGGATTCCAAAGATGTAGGCATGGAATTTCTAAGACACATAATGAAACATAAAGATTAACTTTGGGGCGGGAGAGATGGCTGAGCATTAAGAGCACTTGCTGTTCTTGCAGGGGACCAGGGTTGGTTCCCAGCATTCGTATGATGGCTCCTCTGGCCTAGGTGAGCACCAGGAACACATCAGTGCACTTACATGCATGCAGGCAACAACAGTCATACATATGAAAGTAAATCATTTACTGAAAAAAAAATTACTGAATTTTTCTCAAATTAAGAGGGAATTGTCTATGTAGGCAAAAGCCTAAAATGTGTGTTTAATTATTAATTATATCCCAAGTTTTGAACCAATCTGAAAGGAAGTAGAGAATACATTATATCTGAATATCTGACAGAGGACAGCCTACTAACTAGTGGTTGGTAAGAGAGCAGTACAGACTTGTGAGTTGGGCAAGACTTACAAAAGGAGGTAATTTTTATTATTAACATTAATATTAACTGTATTATTATTTACATAGTAAACTGTTTGGAAGATCGAGTATGTTGATTGTGAAATAAAAACATTTAAAATGTGTTCAATGAATTTTAAATATCAAAATATTTTTACCTTAGCTCCAAATTCCACAAGATTTGCTAAATTCTGCACAGACTTAGCCACTAATGTCAGTGTTCTTGCAGCAATAGGAGATGGGGAATCTAGAAGAGAATTGGGTATAACTAACGACACCAACTCCACAGGTACATTGAGGTAAACCATTATAAATTTAGCACTTTTAGTTTTTCTTTATTGTTATGCATCCTTTACTCAGAATATGTTCAGAATAGTCCTAAAAAAAATATATGACCTAATTCCAAAGAACTTAAGTTAATTAAAAGGAGAAAATAAGCTGGACACATTTTTAAGTGCTTCTTGTTTTGTGAACTACAAACTTGATTAATTCCCAACTGGCTTATAATATTTCAGAATACCTCAAAAAGCTGCTTTATTGCTAAGAATATTGTCACTCTACAAACCTTTCAGGACCATTCACATGGCTAATTTCAACCCACTTAGGGAACCATTTTGTAATCTTAGAAATTCCCTGCTAATATTATCTGCAGGCCAGTAACTGCACATAGTTCACTTGAAAGATCAATTTTTGAGCTCATGAAAAACTTCCCTGTAGAACACGGAAAACGGAATAGAGAAAGGTATCTGTAGCTACCAAACCAGAAACTGACAATTAATTCTCCCCCTCCCCCCCCATTTCTCTTATGTCCTATGCTGGTCTTAAACTCAGTCTGAGACAACCCTGAATCTCTCAAGTACGAGGCATTGAACCCAGGGCCTCATGTATGCTCTGCCAGCATTCTACCAACTGAGTTATATTACCAGCCCAAGATTAATAACTTCACATCTTATATTCTGACTGTTAAGTGTTGTAAAATTTTAATTCAAGTTCACATACCATTGAAGTAGCAATGAACAGAACCCTCAGAACAAATTCTAAGCCTTTCGTTTCATTTTCTAAAACTTCAGTGTATCTATGTGTGGATATGTACAAATGAATGCGGCTGCCCACAACAGTGAGAAAAGGGGGTCTGTTCCTTTGGAGCTGGAGTTTTGGTGGTTGTGAGCTGCCTGACATAGGTGTCTGTATAGAGAGCAGTATGTGGTAAGAACCAACTGACCAGCCCATTGTTATTCTTAATATGCACGTATTCAACTACTTCAGTAGTAATGAACAGTAACTATAGACATGTGTAGAGTATGAAAGTAAAATTAAAATAATGGAAAAATGATAGGATCTTTTGTTTGTTTTTAAGATCCAGGGAACTCTCAGACTCAACTTCCTGTATGATAGGTACACAGCACCGTGCTGAGTGACATGGTCTACCTATATAGTCCAGGCTGGCATTGACCTTTCTTTGTGCCTTAGCCTCCTAAGATCTGTGAAATATATTCCCAGCTCAAATAATTTTTAACAGAGCTTTAAGCTTCAAATTATTAGTATAAAAGTGATTGTTTCTTCCCATTAGTATTAATTGGCTCATTACTACACTGAAGTTATATTAATACTTTTCATGAGTTTCCAAATCTGCAAACTTGGGCAAATGAGTAAAAAGCAAAATGGGACCAAACTTATTAGAAAATAAGATGGTCAATTAATATTATATAACTGGAATAATCTGGTCCACCTTCTTTGGTAAATGTTCACAAGCTACTGATGCATCTTAAAAAGAAGTCCAGCTTACAGCAGCCTGATGTAGACTGAGACCTGTAAGCGCTGTAGTGTGAGAGCCAGTGGGGCAGGAACACATCTCAGTGCCACCAAGCCTGAGGACCTGATTTCAATGACAGGCACTCAAAGTGAAAGAGACAGTCAACTCCCAGAAGTTGTCCTGTGACACCTGTTCATGCACCATGGCAAGAAAACGCCTGTACAAATACACTCGTGTGCTTACAATAAATAAAGTCACAGCAACAGAAAATATCTAACATGCTGGATACTAAAAGAATAAGGAAGGCAGGGGATAATGCATTACTGAAATTTGTGTCTTAGATGTTTTAAAATATGATTTAAAGTGCAAGAATTTTTTTTTCAGATATTCTGGAAGACAAAGTCTATTGAAAGGTATTACCTGAAATGATATTAAACATCCGCGGACTCAGGATAGCAGGGCAGATAAGCCGGAGAAAAACAAAACCACTAATGGGGAGGGAGAAGTCTTTTAGAAAACTGTGTGTTTACAGTCTAAACATAAAAAATTTAAACTTAGAAGCACAACCTTTACTTTCAACATGGGGAAGCCTAAACACAGTCATTAAGAAAAGTATAAGGCAAACATAATTTCAGATTAACTTTGGAAATACCTGTTTATTGCAGATTAGCAATTTTCCCCCTGTATTAAAACACTGAGAAACTGCTGAAAGATTATGAGGATTCAAATAAATGTTTTATAGATAGAAAAGGTTCCAAGTTACCCACTTTCTTGTCTTTTTAAAGTTTATTTAAACAGGAAAGTGTGAATTAAGATGGCTGTATCAATATTGCTGCCGACTTATGTAAACATTAGAATATGCTGTAATTATCAAAGACTCCTTGACAAATTAAAATGCATACAATAAACATTTCAGAGTTCTAGTTAATGTAAGCTTATCGATACCCTACTCTCCCATCATTAGTATTAAGTGTATGCTGTATAAATTTCTACTTCTTTTTAAAAAGAATCTATGGTAATAATTAACCTTAACAAGCACTAGTCCCCAGAGTTTATAAAGTTCCTTCTGTAATTACTGGTAGCAATTAATAAGTGACTTTACAATTTGATATTTCTTCTTAAAGAAGGTTCCTATATAAGGTTTACTGAAATTATTTTGATACCTAACTAGAAACCTAAATTGACAACATTGAACCATTAGTAAATTTCAGTGAAATGTAGTTTTGAATTTTTAAGGTGATTTTAAATTAAATAATACATTGGACTACACAATTTAAAAACTTATTACTAGGAAGAAAAGTCACCTTAGGCATGAAAAACCCCTAAAGCACCCTGTCACATTAAATTCAGTTAAAGGATTCTCTGCTGTACTAGTTTAGCAGTTACCCATACGTAACGTAAACGTCCACCACACACCACTCTTCAAATAGTATGCTTGTAATTTTTCTTTCTTCCTACAATTGTTGCATGTGTCTTAGTGAAGTTAACTAGGAGGAGTTTGGCTAACCTGTTTTTTTCAGGGGTAGGAATCAAATCCAGGAGCTCTGAGTGTTAAACTATAGTTGTGCCTAACCTCAGAACTATGCCCTTAGGCCACTAATAGAAATTCCTTCTGCAAGAAAAGTAGAAGCCTCCTAACAAAATTTACATCAGAAATGTGTCCTTAAAATTCATATTTTACATGTAATGTGACTGGCAATGTACATTTTCTATAATTACTAGAAAACTGTATTTGATGCATTTCTACTAAATTTCTCATCACTTTGTACTGGCTGAAGTATGCTTAACAAAATCTTTGAACAATATTAATATATTAGGTAGTCGTAGGAATTTTGCTTTAGTTTTGCTTGGTTCTTAGCCATTTGTAACTTAAGCAAACAATTTAAGTCCATATATGAGCTCTCAAATTAGCTGCTAAAGCACTTCTTGATGTATGACAAACAGACTAAATGAGACCTAGAATGTACAGTTGGAGATTAGCTTGGTAAAATCTCGATGGTTCAACTACTGCACTTCTCCAAGCACCGGATTCCTTTCTCTGCCTGCACACAGTGACTATGACAAATGAGAAGCGACTCTTACCTAACAACTCTTGTTCTCATGGTGTTATTTGTAGGCCACTTACGCTGAACAGATTTCTGCAAACACCCATAAATATATCTCAGTGTCCTGCCAAAACAACATAAACATCTCAATACAGAAAGTTAATATCGTCATCATAATGGTAATTGACTGGCAGCCAAAATTTTAATTTACCCAACCAGTACACATTTTAATTCATTTGACCTTTTAATCCAAAAAAGGTATTTTGTCAAAAGTAACAAGAAGCACATTTAGTAATGGCTGTAAAAACATAGCGCAGTATGTCTGACTCCACTGATTTTCTCTTGTTAATGAAAACTATGAAACAAGTTATTAAGCACAAGAATATAGAAGAATTAATGTGGCACGTATTCTATTATTTTGACTTCTTCCATCTAAACAAGTGAGTCTACTCACTCTGACTTGTAAGCAGACACGGTACTGGTATCTTGTATACTTGACTTTGGTTTTTCTTTCCTGGGAATCTAATGCTAGGCAAGAACTAGAAACTAGATTTACAAATATTGTCCTCAGATCTGAGACCTGTTACTCATTATCTAAGCTACAATATAGCCAAGCTTACTCGGGTACAAAGGGACATACAGTTTATGTGTTTCTATTTTCCTCTTTTGTGAGACAGGATCTTACTATGTGGCTGAAATTCATCACCATCTTGGCTCATCCACTTCAATACTGAAAATACAGGCAGGTGCCACAAAGTCTATATTTTACTCTGGCTTTTTAAACCATTATTTCACTCATCTATTCTTTTTCCTTAAACATAATCCATCTTTTTTGAGGGGAGATAGAAGGTTCTCTGTGTAACATCCCTGGCTGTCCTGGAACTCACTATGTAGACCAGGCTGGCCTCAAACTCTGATCTGGCTGCCTCTGCCTCCCAAGTGCTTAGGATATTAAGGCGTGCACCGCCACATCCAGTTCATAACCCAGCATTTAAGGATTAAAAACCTCTAATACCAATACCAGTAACACCAACAGAAAGCATTCTTTAAAAGAAAACTTAGAAAATACAGATGCATTAATTTTTGGCAATTTGACAACTTACGGTGGGAGTATTTCTGAAGCCATGAATATTTTCTCCACAAGCTCTGAAAGTATGTTCAATAGGTGTGCTAAATTAGTGTTCACATCTTCATTCTTTTCTAACTTGGATGGACTTAACTAAGAGAAGGAACAAACCAATACAAACTCATTTTGGTGATGATAGACGCAGGTAAGTCGTGGTAAATGAGATGTTAGCTGTTCCACATATGCAAATTCCATTCATTCTCAGTTAGTCAACCCAATAGGAAGCCACTCATTTCTATTTATTTGAGGAAAACACATTTTAATGAGGTTCAAAGTAGTGGCTAAGACAGCCAAAATGTGTAAATAGAATCTTGAACACTTAGAACTTGTCAAGTACAATCCCCACCCCCAACTTCTGTGTTCTGATATACCAGATGTACCTAAAACTCTCATAGTGATTACTGGATTATCTTCAGCTTCTAACAATAAAACACTCATTTTGTTATGGCAGCATTAATATTTGACAGCTCCAAGTGTTACAAAGTCCTTCCTTATGAGTTTGACTCTGCATGCCAACATAGCACTACAAATGGGAAACTCCACGTCTGACTTCACATGATGGGCCAAGAGCTAAAACAAGCCTCCTAGAACTCATGTAAAATTAACTTCAGTCGTAATGAATTTCATGCATAGATTTAGGTTCCATCCTCAAAGTTGTGTAAATGAAATAGTCCCAAAATCTAAAAATATATTTTTTTTGGGATATCAGATACTCAATATGAATAATAAAAGTCCCTGGAAGAATGTTCAATTTATGTTACACACATTTTCTTAAAGTAAGGTAAACTTGATCATGAGCAAAAATTAGGAGAAATGCCAACAGCTGTGAGTGCATGCACACTCATGAGGTTTTGTGTGTGTGTAGGGGATTGTAAATTTATTATAGAGGGCATAACTGCATTGACAAATTTAGAAATGATGTACTTTCCCAAAGCTGTAATTTGTTCTTATTAAAATATGCCATTTGCTGCAAAGATTAAAACAATAAACTCTTACCTCACATGATTGCTTGCTTTCCATTATTTTTAATATGGAGTCTTTCAAAGCATGATGAACAAACTGTGTGGCTGTGGCTTTCATGTACTGCTCCATCAAGGTGCTAGCAAGTGTTGTAGCTCGGAATAGGGTAGTGGCTTCATCTACACACAAATGGATGTTAGATGACACGTACTAATACAACTAAGTTGGAAATTATTTTTTTTCAGTAACATACTTTTTACATAAATATTAATGAGAAGAAAATTAATACATTACGAAGCTGTGAAAAGCACAGTGAGTATGACCTTAGCCTTAATACTGCTACAGAATTGAGAAATAAAATACAGGTGCCATCTGACTTCTACTCACAAACGTCCCAGTAAAACCTGAGGTAATGATACATACTATGTATGCTACTGTTGATACTCAGACACGGAGTCTGGACAAAGAAATCATTTTCTTACAGCTTCTAATACTTAATTTTCCATGACGATGGAATTAGAAATAGCAACCCATTCCCATATTAAACAAAGAATCTCAAGATACTTTGTAAAATGATTTAACAGTTTAATATATTTAGAGACAGACCCCACATGTTTGATATAAAATCGTATTTTTATTTTTTTAAAAAAAAAAATCACACATCCATATATTACCTTCCATACTTATCTCTCTGTCATTTAGTGTGCATAACAACAATGATTCAAGCTTCTCGTGAAGAAAAATCTTCAGTAGGATGCTGGCAAGTAGTGTCCGGTCTTGTCCACATACATGTGAGAGAGCATAGACTACATGAAGTTCCCTTTGTAGTACAAGCTAAAACAGACATCAAAGAAAGAATGCTCAAAGTATCCTTGGAAACCAATTGGAAATATATGTAAGGTTAAGTGGAAGAACATAACTATTGAATACAACTGATAAAATAGAGTGAGTTTGTAGCCTATGTATTTCTAGTCTTGTAAGATCAAAATCACACCTGTTTCTTACTCTGGTTACTAGTGTGGGTACTAGTCTAAGACATTACTATTTAGCTTAATGAATTTTTAATAAATAGTTTAACATTTATGTTTATTGTTATAAAAATAATTAGACTTCTAAATAATACCTCTTTAAATTCACTGTACTCTTCTTCTGGCATGATTTTTTCCATAGAGTATCGTGCTCGAACACGCAGGGATCCTGGTTCAATACCTTTTAGTGGTATGTGGGAGCTGAGCAGAAACCATTCATCTGTGGCATGTCCTTTCTGTAACCTGCTCAACTGGCAACGCATAAATACTACAAAGAAAAACCACTATGGTCATACAATTACATTTTCTCAATACACTTTTCTGTAGTTTTAAATGCTTTTCATTAAGCAAGTTTTCAATAATATCACAAAGTCAACACTTTTTGCTTACTTTTTTTCCATTTAATTAAAGGCCTGCTATGTGACATTGTGTCACAGGCTAGGGATATGGGATTAAGACATGATTAAGCCACAGTGACGTGCGTGGAAAATGTCTTAAGCTATCAAAGAGAGTGGAGTTAAGTGCTACATCAGTAATGCTTTCAGACACAAGGATAGGTAACAGCCTAGGGGAGTTAAAAATCCATTCCACAGGAACCTGTGAGTTGAGTTAGCTAGGTTAGGTAAAAAGAGCAATAAACACCTCAATCAAAATAGAAAGTATGGCTTTCTTTCTGTGCCATTACTAGAATTTTGTCATACAAGTAATGGAGAAATACTTAAAAATGTAAGCAATTACGGAATAAACATTTTATTCAGAGAGCTTCAGGTTTTGGTCTGTGTCTGTCAGTACATACCACTGTTTACCCTAAAGCAGCTTAAGTTGTAAGACGGCATTAACCAATTTCAACCTGGTATGAATCACTAAATTCCACTGTGATCTGTCCTACCAAAAGAACAGGAGGAAGTGTCCAGCATTGATGTTACACCTCAACATTCTGTGTCTTATTTCTTTGCAGGACTAGGGATTAATCTCCAGGTCACTGCAGGTGAGACAAACACGACCACTGAACTGCAACTCTAGTCTCTAACAGAACCTTTTAGATTTGAAGTGTAGGAAATAAGGGAATCTAAAAGAGGAAAATGATCACCACCACTATTTTCTTGTTCTATTCTCCGGGTAAGGGCAAGCATATTTGCATATCTAAAATTGTAAGGACTACATCCAGCACATTCACTTTAGCCATTCTGTTCTATCCTTCATGGTCGCAGGACAGTCAATGTCTAGTAGTAGATTGCACAGCATGTGTCTCATCTGCATCTTAGACATTTCACTTATACATTCTAAAAATATATACAGCATGCTTTCATTACTTTAGAAAGCTTTGAAATCAACTTACAGATATCTGGATCTTTGCTTTTCTTTGTTTTATTACTAAGCGTGATTTCAAATCTATTGATGTCAGGAGGAAGATCACTAAAGAAGGAGAAAAATTAGAAAAAAAAATGTTCTAGTATCAAACTACCTTATTTTTGTTCAAAAATTCATTGTGTAATACTTAAAACAAGATTTACATTATTTGTTACACAAGAATGTTGATATACATTTTTCCAGTAATCTTAAACTTCCTAAAACAATAATAATCTCTTAAAACAAGATCTAGAAAATATGGAAAACATTTTGTCATCACTTTTCAGTAGTCCATCTTTATTAATGAAGATGAAGAAATCCAACAAAAAAATATTAATACACCTAGAAAACAACAGAAACTGAAACAGCATGAGGAAAATAGGACTCTAAAAACGGATTAATATGATAAAATAGGACTTACTCAAAGACAAACTCCTCTGACCATACTGGGTTTTGCCCCTCCCTTGCATGAGTTTTTGCTACTTGGACGCTGTTCAGGTAGATGTTACAATATGGATTAGTAAAGTGTTTTACTGGAAGTTTGTGGGCTTCTTCAATATGTAAGACAAGGCTGCTGACCTGAAGAGAACACAAAAATTCACACCCAACATTTTAAGACCTGTATATAAATGTGAAAAAGTGACTTGTTTTTCTCAGTACTTTAAAAAACATAAGTTTTGCTAATCAACTGTCACCACCCATCTCCAAACTCCAAATACCATAGCGTACTTATCATGAAGATTTTACTACTCTAAAATTTAGAGTCCCTGGCTTAAGATGCTTTTAAGACACTGATTTTAAGGACATGTGTTCCAAGAAACTAAATCTATTCCCCATATGGGTGCCAGAGAAGTTCACCTACCTCCTATATTCAACACTCTCTCTCTACCATCAGTTGTCATCTTCAGCAAATGTGTCAAATGTAAAAGACTACATGCTATGATAAGTATTGGAAGCAATCCTTAAACCCACAGCAGATTAACTCACCTATCAAAGGGGATTGAGATATTGGCTGTTATTAACATGTGTATAAAGATATGTGACAACTTGTATATATTAAGTAATTATTTGTGTGTGTATGTGTGTATCCTTGGGATAAAAGCCAGGGTTTTTGTTAGAGTATTTAGTTACCTAGTAACAACTGTTTTATACTTCCATGAAACAGGCTCTTGAATTCAACAAGCTTACTGGAAATAAGAGTCAATTTGCACTTACATGCTGTCTTAACTTTATTCAAACTTCTAACCACATTAGCGTCTGACTATTTCCAATTATCTAGGAACCACTTTAATGGAACAACGAAAGAAAGATGTGAAGGCCAAGTAGTAAGGGATAAGTCAGTTACAGTGGGAGACTCATACTTGTAATCCTAGTGTTCAGGACACTGGTGCAGGAGGATCACTGCAATTCTGACCCCAGCCTAGGCTACACACAAAATCCCTATCTCTAACAGGGAAAACAAACAAACAAACAAACAAAAAACAATTAAGAAAAGGTAATAATGCAGTATATATCTAGATAACAAAACTTATCTTGACTTCCTATAAAAGTATACACAAGGTTCACGTTTTAGTTCCT
Source organism: Dicrostonyx torquatus (assembly GCA_028555095.1). NCBI lineage: Eukaryota > Metazoa > Chordata > Mammalia > Rodentia > Cricetidae > Dicrostonyx > Dicrostonyx torquatus. The sequence continues at coordinate 5,459,990 of JAQHUG010000056.1, read as the reverse complement.
AAAAATTGTCTAGTTAGTCTTAAAAACAACTACACCATACTCCTGTGAGTATGATTAACTCTTCAGAAGTACCTTTCTCTGATTCTACCTGAGATAATTTTCCAAGTGGAAAAATGGTGCACAAGAAGGTGTCCTGCTTTGACTTGTTCTGTTAGGAGCTGGTTCAGCGGACTGGAAGCAGCATGCACATACAGAAGTCTTTCACAGAGCAACCACTACCAAGTCAAACAATGACAGCATGGTGTAGAAAACCTCAAAGACATATAAACCTTTCTACTCTTAAGAAATGTTGGCAAAAGTAGCAATGTATAGGCAAGAAAAGAGCAAAGTGATATGAACATAAGACTGTTGCAAGTCAGACACGATGAAGTTTCACCTGACGAAGACGTTTATTAGATGTCCCTGGGCTACTTTTTCGTAAACTGCAAAATGCTTGCAAACCTTTCATCCAATCCTACAAAAAAAAAAAAAACAGCATTGAAAAGAAACATGTATGAGCTTATCCATTATCAATTTACGTTCTTTATATTTAATTATTTCCATCCCTAGACTGCCATTTTGAGTCTCAGAATATACTAGACTGTAATTTTCTGTCCCAGCAAAACGAAACAAGAAACAAAACAGTATTAGTTCTCTCACTCTAATACTTAAGAGTCAGTCTAGGATGCACAGGGAGATAGTCATGCAGTTGAAAGAGACATTCTATGGCCAACAAAGCCATTGGGATTCACTTAATTCTGTTTGTTTTTCATAGAGTCTCCTCAGAGAAGTCGTATTTGTTAAAATACATTTAAACCCTCCAGAAGTATTACAACTTGCTAGCTTGCTTCTGGAATGTATGGAGGATGCCTCTAACTTAAGGAAATATAATTATTGTTAAATGATTAGTTTCAACTGAATTCACAGAGTATTTAATGGCCAATTTTAAATGGCACTTTTTATACCTAATAACTCTTCACTGTGTTTTGTTAAATGAAAAAAGCAACAACAACAGAAAGTTGTACAGTTCCTCACTTATTAGTGTTCTAAGGTTTCAGACACACTTTCTTAACACTCCCCAGTAGTTTCTGCCCTAGTTACTAAAGACAGGCTAGCACAAAGACCTCAGCAGCCCAGGAAACAGTGATCTTACCTCTGCTTGTTCTGGAGTTTCTCCTGCAAAGTAAAAGATGTAATGTTCTTCACTAAAGTGTTGAACTACTATCTGAAAACAGTTTGGCCTTGGAACACAAACAAAAAAAGTATTAAAAAACTTTAAAAAATTATTAAAGTATTTATACCAGCTTTAAACACAGCAAATGATTTAAGATTGTCATAATTATTAATTTAGAGAAGTAGATAATTAATTCTGCCAGATTAAGATGCCACGTGCATATGTATTATAAAATTGAAATTTCATTAGTCTTTCAAGGTTTAAACTAAAAAGCAATATTAATTAATATTAAAATATATCAAAGAAAAAAGTAAGAAAATAAGAATTTCTAGAACTACATATAACTTATATTCAGAAACTGTGTACATACACTGAAAGGTAAAAATGTTAATATTATTAATTAATCAATTATTATTATTAAGGAATGAAAAATATTATGCTTGTCTCTAAGCAAGCTGAAGGTGGTTTGAATGTTCTTTTTCTGTAATTTTCTATTTTTTTACAAACTTGATCATTTTTTTTTATTAAGTCAACAACACCATCTCCCTCCATCACTTGTTCTGAAGGTTAACGACATAAGGGGTATCATACAATGTTTGTTCATGTCTTACCCTAGTAAGAACTACTACAAATCATGTCAGATAATTATATAATACTTAATCATTTGTATCTGTTTTCCAGATGGGCTGACTTTACAGTTAAACTGGATAAATCTTAATAACATGTTTAACAAGGAAGGGCCTTTTAAGTTTTCAGAACTCCCTAAATACTACTTCTATATTATTTTAGACAAATATTTTTATCTTTAACTTGTTTAAAAAGTTAAAACTTTTTTATGCTTTGGAAGATTATGAATGGAAAATGTGAACTGAGAATTTCTGATCTGAATATAATCTGATTGAGATCAACCCTCAAGACTAGAATAATAAATGGCCATGCCACGTGAAGATATACAGAACCACCATTGGGAAATCTGAAGGGAAAGGCTCATTTTAAGGGGAGTTTGACTCTCCCCATATTGTTTCCTTTTCAACCCTTCAAGGCTATTGACTCTGAGGTCAATGTGTCAAAGAAAAAGTAGCATGTGAAATGCCAGACCAAAAGTCCAAGATTTCCAGAGTGACTAGAGAGGAAAGTGAAGCTTTTGTGTTAGACCCCTAGTGTTGACTGTGTCTTCACCTTCCCAATCTTGAACTCAGTCTTCACTTGACTCCCAAAGGCTTTAAGAACAGTGTCTTCTGGAACCAGTAGCGTTACTCACAGCTTTTCACACACAACATCCATCATTCATTCACACAGAAGCGTATATTGTAAGAGCAAAGTGCTGGGAAGAAGCAATGGAGTACTTGCTCAGCCGTATATGGAACACCGGTTATCAGTGGCAGCAACTCTGCCAAGGTTTAGGGAATATCACGAAGAGCAGGGGATATAATGGGGAAGGAGTGTTGTAAAACGCTACTCTCTTGACATGGCATGGTGGTTGCACATAACCCAGAGCAACAGTAGTTACCTCCTTAAAACCTGCACAAATCAAGCCAGTTCAAGATTCCAGTGTGCAGCAGCAAGGGCTCCCCAAGCCCCACTCCTAGTTAAGGAGCAGTTGATGGCTACAGGGGAAGGGTGGGTCACTTTTCTTTAGAAGTGTGATCACTAAAAGGTTGTCTATGTCCAAGTGGAAGAGGCCATGCTCAATTTCATATGGGCAGCATTAATTAGACTCAGTGGGTTAAGAAATCTTTTTAAATGTTTACAGAAAACTGCCCAACAAAAATTTAATATCCAACGTAATAGCTTTCCTTTTAAATTACATTCAAAATGCCAGAGTGAATTACTCAGTCTATGGAGAAATAAGTGTAACAACTCTGCCAACAATGGTCATTAGAGTAATTGTCACTGAAGCAACTTCCAACTTAAGCTCTTAAAATGCTTCCTACATAATATACAGCATTATTAAAAATCCGATGTTTAATAAAAAAAAGAAAAACTGAAAAAATTGCATAACCATGCAGGCGAACATCTACACAATGTTATTTCAGCGTTTCCTCATCAGAAGCCATACAATTAAGTCACCTTTCAAAGAAAGCTATTGCTTTCGTTCACATTAGACTTTACTTGAATGCCACAATTCTATATATTAGGCTTTATACTCTCACACAAAAGCAAGAATGTACAAAGCACATTCACAAATATGCCTCTCTGTGCTCTGATATTTGTACTCTATAATAAAAACAGATAACTGGTATCAACATAATTTCATCTGTCCTGTTATGTGATAGGGATATCTTTACTCTCATGCAAGGAAAGAGGCCTTGCTGGTTTGTTTTCCTGGTCACTTCCCAATAAAGGTGCATACAAAAGAAAGTTGACACTAACCAGCCTATTTCAGAAACAAAGATCTGTTTTCTCAAAGGAGAGAGTTTACCTCTGTTTTCACAGACACATCTTTTCCTATCAGGTTTTGGACCTGGTATCAGTAAGTATTCATAACTAAGATGCATTTAATGTCATACTTACAGTCAATTTCTAAAAGGAACTCTGCACTACAAGCAAGAGATGATAATACAGTGATGGTACATGTGTGTTTATTATTTTCCAACTGTCAGAACGCAACTTCTTTATTCTACCTTATTTTTGAAGAAGTTCACTCTTTATTCAATAAATAGATGAAGTTAGAATTATTCCCACAAAGAGGATTATTTTCTACAGAACATATATTTTAACAAAACTCCTTTTAACTAATATCCTTTGATATCTAACAGTCATAGTCTGATCCTTTTTTCATATAAAAACAAAACATGTGTAGCTGAAGCACCCTGATTTTCTTACAGCCTTCGTATTTTTAAAAATGAAACTGTTTAATATGTATTCAGGTACACAGACAAAAGCTATGCCCAGCCCATAGTTTATGTTCAAGAAGAAAAACGTCTGATTTGGTGGGCCTCAACTGGGTCCTAAATCTTGCCCCGTGACACTTCTCTCCACACTCTAGTGCTCACAGCTGGGAAGGCAGTAACATATCATTTCCATCCTGACCCTTCAGTGGATCTTGTCTCATGTTTCTAAAATCAAATGACATTTCTGCTTCTAACTGGTTCCTTTCGCTCTACTAAAAATACTTTTGAACAAGAATAGTTGTTTTAATCAACATGGAAGATTGTGACTGGAAGGTCTTATTGATCCAACCATAGTCTTTCATATTGTGAGTGTGTTAGGGATGGAATTCTTATCCTTATCATCATCCTGTTTTATCATCATCCTGTTTTATTTTAAAAAGGAAATAAGAATAACAAGGTCAAGTGAATTTATGAACTACTTCAATAGCTAGCTAGTCCTACTACTGAAAGGTCATTCCAAAGATGTCTGCCTGACAGAGTTGAATTGTACACAGAGCTTAGTCAATAGTTAAGAAAAAAACTTTATAATCAATTTTAGACAATTTTATGTTCTTAAAATAGGTTATACTTCAAATATTCTGAAAATATTCACAACTTTTATTATTACAACAATTTTTAAGAAAAACCAATGTCTTACCTGCCAAATAGACTATCATGGACAACGTAGACAGAACACACACTGAGATCTATTAACCCTTTTGGTTTTGTAGCTCGTTTTTCACTTTCAAAATAAATAAGTTGGGCATCACTGCCCTCTAAGATAAAATATAAATTTTTCCAGCGTTTTCCTTTGCCTGTTGAAAAAAAAAAATTCTCTTTCCTTAGGAACTAAAAATATTTCAGAATACAAAAAATTTAAATATATTTCAATTTTCATTCTAAGAATAGATCAATCAATATATAATTACAAAATCTTATACCTGCATAAAAAATAGTTTTTTGCTATTATTGCTTGCTTTATGAATTAAAGAATGGTGAAGTTCATCATAATACTTTAACTGTCTTCAGAAATTTATTATTATAAAATCTTCAAAATTCCTATTTTAGAGTAACTGTTTTCCACCAACACCCACCCCTCAATATCTTAATGTCAAACTAACATAGAGGGAGGGAGGGAGGGAGGGAGGGAGGGAGGAAGGGAGGGAGGAAGGAAGGAAGGAAGGGAAATTTAGTACCCTGAAGGCCAAGTGCCACCAGGAATTTCTCTAAGAAACCACAGGGAAAGCCTGAAACTAAGGATTTAATGACATACTTGGAATACAAGCTTGTTCTAAAACACTGTTTAGAACGTGGACTTAATCTCTAAAGTTTGAAACATTCTCTGTGTAAGGTCTAAACAAGTATTTGTTACTTTTAATCAATGACAAAACAACTGATTATATCTTACAGTAAGTATTATGTATATTTATGACTATCATATGGTGAACACTAAAATCTCTAAATTAAATTCTTAGTCCTAACAACTGACTTACTCTTCTTCAGGAGGTACCCTTTCTTAACAATATTTTTATAAAAGGCATCCTTTGTTTTACGACGAATCGTATTATAGATTTCCTTTCCATCCACAGTATCATTGAGTACTTGTTCTTGATCCTGAATTGTAAAGAAACATTAAAATTATTTATGAAACCATATTCAATCACTAATTAAAAAGCAGGTAAAATATTTCTGCTAAAATCTAAATTTAAATCTTACAAAGAAATTCCCAGAAAGCTTATTATTTCTTAAGAACATGCCTCAAGGGCAAATGCTATTTCAAAACCTCAGTAAGCTTGTATATTCTACATCAAATGAAACTGTTCTGAAAGTATCTACTTATTCCAGAATTAAGTGGCAAATAATAAGGAGGCAACATATATTAGAGCAACGTCATCCTGGTGATTACCATTATCTGTGAGAAGCACCAGGTGGGCCTAGAAAACTAGCCAGATGAACCCAGACAATCCCCACATTAACCCTCAGTTCACCACACACGACACAGCACATTGTTACATCCACACCTGGTATGCCTTTTATTTTTTATCGCTTTATAAATAATACCATTAAAATTTTCCATTCTTTATAAGCAATCTGAATTAAGATTCTTTTCTTTCCACTACTTCACAGCTTCCTCTTGTTTCAATACTTTCAATGGCCTACATATTTTTTTACACTAAAGTACAATATTTATTATAATCTTTAGGTTTTTTTCCTTAAGGATATTTAAAACCAGACTACATTTTTCAGTTCCCATTCTATTATGTGTCAATGATGAAATGTTTTACTTTGAACTTATTTTTCCTGCAAGTTCTAGGTCTTTATTGCTTGATTGTTACATAATAGGCTTCAATAATGCATAAGACAGCTGACATCAACTGTTAAACTGCCTAAAGAATTACATCACAAAGAATACACAAAAACATGATCTTCCCAAATGAAATAATCTTCAATTGTATCAGGTTATGTTAAACTTCCCATTCATTCACAGCAATTCCTTTATTTTTGAAAGACTACTATTTTATGGTATTTAGCTATTTTTGGATGCTCTGCAAAGCCTTTTCAACTTATTGTAAATACAGAACATTAAGCCATTTTTATGATAACCTTTCTATTCTATTTTTGGACATTATACTGTTTCGTTTCCTTATTCAGCAATTATGCCCAGGCACTAAGATGGTAAGAAAGAGAAGCATTAATTACCTGAGATAAAGGTGACAAACTATGGTACACATGCTAAATTGAGCCCATTACCTCTTACTCTGCTGTTGTTTTGTGGTATTATGGGTTGAACCTAGGACATTCTGAGTGCTAGGCAAGTGCCCTACTACTCAATTATATCACCAGGTGCACCACTTCCAAACCTAGTCCTCAGTTTTCATACAGAAAGTTTTAGTGGACCTCAGACATGTTTATTATATATTGTCTGTAGTTCTTTTCAATTACTAAGGAAGATTTACCATTTGAAATAGATTGGACATAAAACTTAACCTGGACCTTTATAGAAGGGTTGTCAGTCCCTGGTAAAGATACAAGGATGCAATGGGGAAAATAACCCAGCTCTGTTTTATCACCGTTGGCTTTTAATGCATTGCCAGGTATTACAGCACCTTTAAAATGGGTAAGAGGGCATTTTCTTGCCTTTTGTTATTAGTCATTAAACAGCTAATTAAAACTTTATAGACTTTAATATTCTGCCATGAATGGTGAGAAGGAAATGAGAAGAAAAAATGTTTATCAGAACAATGAATGAATTTAAAGAAATAGCTGTACTCTGGGCTCTACGGTAAGAAAAATGACTCTGATAACCAAATCTCTTACTATGATACACACAATGAAATTCATGTTTGTTGAAATTTTTACATCATATTTATTCATAAGGGTTGTGAATTAATGCTGAAAACAAACTGTATAAAAGGGTTATTAAAATAGAACACGTAACAGAATTAGAAAAAAAAAATCACTCGAACATTTTAGTTGGTATCTGTAAGTATAAAAACATTTTACAATTAGAGAACAATAAACCCTACTTTTCAACAAAATTGCCTTCGGTGTTTTCAAAAGCATCAGTTTTGATGAGGTGAACCACATTCGTGATATTTAAAGTTTGTTATCAGTACTGCATTTTAAGAGCCAGAGAAACTACAAGCAGGATTTATCAGAATACACAAGACAGGTTGTCTTAAGTGCACATAGAAAAGCTGAAGAGAAGTTAGCTGCACTCCAAAGACTTGCTAATTTAAGAGAGCTCGGAGTATACATGAGGAAAATAAAAAGCAAAAGCTTCCTGTACTTAATCACTCATAACATTATCTGTAAAACTTATTTAGGTTTACTCATTTCTTGTACACATTATGTGTTAAAGCACTTAAGTAATTTAAACATTAAAATAGACTGAGAATAAAATTAGTATCGATTAATTTCTGTGTTAATACAAATCTGTACTCATCTATTTCTATTCCATGGGTGACAGTCTGTGTATTAGCTGCAGAATGGGGTACTCTTATCATTTAAAACATACCACATTCCTACATAGCTTTAAATATGTGGTTCCAAGGTAATCTGTAAGTGTTGTGTGGTTCTATGTGTATAGGTGTGTGTGGATGTGGAGGCTTGAGAACAAGGACATTTCCCCATCTCTCTCCACCTTAGCTTTTGAGACACCGTCTCTCCCTGAATTTAGAGCTTGACAATTAAGCAAAACTAGAAGGCCAGAGAGCTCCAAAAATCCTTTTGTCTCCAGCGTCTCAGTTCTGAGATTACAGTTGTACACCACTGCATCCAGCTTTTTTTAAAATGGACTTGGGGAATATAATTCCCAGTTTAGTAAAGAGCAAGCATTTTACTAACTGAACCATCTCTCCAGCTCTTTAAAAAATTAAGGCATACTGACCTACAAATCATAACGGATTCCAGTATCTTCTAAGGCATGAGTAAGAACGCAGCCTCACTTGCAGGTTGTAATAAATCACTATCATAGCAAGCATTTCCTATTTTGGCCCACTTTCTACACAGTTCTCAACAAGGACATCTCATCTTACACAGTCCTCCCTGAGAGCAGTAGATACAGAAGTCACGGGCTACAGAAGCCAGACTTCAAATCTGACTATTACTCAATGGCTAAGAAAACACCATTCAATCATCAACACACTAACATAGTAACAGATCAGTACTTAAAGTTTTAATTAGAGAAAGTCAATAAACATAGTAAGTACATTATATGTTATAAACATGAGTAAGGACATTATATGTTATAAACATAGTAAGTACATTATATGTTATAGACATAGTAAGTACATTATATGTTATAGACATAGTAATGCGTAGAGTGCTTTGCAAAGTAAAAGCAGCGGTGGTGTTGATCTTTAAATCTCACTGTAAAGCTAATTTTTGGTAAAATTTTGAATAACCAAAGAAAAGTTAGGTAGATTTCTGAGGAAAAAAAAAAAAAGCTAGTTCAAAGATCCAAAGGAAGAAAAAAAGTTTAGTATACTTATAAATCACAAACAGAGCCAAAGTATGAATTCAGTAACAGATAAGGACTGCAGAGTAAGGTCGGTCGGGAAGGCTGAACCATCAGTATACAGTTTTGTCTACTACAAAAGGGATTTTATCTTTTATACTGAAATACTGGACACCTTCAAGTATTAAACATAAGAAGGGACTCAACTCACATTTTAAGTGGACACCTCCGGCTGTTCTATGGTGTAGGGGAAAGGCACTCACAATGAAACAGATCAGTATTTTTCATGGTGTTCATATTCTGAACATATTTTGAAGTCAGAGTAAGAAGGATGTTCCCAACAGATCTGACATAGAGATCTGACAAAGAGAACCAAGGATGATTCAGTCCTCTGAGAAATATACTTAAGTCTTTCTATCGTTTAAATTTTGTTAATATAAAATAGGCATATAAAAGTGTCAACTTGACCAAACTGCTCAGGTAATTAATTAGTAGGCATAGAAAATACCTTAATATATTAAGAAGTCTTTTATAATTTCGTATTTTTTAATGTTTCTATTTACTTTCTGTTTAGGAGCAATGGTATATAGAAGGTCCTTCTGTCTGTATGCTGCTTTTATTGGTTAATGAATAAAGAATTGCTTTGGGCCTATGGCAGGGAAGATCAAAACGAGGTGGGGAAAACTGGACTGAAGGCTGGGAGAAGGAGGCAGAGTCAGAGGGACACCAGAGTCAGATAGGCTAAAACTTTGCCAGGAAGCCACTGCCATGTGGAGATACACAGATTAATGGACATGGGTTAAATTAAAATGTAAGGGTTACCCGATAAGAAGATAGAGCATATAGGCCAAGCAGTGTCTTAATACAGCTTCTGTGTGATTATTTCAGTTCTGGGCAGCCAGGACAAACAAGCGCCCTTCTCCCACCAAATGATGGTGTTCACATGGCACAGTACACGTGTAGAGGTCAGGACAATGTGGAGTCCGTTATTTCCTTCCATCATGTGAGTGCCTGGGACCGAACTCAGTAGTCAAGATAAGGACGAGCAACTTATGCAGAGTCACCTCACCAACTGTCTTCTTCTTCGAGTGTCTTCTCCATCATGTACTAGACTAGTTTAGCTAATGTCTACGTATACAAGGGTTCAAAACTGAGGGGAAGGTTAGACTGATTTTGCCAGCTGGTCAGGTTACTCATTAGAAAATGGATATTAATAGCCTTTGTGTTTTCTAATAAATGGCCAATTAAAAAACAGGAATATGTTTTTATTCTTCAAACAAGGAAACACCAAACTCTTTTCACAGTACTTTATCTTTACTTTACTCATTCTACTTAAAACAAAATTTCTTCTTTTGTTTGTTTTCCTTCTGTTATTGTTTAAAGATACGGCAGACCACGTCCTACTAGCAATTCTTCTGTCTCTGCCTCAGGAGCACGAGACCACAGGTGTGCAGACCTCAGTCACTGCTCCATCCTCTCACAGCACACTTCAGAAAGGACAGGAGTCAGACAGACCAGGCTACCCAGTCTGCACGTTAAGCAATATTTACTAGGCTGTCTTGTTCCAGCATTCCTGCCTTATCTAGGACCTTGAACAGCAAGTGCTGCACTCATTACACATTTTCACTGCCCTTTTACTCTTTACTCGAGTATACAGATGTGCTCTTTCCCTTGATGAAACTAATGAATAAAAAAAAAAAAAAATGAAACTTCTATTGGCCTTAATATTCTTTCATCATTTTGTAAAGCCTATGTAAGACTGGCTGTGAAAAACCATGCCATCTTCCTTTTCCCCTCAGAAGAATTCACTCCTCTCCCCAGTGTTACTCGGTCTTCACCATTGCCATTATTCCTCAACAAGGTACCAAGTACTATAAGCCTGCAAACAACCCAGGTCTGCGGGGCAGGTGGACGGGAGCACACACACAGTTTACACCACCCACTCTACCACTCAGGAATCATTACAACAATGGGACAGCAGAAAATATGTGAGAGCTGGAAGCGGGTGAAGGCTGCAAATGCCATTCTCTAGGCTCAGTGTCAACTCACGGCAACTGCAGGTGTATGTGTACTGGGTCCATGAGCCTGGTCCTATCCACAATCAACTGCAGGTGTATGTGTACTGGGTCCATGAGCCTGGTCCTATCAACAATCAACTGCAGAGTGGGGTGGGAGTCACTAGGTAGTACTCTATATGTCTGATCTACTAATAGACTCTGGGAGACGGGAGAATCACTGTCTTTAGCTGTGATACCACTGAACACAGCACGATTTCCAACGGATAACTCTAAACACATGATTACACAGTCGCCCTGGTTAAACTCTGTGGATCACAAAACAAAATTAACAGACAGAATGAGAGGTATCTTTGTGAAGGATATGGGGTGGACCAGAGGTGAGGAATAAAAGGTAGTCAATAGGTATGTATGCATACAGGTGTAAAAGTAAACCTATATGCAATTTAATAAAAATAAAACAAACCAAAGAGAGAAAAAGAAGATACCAAGGACTTAACTTGGTATCTACGACTTACTAATTAGATTATCTACAGTGAACAGAATTAAAAAGTAAGAAAATCTCTTACAATGCATGATCTAAATAATCTATAGTTTTAAATATTATCTAGTTTTAGCAGAATAGGAGTTTATATAACCATTACAAAAATTATTTTTAAAGCAAGACACTAATTATTTCAAGCAAGAAAAAAAAAAAAAACACTGACCTGCATTGGTACAGGCTCCTTAAGATAATAGCCTTCAACAATCTGTTCTTTCCGGTAGTGATCTATGATGTCCCCAATACTGTTAAAATAATAAATAATGATACAAATTTCTTAGAATACAAATAAACCATGTTACCAAGGACTATCTATTCATATGTAGTTTTTGATAGTACATAATCACAGAATAATCTATTATAACAGTCACATTATTTTATAAAAATAGAAATGTTCCAAATGTAGGTTTGTAGGCTGGAATATGTAAGCTCAAGATTTTGGTTTCCCACATATATAAAACACACAGTCAAGTCAATGNCAGCACTCGGGAGGCAGAGGCAGGCGGATCTCTGTGAGTTCGAGACCAGCCTGGTCTACAAGAGCTAGTTCCAGGACAGGCTACAAAGCCACAGAGAAACCCTGTCTCGAAAAACAAAAAAACAAACAAAAAAAAAAGAAATCTTGAATGGAGGCACCCTGTGTAAGTGGATAAAGCTGCTCGCAGATACCATGTGTGGTGGCATGTGTGTATACCACGGCATGTGTGTGTACCATGGCATGTGTGCAGAGGGCAGCTTTTGAGAACTGGTTCTCTCCCCCACCACAGGTTCCAAAAAGCTAACTCATGTCAGGCTTGCACAGAGCATGATTTCTGACTCTCTGAGCTATCTTGTCAGCCTTTAGATTTCTTTCAAAGAATTAAACAAACAAGCAAACCTAGAAACAAGGTACCTGAGCATTTTAAGATTAATACATCCACAGGGAATAAAAGTCAGAAAGTCAGAGTGGTATAGACCACTCTCAAATTTTAATATTATTGTGCAAGCACTCTAATAATTTTGTAAAAAGTTTCTGATTTATTTCTTGTTCCACTGCAGTGTCTAATTACAAAGACTACCTTTTTAAGTCTTATCAAGAACCCAGTTTATACAAGACACTTCCCAGTTTGTAGAGATAAAGAAGTTTAGATCAAAACAAATAATAGCCAGGCAGTGGTGGTGTACGTCTTTAATCCCAGCACTCGGGAGGCAGAGGCAGGCGGGTCTCTGTTAGTTCGAGACCAGCCTGGTCTACAAGAGCTAGTTCCAGTGCAGGCTCCAAAATTACAGAGAAACTCTATCTCGAAAAACCAAAAAAAAAAAATAGTAATAATAATAGCAGGTAAATAAATTAGTTCATGCTTGTAGACAGAATGAAAACAACCCCCACAGACCCAGAGAGAGGCACTATTAGGTGGTGTGGCCTTGTTGGAGAAAGTGCATCACTAGGGGTGGGCTTTAAGGTTTCAGAAGCTGAAGTTAGGCCCAGACTCACTCTCTCTCTTCTACTGCGTGTGCATGAAGATACAGACTCTCAGCTACCTCATCTGCCTACATGCTTCCTGACATGATAATGATAGACTAAACCAGTTAAATGTTTTCCTTTATAAGAAATGCTATGGTCATAGTATCTCTTCACAGCAATAAAACCGTCTAAAAAAAAACATCTCAATTTGGATACTTAGTAATTTAGTTGCATAGACATGTTTTCAACTATATGTTCCAAGTCTCCCAAAACCCTGATAATGAGAAAATCTAATTTAAGACAAATTAAATTTAGAGCACGCTAGATTCAAGGTGAAGATGTCTAAAGTCAAGGTACTTGGGTAGCTTAAGGTGTGCAAATGTCTAAAATTATACCTTTGACTTTATGTTTTAAAGCTGTCCACTACTGAAAACAAAAGCTCTTATCACTGTGATTGTGTTTTTCCAGATAAGCCAGCTATTGGAACTTTATTAACTTAAAACTCAGACTAGAATTCAGGGAATTCTAATTGAGATGGGGAATACTAGGGCATTATTATCAAGTTAAAACAGATTATGTCAGCCCCCAAAAGAGGAAACACTAGTTCTCTCTTATTAAAGTAGGCAAGTGTTTCATCCAGCCTTTTCTTTTCCAGAATATTGCCACTCTGCATCTTACAGTTCCTCTATTAATTACTTTCCTAACTAAGCAACTAAAATTTATTGAGTTTTAAGACAAAGTTTTCTCAGAAGTTGAGAGGTACAAACTAATCACAACACACAAAAAGTATCAACTTCAGAGAATAATCCAAATACATAACGACATTTATAAAACCCAGATGACTCCTAGGGAATTACCTACAATTAGCGTATATATAAATATCTGATTAATCAACAAGGTATTTGGGAGTTGACAAGTTAATAATATTCATGTTTGACACTTGTTAAAGCATTCTCAGATAAGACTACAGCTATTGTATTAAGAAACTGAGGAAATTTATATATTTTGAATTCAATTATTTTTACCACATCTAAAAGATAATTTAAACTGTTTCATGATTTACCTGTTATAATATCGGCCTCCCATCATAAACTGGTTATTAGGTGTTGGACAAATTTTAAATCGCTGAATATTTTCATTGGTCCGAAAATACAGGGAATAATCACCAGGAGTATTATCTGAAGGCCTCACAAGAAAGCTGCAGACCTGGCCAACTGTAAAAGTTAAGTTGTTAGCTTTATACTCTACCAAATAAAAAGAAAGTACACTATGTAATCTAATTAGAGAGTATATTCAAAGTCATAACCACATGTAAATTTTACCATAAAACTTTAAGACAGTGTTTCCTATTTTCAGTTTATGATTTACAGCCACTGACATTGTCCCTGGTGTAGCCTGTCTAGTCTTCTTTCCTAAACATATGTAACAGTAACCTCTAGAGTAAGGCCTATGTCCTTCCTTCTTAGAAAGAAGGATCCGACAGCTAGTGACAGTAACTACAACTGTTACATCAAGAGCTTCAAATGTTAAACGAATTTTGACTAACAGTCTTCTTTCTCTGGATCTCCGATAGATGACTAGAAAGCAGAGCTGTGATCTAACTAAGTGCTGACTTACTTCACAAGAGTTATTACACAAGTACATGTTAACCTAAAACGAAGAACACTAGCTTCCCAGCATTGGGAAGAAATTATAATATACAGAAGCATTAATCGAATGCTAAAGGAGAGCATAGTACATGAGAAAAGTTTCTTTTTCAATTTTATATTCTATAAATAAAGACATTAATGAATACAAAAAGTACCTGTCATTAATAAATTATAGGCTTCTTGTTTGGAAATCTTCCCATGGAACCATCTTAAAAGGAGAACAAATTTGACATGTAAATCAAAAGTTCACGTGCTGCTGCTTCCATATACTCAAAAGTAAGCAAAATTTTTATAATTCTCATTGACATGAAATAAATGCAATGGAAATAATCACATTTTCATCCAATTACATTTCTATTGTATTTTGGAAACTGTGCTTTACTTCAGCAAAGTAAGAAAGACTAGGAAGTGTCAAGTATCAACTACAGTTTCCATATTATTTATACTATTTTAAAAAGCAATGGTTTTCGTTCTAGTGGCACCTGTTGCATGCTTATATCAGAGCTCCATTTTTATTCTGATGGCTTGTAGGGAATAGGGGAGATGATATAAGGAAGAAACAAATTATTTTCTCTCATGTTTCTCTCAAAATTAGTTACTTTTAACATAAGATCTCTCCCAATAAAATTAAAATGCTAACACAGGAACAAGGACATACCAAGAGACAGAACTAAAACTATAATAGCTGAAATATGGCAGAATAAAATTTCAAGTACATAGTATTTGCCTTTTAATAAAATGACATGTTTAAAAAAAATTACTTGAGGATCAGGAATGGTGGCACTTGGGAGGCAAAGACAAACAGATCACTCTAATTTGAGGCCAGTATGGTCTACACAGCAAGATCCAGCCCAGACAGGATCATACCAGTTAAGTCCTTGCCTCAAAAATAAAATAAATCAAATTATTTAAAAGCCGAAGTTCTAAAGCTTTCCTCTTGTTTACATTAAATCCCATTTTCCTCTCACTGGTAATCTCAATCTCTTCTCTACCTCTCTGATGCCTCTAAAGATCTATGAGTTAAGTTTCAGTTGTAAAATATATAAACTACAAGACAGAAAATGTAAGTGCTCTAAGATGCAATGCTACTGGCTTAAAGTTCTTTCATTCTGCTTCAGATTAATCATTCTACTACTTGGGAAAGTTAAAATACAAATTAATTTTCAAGGACATGAAAATTAAAATTTAAAGAAATTATTCCAACTATTAACTTACTAATCCAAATTTCCTGATGATCTCAGAGCAGACATAAATAATGAAGAGGAAATAAACAGTACAGTCCAAAATTGATTTAAAATGTATGACACTATATACTGCATTTAAGTAAATGCTAAACTACCATTTTCTACACATGCTAGAAATGAACTCTACATTCTGGAGAGTCAGCTAGATGTGTGTGTATGTGTGTGTTCAAAGGTGTGGACACCATGAGAAGCACGTGGAAGTTAGAGGATAAACTGTAGAAGTCTTTCCTTTTCCCATGTGAGTCCTAGAAAATTAATTTAAGTCATCAGGCCTGGCAATAAATGCCTTTACCTGCTAAGCCATCCCAACTGCTCCATGAATTCATATTCTTGCATATATTAACTAAAGAGAGTGGTCACCTTAAGACATGCAAAAAATATTCAAGTTTTCTACTTCTGATAACCAGTAACATTAAACAACGAATGGCAGCTGCCACTTGCTACCACTCAAGCTGCTGTCTTCTGACGAGAGGGAAAGAAATGATTCTTTGCACTATGATCTCTATCAAGATGTTACAGAATGAAGATTAGGATTATTGTGTTTGGAGAAAAATGGGAGTGTGTGTGTCTGTGTGTGTATACATGCACGCATGCACGTATCACATACAAACACATACATCTCCAATCTACTTTTGTTATGATCTTATTCCTTTGAGCATTAACTAGAATTTGAAACTGCTGATACACACTTCAAAACAATCAACCAGGTAAAGCTGAGAATTGGAGTCACTTATACCCATATGGAGTAATAATGTAAGAATGTACTCATAAGATATGACATATATTCTATTAACAAAAAAAGATAATAAAAGAACTACATGTTGTATTCGGTTTAATATAGTTCTTGTAATAGAGAACAAGAAAATAAAATGTCTGAGGCAAGCTTTAAATTCCATCTATAAATACTGACAGTTTGATTAAAAATAAAATGGAATGAAAAGATAATAGATGAATACTCTATTGAAATAATATAAAAAAAAGAATACGATTGAAAGCTAAGATTTTAAAAGGAATTCCATACATATAAAAGCAGTCTGAAAACTATATTTTAAAAAACCTTTCTGTGTTATACTAAAATTGTCAGAAATTCTCTCACATGTGCATAATAAAAACTGAGTTTCAAAGTTCATTAATAATTTGGCCACAAAAATATACTATAATTAATAAGAAATGGAGAGAAATAGGAGGAGCTGTGCTTACTGATGAGGCTTTAGTTTGGCTTAGGGATACGAGATTTGTATACAGGTCTAGGCCACTGCTTGTCTTTTTCTTAAGAATCTAGTACTAAGAATAAATAAGAAATATTTACATATCAGTTCTCTGACCAAATTTTAAAAAAAAAAATTCAGTCTAAAATTCAGGAAGTATATTTGACTATTTTTCTAATTTATAGTCTAACATTATTTTTTTCCTTTTAATAATTAATACAAACTCACATTTTGCCTTCATGTGGATCTTCTTCCCGGCCCTAAAGAGAAGAAAGATATTAAAACAGCATTTTTTTTTTTCTTTTGTTTTTCGAGACAGAGTTTCTCTGTAGCTTTGGAGCCTGTCCAGGAACTAGTTCTTATAGACCAGGCTGGTCTCGAACTCACAAAGATCCGCCTGCCTCTGCCTCCCGAGTGCTGGGATTAAAGGCGTGCGCCACCACCACCCAGCAAAACAGCGTAATTTTTAATTTTAGAAAATTAATTCTTAATCTAATTTCATTAAAATTCCTAAGAATCCAATCTTCAAAACTATCTCCACAATATTTTCCCTAGCTGTGTTAGGAGAAAAGACACTTCTGTTCAAGAACTCGCACTATGTATTTGTCTGTTCTCTTCTCCCTGTTGCTGTCAGTTTAAATCAGACCCTTGCTTCGTTTTAAGAAATGAATAAGGTGTCCAACTACAGTATATTACTGCTATGCCCATTCCAACATCTCTGAATTCATGGGTGTCAACTGTAGATGTGCACTTAAGAATAAACAACCAAATGAACAAACAATTTTAAAGCCAACCCTTTACCACCCTCTCTCCATCGGCCTCATACTACCCACCCTCTTCTAGGTGTCTCTGCCATGACCAAACTAAACTACCTCAGCTCTCTACTGTCGTTTGTGCTCTGTTCGGATTGTTGCCGTCAGAATGTCCTTCAGTTCACCGTTACTTACCTGCTGAAGAGAGAAGCCAAGGCCTTAAGGAAAACTACCTGAAACGCTACCTCTTGACAGTTTAACACTGTGACCCGAAAATGTGAGCACTTTCTTTTCTGTGGAATACAAAATACATACTCTCTTTCTGCCATCTTTTAAACGTCCTTTTTCTAGTCTGCACTCCAAGTTTTAAAGGTATCCTAATATTAAAATAGTGACTACCTTATTAAAGTCTCAGCTATTCTACCAGCACCACACAAACATGGTCTAAGGTCACAGCTTTCATTGAATATATAAAGAACTGTCATCACAGCAGCTTACACTGACCTCTCAATAAACTGATAATGAAAGGGAAAAAAGGAGAAAAAAATTAGCAAGGGCTTCTCTTAATTAGGTCCTAAGTATTTAGTCAGACTAAAATCAGTTAGTAAATGCTTATCATAGAAACTACAAAATGAATATTATAATTGCCCTCTCTCAAAAAGTGGTCTATATAAGGAATACAGAACCAATGAGTACTGCTAAAACAAAGGGAGAAACAACTTGGCCTAAAAAAAAGTATTGAGACACAAAATCTCTGCCAAAGGAAAAGAGAGAGAGAGATAAGAGACAGAGAGGAAGAGAAAGAGAGAGGGGGAGGGAGGGACGCAGACAGAGACACAGACATAGAAGCAGGGAAGAGGTTGCCAGCTAGTAATAAATAAAATTTCAGAAGGCAACCTAAGATAACCAAGAGTGTGAAAAAGAGGGACCACTCAAGGCATGGAGACACTCCTTTCATCTCCTCAAACTTTACAGATGCCAGAGAATCATTCAGGGCAACAGGGACGGAGCAGTGAATCAGAACAACACTAACAAGAAAAAGATGTCTTTTCTTGGCGCCTACAATTTAGAAGTGAGACTTAAAAATATGGATGTGCTTGGAGAATCCTAGCTGGAATTTCAGAGAATTCCTTACATCAACGACCAACCAAGTATCAGTCACATCTTCATTATCTAGACAATGTCTAAGAAGCTTTTCAATCTGCAAGGAGGTCACCAACTTCGAGTAATCCTGCTGTGTAAAGATTATGAAGACTATCACAGGAAAAGCCACCTACATTGCTTAGAATGATTAATTTGCATTATGACTATATTCCTTTTTAGCTACCACACCACATGATTCTTTTATAATAAATTAACTTTTTTGCTTCATTCTCTGCGTTCATGTTAGGTAATGTCCCCTTATCCTATACTGGGCTTTATTATTATTCTGCAGACACTTGCTAACCTTCATTTGTACTTACTAATGTTTATTTTATTAATTTTGATCCAGAAATTCAATACTTCAGGAAAAGTACAACTATATTTTTATCCCCTTTGATAATTAGAATAGGGAAGGGTAGTATAATAGGCAAAAGGAAAACTAACATAAACAAAACCTAAAAAATGTATATGGGACATTTTTATATATAACAGACAATAAGGGGCTTGAGTCTGAATGTCCTGCCTGTGGAATAAGTACCTCTATAATTCTAAGCATTATTTAAAGAACTGTAAATTATAATCCAAGATCTTTCACTTTCTAATTTTTCTCAGTATGTTTATGCTTGTGAATCAAGATCTACTTGGCAAAATAAGCAGAAAAAGAAATCAGTAGCAAAAAAAAAAAAAGGAGGAGAAGGAGGAGGAGGCAGAGGAAGTAGGAGAAAGGAGAAGGAGTTAGAGGAGGAGGAAGAAGAGAAGGAAGAAGAGGAGGAAGGGGGAGGGGAGGAGGAGGAGGAGAAGAGAGAAGAAAATTACTCTGCCATATTCCACAGAGTGTTCTGGGGGGCTATAAAACATCACAAAAAGCCATTTCTATCACAGAAATCTAATAGGGAAAGCTAAACTCCAAAATCACATTTAATAATACATTTTGGTGGTGCTGAGTATTGTCTATAAAGCACAAGCACTGCTTGAGTGCTGATCTCCATCTAATATATGGGGTAATTTATATTATGTACTAAGATGAATAATAATATATAATATGATAGCAAAGAAAAGAGGGAGAAAATACAAACTGTAGGACTTTGGGATTACTTATATGTAATTTAAATATTCCTAGATTATCAAAAATTATAAACACATTTGAAAAATTATCCCAAACTTACAACACTTAAAATCCCTCTATGACTCAAATATACCTGATGAAGAATAGGAGCACAAAAAAATACCAAAACAAGTAGAAGTGGTAACTGAGTTCACAAGCAGAGAAATACTTTCTGCAAAGGCAGCTGTATGTTACAACATACTAATATATTGTCTATTTCCTTGTACATAAATATCATTTATTAACACCAAATGTCTTAAAATTTTCTTATGCTTATAAATTAAAGTTTTTCACAAGAAATTTGTCCCTATCTAATAATCCAGTGGTGTAGGAGGGTCCTTCTATATTTCTGTTGTCTTCATTGGTTGAATAAAGAAAACTGTCTTGGCCCTTGGATAGGGCAAAATCTTTTAGATAGGCAGGGAGGACAGAACGGAATTCTGGGATAGGGAAGGCTCAGAGAGAGCCGCCATGAAGCCGCCAGGGTCAGACATGCTGAATCTTCCTGGTAAGCCCACTACCTCGTGGTGACTTACAGACTATTAAAAATGGGTTAAAATAAGATGTAAGAGTTAGCCAACAGTGGTTAGAACTAATGGCCAGGCAGTGTGTTAAATGAATCCAGTTTCTGTGTAATCATTTCGGGTATAAGCTAGCCAGGGCCAAAAGCAGCCCACCCACTCCGGGAGCTGGGCGGCGGGACACAGCCGCCTCCTCTTACTACAATCCAGAAAATGGACCAATTCCAAACTTTTATTAAGAATTTAGGATTTGAAATTTAGGAGAACATGAAACTTACCACCTCTTCTACTAGGTCTTCAACAATAAGGCCTTGTTCATCTGTTCTTAGATTTGTAACCCACATCCATCCATCTTCTAATTCATTGTGAACAATGAACATATCTCCTTTTAAGAAACTAAAATAGAAAATGACATTAAAAGGTTAAAAAACGGACATTGAAGTAGTCCTAAACTACCACACTGGATATTACAACACTGAAAAAAAATGAAAAAAAAAAAAAACCCTTACAAAACCTAAAGCTCTCTGCTGTTTCTGACATTTTTAGTGAAACTGAAGACAGTTAATAATCTGAATCCTAATTTCATTATATGAATACAATTTCATTATAGGTTCGAAAAGGGTGTTGAGTTTGCTGAATTACATTCAAATCAGAGTTCCTCTATCTACTTTGCTAGCTTAGAGTAAAATTAAAATTTCTCTAATAGTAAACATATATGTTTTTGGAAGTAGTTCCAAGAACACTTAATTTTACAGTTTAAGTTTCAAGTTATTCTTTTATATGTATATGTAATAAAAAGCAACATATATGAGAAATTCATAAAATTTCCTTTAGATAATCACATTTAATTTTATTATGTAGATACTAATATTAATTAGCATCTATAATCACATCTAATTTATTTGGTTCAAATGCTTACTGTGCACCCAGATATGTGTTAGAAGCCATCTATGCTTTTTTTCAACTACATTTCAGACTAGACGGATGCACACAGCGTAGCTTTCCTCTTTACTGCCTCCATGTTTTTAAGCTCTAGACCATCAGGGTTGTCAGTTGTTGACTGATGTGTGTCAATATAACAAAACCATCTGGGATTCTTTTCAATTTTTCTTCCAGTCTTAAAAAAAAATGTCTCTAAAACATTCTTCTGGTGGGATGCTGCCATTGACAATATTTCTATAAGGCATCTTCAAATAGTTTTCTGTAATTTTCTCTTTTGGCCTTAATACTCATAAACCTTAGTTTTATTAAATGAATCCTTCTCTCATATACTTGAAAACTGTGTTTTCTCTAAATGATCACAACCATTATTGTTTCTCAAATTTCAGAAAACAAAGCTTGTACAAAGCAGAACTTATACATAGCATTCTGTATTTAAAAAGTCACAGAATAATATCATCTTGATTCTTACGTCCTCCTTAACAGTGCCCAATATTTTCCAAGATAAATGACAGCAGATTTTATCAGTTAATCAAATCAATTAAGCCTTTCTAGAACCACTTTCCCAGCTGCTGGAATAACACATGTTCCAATACACCTATATGGAAGTGTTTTCTCTTTTCATTTCCTATAAGAAATACTAAAAAGGCATACAGTAAAAGGTCAAAACACAAGAGAATAAGCATTTTACTTCCTCATCCAGAACATCAAATGAAGCTATTTTTGTTTGGCCAGAACACTAAGCACTTCAGTGCTGCTCTCTGTTCTGTCCTCAGACTGGGACTTACACTGACTCAGGCTTCTAGACTTAATACAATTACAGCACTGGTCTCCTGAATCTGCCCCCAATCCTTGAAGTAACTCTTCTCTGGAGAAGCCCAGGTAACATGGGCCCTCTGAATGAGTCTCACTCAACAGTCAGAGGTAGACTTTGAGAACTGCTACCTTAGATGATCAGACTGGAGTGTTACAAATTTTCTAAAACTGATATTTCAATACTTCTTACCTTTACTAAATGACTTTCTTCCTTGTAGTTGCTTTTATTCATTGCCCACATTAATTCACAAATAATTGTGTCAATTAGAATTAAATGAGAAGCCATATTGACGACAACTAAATAAAAATGGAACCTTTATTTTGAGATTCAAACTAATCTGTTTTCTAGTTATAATTTCCTAAGTCTTTGTTCTCTAATACTAATTTCCAAAAATTTTAGCGCCACAAAAAATGTTTTTATTTTATTATTCTGTTATTTCAAAGAGAAACTATATAGTCACCAACTATTCAGAAGCAGCCAAACATTTTATAGTTTAAAAAAATGTTTCTATAGAATGAACATATAGCTTCTAGCAAAGGATAATTTGATTATCAAGCTTAATTAATTTATAATCAAATTATATGCAAATTCAAACAAAACTATGATTCTCTATGGTTATTAATAGTCTTGAAATTTAAAAACATTCACCTATTATGCAAAATTCAACAATTATAGTATTATTTATAGTTGAGGCATAAATGTTACAGGTAATAAAATACAGAAAATAAATAAATGAACTACACACAAATTAAAAGAACTGTACTGTCTCAGAAACCTTTTATTTCCTCTGTCATTTTCAGTGTGGCCGCCCTGATTGATATCTTCAGTCTGAATAGACAAGACATCCTACGGGAACACAACAGAACCAACTAAAGACAACTTTATATAGCTATCCTATTTCCTCAAATTCAAAACCTTTCCTTGTTTAAGAACAATAAATCTTCACTGTCTAGCTCTTTCAAATGCTTATGCATAAGAAATAGTATAAAATACCTTATTTCATCAGTCTCTGGCACTTTTGTATAGGGTAGAATGGCTCGAACACGTCTTCTATCTTCTACTGGCTGAAAACCATTGAAAATAGTAATACTTAGGAGCTAGGGAGATGGTTCATGTCCCATCCCAAAGTCTGAAAACCCCAAGTCTGATCCACAGAACCCACATAAAAATTACTACAGGTGACAGGTGTGGCAGCTGTCCGTAATCCCAGCATTTAGGAGGCAAACTATCAACTCAAACTTGCCAAACTGAAAAGCTCTGGCTACATCCAGAGACTTTGCTTAATTAATTAATCCAGTAGAGATCAAGGCAAACATCTGTTGTCAACTTCTAGTCACCAGTCATGAGTATGCACATACAACCCTGACAAAGATACACACGAGTCTCTATACAGTCACACACCTAGACATATATTCACACTCTATATCCAAGTCAAAAAAAGATACATCCACACAAGCTTAAAGCCAACTGAATATTATAATCTACAGAATCATTTAAATTAATCTTGACTAAGTAAGCCTCTATAAAGAACCTAAAACTGTTTACTACTCGTGCTAGTTATTTTTACAGAAATTAGTGTAAAATTACAACAGTTTCTTTTTTCAGATAACCTGAACAATTATTAAGTAAGCTACACAGAATACAGAAATTAATCTTCATTTTATAATGTGACATTTTAATTTCTCCAGCAATTACAGTAAGCTATAAATGCAAAGAATTCTCTTAAAAATCTAGTTACTTTAATACAAAAATTATTTTAATAAGGAAAATAAGTTTTATTCTAGCATTATAACCAGAATTAAGACACATAAAATTATAGAAGACATAAGAAATTTAATTACATCAAAATTCATCTGAGTTTATAAAATAAAAGTTATGGTATTTCATTCATGTTTTACTTGCCTCTGGTGGTGCAACTGGATAGAGTAATTTTTCTCCTTTAAGTAAACAAGAAACATGACTGTAATAACCTATTAGGTCTGAGAGTGAAGAAAAACGCCTTCCACCAATGTAGTAATCTCCACACATAGCAATAATCCTAGTTGTAAAGTCAAAAAAAAAAAAAAAGAAACATAGTTTGAAAACTATCCTAAAAACCAGTCTTTTCTTATTCTTTTTTGAGTGAAAATTAGATACAGGTTCTCTACCCATGGTATTGTGTCCCTCCAGCACAGACAGGGCTTCTCTGTCTAACAGTTCTGGTTGTCCTGGAACTTGCTTGTACACCATGCTGGCCTCAAACTGACCGAGACACGCCTGCCTCTGCACCCCAAGTGCTGGGATTAAAATCTTGTGTCATCACCACCTAGCTTCTATGTCCAATTTTTAGAACCAAGTTCCAAAAAGACAATTTTGTCAACTTCATGATCTTTTGCATTAACATACATTCTTGTGTTTCAAAAAAAAACCACTTCTTCATATTTTAAGTATTTATCAACGTATTTATAAGTTTCTATTATGTACCTGAATGCAGTACTTGACACTTCACTACCTTCAGACCTGTCTGCTCACTTTCTGTATTAGGACTCAGCTATTTTATAAAACTGCTCTGGCTAGCAGTGTCTTACAAATCTCATGAAATTCATGTAGAATAAAAACATTACATAAAAATTATGATCAAATATTATTATGAAATTATATCGTAAATGTTTATACAGATGACGCCTTACTTGAAAATACACATACCTGTTTAACTCACAAAAGTTACATTACAGAATTTAAGACAGTGAAGCTATAAGGACCTGATCCTACACAGTGTTCTCTGGTACTCTACAGTCTTTCTCTCTTTCATCTTTTTCAGAATGTATCTGTAGTAATAACACTCCTCAAATCTGAGGGATATATTTGAGAACTGGCATTGTAAAGATTACTATTACTATCTTTAAACAAAAAGTTTCAACATCTCAAAAATATTTACTCTAAATCACTGATTAAATAACTTAATGGAAATCAAGATAATTATACCATCATTCACTTTTGTAAAAGTGATTATATTTATAAACATCTGTCAGATTAAATACCTAAGTGCCATATTAAATACCTTAAAGTCGGGACAGAGACTTACCTAAAATGGTTGACGACATTTGTCTGGCTAAGAAACGAAAGTACAAAGGACCCTGGCCTCCGATCACTCTCTCTTATAAGGTAGCTTCCAGATTTTCCTGCCTGCCTGAGGCGTTCTTCTGCTATAGTTCTATCGAGTTTTCCATGATACCACCTAGGGGGAAAACAAATAATTAAAATAAAACTAGCCACCATAAAATTTCTGTCAGACTGAGACATAATACTAAAGGTATTAAACCCTCATATGCAACTCAAGTACTTGTTCAATTCAACGCTAACTCCACTTTTCTCCTCCTCTCGACTTGGCTAAGAACACTGGCTCACAAGGTTTTCTAATTTCTTCAAATCCTAAACTCTGTTATCTCACTGATGAACATCTTTCCTTCAACCCCCGTGCACCACATTTACCTATATTTGCTCAAAATAGAAACATTTATTGTATTAAATCCTTTCCTGGAACAAAGCAATTAAGTTGAGTAATTAGAAATAATTTACAACAACTCTATATATTAAAAAAATTCCACTGATATAACAAAGTACTTAGAATCTCGTAGAAAATAGTATTTTACCTAGTTTTAGTTTTAATATCCTGACAGGAAAACAGTAACGATTTAAAGGATTGCTATTCAAATTTCCTGTTTTAACAGGAAACTGATCAGTGCCCTGGATTTTAAGACAGCCATATATTTAAGCTCAACTCTCCTTACAGAGAACACGAATATTTTTTGTCTGCCAATTCAATGGCCAGGGGCTCCTTTGTTACCTGAATTACATGGTTCTGTAGCTGATCATACTACTTCAGAGAATTTCTGTAACTTTCAAAATGCCAGCCAAACTGTCTTACACAACATATGTCTCTTCTAAAATTCGTCATTTTAGACTGATATGAACTTCACTATTTGCTAAAATTATAAACCCCCTAAAACAAATGAACTGCAGACAATTCAAAGACAGTGTGAAGGGCTGCAATATTTCTTTTAGCCAAACTAGAATGTTTGTTGTATCACAGACATTATTTAACACACATTCTTTCACACAGAAACTCATTATCCTGCTTCTGCTTATCAAAATACCAGTCTAGGTCGAGATCCTGTCAAAAGTGTACCTCTATAAACTCATTTATACATCTACAGCTGCAAACATTATGTCTTCCTTTTAAACTATACTACATATGGACATTAGTCGAAATTAACTTACTTCTATTTCATTTTTTAAAAGTCTCAAAAGGAAAAGCTTTATCTCACAGAGAAAATTTTAACCAGACAGTGTGCTCCATGCAGCCTCCGTTTTCATGTAATCTCAGTATTTGGGAGTAGAAGCAGGAGGATGAGAAATTCAAAATCCTCAGTACCACAAGAAAAATTAAGAAAATAAATTTATTAAATATAAATCAAGAATAAAGAAAATACAAACATAACCATAAAATAGAAGCATAAAAAACAAAACGTTTAAAAAATAAGTAATCAAATTTACAAAATTAAGAGCTAAATGAGACTAGCAGGAAATTAAGCATTTAATAAGAGGAAGATTAACTTGAAAACAGAATTTGCTTGCTAAACAACAAAATAGAATTAAAAAATACAGAAAAGGACAAATAATAGGGGCTAGAGAGATGCTCAGAGGTTAACAGCACTGGCTATTCTTCTGGAAGTCCTGAGTTCAATTCCCAACAAACACGTGGTGGCTCACAACCATCCATAATGAGATCTGGTGCCCTCTTCTGGCCTGCAGGCACATGTGCAAGCAGAACACTGTATACACAGTAAATAGACAAATCTTAAAAAAAAATGATAGATAGAACATAATTTGCATATACGCTGTGACAACATTTGATTGTGATGTCACCCAGAGTCCTGGGCATTGGTGGCACCGGGTACAGAAGCTGCTGAGGACGGGTGTTACTGGAGGACTCCAGCCACACTCCATCGGCTCTCCCTACTCTGAGCAGTCCTGCAGGTACCATCAAGCTTTGTTCCACTATCACAGACTCCATCCCTTTGGTTCATAAATCCAAGTAAACTTTTCTGTAAGTTGCCTTGGTCAAGGTGTTTTATCACAACAATAAAAAAGAAACTAAAACATGGGGAATTCCTAAAAAAGAAAAAAAAAAGAGCAGGAAAGAAAATGGAAGAAAAAGTAAAACCTGGAGACAATCTAGAAAATTTCCAGTCCAAGAAAGACACAAAAAACTCAAATTCCATATACGCCAAATAAGAAAAAGAGATGAGGCAAATACAGAAGCAGACTAGACCACATCAAGATGTAGCCAAAGTTGATAAAATCCAAAACAAGATTAAACCATAAAATCAGAATATGAAAGGCATTATCTTACAAGAAACAATGGCAAAAACTTTTGTTAATTTTCCAGTATTAACATTGGCAGCCCAATACAGTACTTCAAATTTTTGTAGTAAATTTTTCACTACTTTGAGCCTGAAATATTATGTACAAAATATCCTTCAGAAATAAGAATACACATTGTTTCAGACAAAAAAGAAAATAAAAATTTTAACAGATGTTAAAAAAGTTCCACAAGGGAAAAAAAGGATCCCTATATACAGTGAGAAGGCAGTACCAAACCAAGCGCTACTCAAAGGACAAATGTATGGGCAAATCTAAATAAATACTAGCAATATGAGTAATAATAATGTCAGTGAGTATTAATCCATATATAAATGAAAATGCAAAATAACATAAAAAGCTGGGGGAAAGCAAGTTGAGTTTAGATGTCCTAAGTTCTTAGCATTATTAGAAAATAAGTAAGTGTTTTCAATAAGCCTGTAATAAACCAATGATACATATAGTAACTCTAGAAGAACCACTAAAAGAGCAGGATTATCATACTGCGTAAAGTAATAACATCCATATATATTAGAAATGCATCTTTCTGACAAACTGCTATCAAACTCCACAGCAGGAGACAACAACTGCCTCATGTTGTCCTCCACTCTACACGTGTGCTCCTGCTCTTTGTCTCACACGCACATGCATACAAAACAAATATATTAAAAAATGTATTTTTTTCAATGTAGGTGTCAAAAGTCCCTTCACTACTTTTAGGTCATAAACTTAGAGAGAAGAGATTTCCAAAGACACACCTGGTACTATTCTGAGACACGAACCAAAATAAATGTAAAAATTTTAAAGTAATTATTATTCTTTACTAAAACTTCAACGGTTACTGATTATTTACAAATTAAGCATTTCTGTACTTGTTAATAGCTTATTAATTCAAAGAAGCAAATCAAAAAGTGGTAGATCATCTTCCAA
This sequence comes from Dicrostonyx torquatus, assembly GCA_028555095.1. Taxonomy (NCBI): domain Eukaryota; kingdom Metazoa; phylum Chordata; class Mammalia; order Rodentia; family Cricetidae; genus Dicrostonyx; species Dicrostonyx torquatus. The sequence goes on along the minus strand of JAQHUG010000056.1, from coordinate 5,431,293 downwards.
TTTTGACTTACAAATACTATGCCTTAAAGGGAAATCTATAACATTGAAAATAAAACCTGAACAATAACGTAAAATATTTCGGAGTAACTCTGACCAAAGAAGTGGAAGATTTGTATGACAAGGACTTTAAATCTCTGAAGAAAGAAACTGAAGGAGACACCAGAAAATGGAAAGATCTCCCACGTTCTTGGGTAGGTAGAATTAACATAGTAAAAATAGCACTCTTACCAAAAGCAATCTACAGATTCAAAGCAATGTCCATCAAAATCCCAGCAGGATTCTTCACAGACTTTGAAAGAACAACACTCAACTTCATATGGAAAAGCAAAAAACAAACAAAAACAAAAAACCAGGATAGCCAAAACAATCCTGTACAATAAAGGAACTTCTGGAGGCATCACAAAATCCCTGACTTCACACTCTACTACAGAGCTACAGTACAGAAAACAGCCTGGTACTGGCATAAAAACAGACAGGAGGATATAATAAAGGGAGAAATGAACAAGAAGATAGACATACAAAAAGCCTGTGAAGAATGCAATGCCTTTGTTTTACATAGTTACCTTTTGGTTAATACCAAAAATGTTAGTGTAAGAATACTGTGCATAAATATACTGCCCTCACTACAAAAACTATTTATACAATAACAAAATTAAGCATGCTATATGCCATAATTTGGATGTGATTCCCTCAAGGATTCAGAAGATCTGATGCCCATATATCAATGCCTAGATAGATACGCTAGGCCCTGGGTTCACTGCCTAGCACAGAAAGGAGAAAAGTGGCAGACCTTTTAAGAGGTGGAACCTAGTGGGATATGACCTGGTTCATCAGTTATTGAAGGCACTTCCGTGGGGTGGGTTAATGTGTGAGAGCTGTTGTCTTAGAATAAGCTATTTCCTCGGTACACTGTTGTAAGTGTGGCTGTTTTTGATTGACCTATTCCACATAAAATCAGTTCCCTCCCACCTGTCCGTCATTCTGTGATAGAATAGCTAGGGGGATTTCCACTAGTGCAGAAATGGCACAGCTCAATCGTGAGCTTTCACTTTCTGATTGAGGAATCAGCAGTAGAGCACAGAAGAACAATCCTGGAGAACAGTCAAGGTGATTTTAATGTTTGTGCTTAATGTGTATTGGGACAAGAAATCATCATATATTTTCACTAAATGAGATAAACAGGAAATTTAAAAAGAAAAAAGGACTATAAATAGGGTGCATCACAATTTGTACGGGTCTTTTTCAAACTGTTGTCTCCATTCTATTTGTCTGTTAATGTATATATATGCTATGTCACTGATGAAAGCCTGTTTTTGCGTCTTTGTCAAAATTAGGTTTAAAAGCTACTACTGTCTAGACAAGGATATTCACAAAAGGTTTCATGAAATAGTCTATGATTTATCTGTACAAGGTCATTCTGGGAAGTAATATAAAGAAGTTTTTAATTTAACTCATTTCTAGCAATATTTGTTTTAAGTAGAATAGAACAAAATCAAAATGAGAATAGAACACATCACAGGCATTTTTCATTAAGCTTTAGGCTTTCTTTTAGACTATTTAGACTATTTCAGAATGTATAATGATTTCCTTAATTATTATTTAGGTTGAAATAAAAACTTTAATCAAGACTTCTTAGTTAGTTGAAGAAAAGACAGAATGAAGAAAATTAGCATAGTATCCCAAAAGGAAGAAAGAGAAATGTAGGGTTTAAACATCCCCCCAAAAGGAGAAAAAAGTGAAGGTCAAATTTTAAAGCAATTAGAATAGAAAATTCTTAGCAACTGATTATATTAGGATAGAGGAGAAAAAAATAAAAACCTAACATATTAAACAAAACTAAGAAATTGTCTTGAAAAATTAAAAAGACTGTCTCGATCCCATATATACGTTCCGTATAGTATGTAACCCTTTTGTGGTCTTCAAAACACAGTAAGCATCTACATTATTACATTATTCTTCTATTGATCCTCTCAAAGTTGCACAAGGCACGTAACAGCACACCAACGAAACTTAGTGCTAGTTTCTCCACAGCAATCTAAGATCCTGTATACTTTTTAATTCAGAATTACTAATCCATGCTTTTGTTGCCATTCTAAAACGTAACTGACATAGGCAGATAAGCTCTCTATACACTGATCTATTTTACACCAACAGACACAAAAGTACTGGGATAATGTGTCAAAGAATGTCTATACACTGCTGCTCTTGCAGATAATGAGACACAACACAAAGAAGCATGACTAAATTCCATCAATAAAACAAAGAGAAGGTACAAGCTGCGGACATAGGAATAAAAAGGAATATCCCTGTATATCCAGATGGAAGAGGAAAAGGGCTTGTTCTTCAAAGGACTTCATTAAGAGGTGGCAAAGACAAGCTACACACTGAGAGAAAATCTTTGCAAAGCGTACAGAGAAAAAACACATGATTAATATTTGGAATACATATAGAACTAATGAAACTGAAAAAATTCACTAGGCAGTGGTAGCACACACCTTTAATCCCAGCATTCAGGAGGCAGAGGCAAGAGGATCTCTGAGTTCGAAACCAGCCTGGTCTTTAGAGCAAGTTTCAGGACGACCAAAGCTACACACAGAGAAACCCTGTCTTGAAAAAGCAAAACAATAAAAAATTCTAAAATTAAAAACAAGTTTTTTAAAAGAAAAAAATTGGCCATCAAGATTGCTCAGCAAGTAAAAGCACCTGCCACCAAACCTGACAATCTGAGTTTGACCCCTAAGTCCCCACCATGAAGGGAGAGAGAGCCAACTTCCACATGAGTTATCTTCAAACATTTACATGTGCACCATGGGACCTGAATATGCACATACCTGAAATAAGTAGAAATACAGTTTTTTAAAAAAAGTTATGAAAAAAAATTGGAAAGAGGCAAAAGAAAGGAAGCTGTTTCACCAGGGAGGATATACAGGTAGCCAATAAGCACATGAAAAGATTTAACACTCTTAGTCATTAGGAAAAGGTTAATTCAAATCCTAATGAGTTACCATGAGCATTTATGTGCAAGGCTAAAATTAGCAGTGACACCAAAAGCTGGTGCTGTTCTCTGCTGCTATCATTTCTCAGTCATGTGGCTGCAACAGCGACACCTGCTGACCGATAACTATTACACCTACTCCAAATCATTGTAATTGCCTTACGAGAGGTAAGATCTGAAAAACTACAAAAATTACTGAGAACATAACTATCCAGAAGTTCAATAATTAATTTGCTTACACTATGGAAGGTATTCTGCAATACTTACGCAATTTTCATTCTAAATCCCTTTATTTGAATCTAGGAATTAGTTTTGTTTTCAGTATCATCATCACTAAAAAAAATGACTCGATAAAAGGGCCAAAAATGAGCCACTTTTAGAAATAATACTCTATACAGACTAATAATGGACAACTATTTGAGAAGATTAATACTATGGAGAGGCAGAGCATCAATTGGACAAAATTATCTGAAAGAATTTGTGCTGTTGAATTTAACAGTCAGAATCTGTTGAACAGTTATCATAGATAAACTGTTAAGATATCTCTCTAGGAAGTTAACATGCACACAATCAAAATTATGTACAAGGATGAGACGCTATCGTTACTGGACCAGTTTCATATCTTGGAATCCTCAGTGAGGGCATTAGAACAGAACACTAACACAGGAGAATCAGACTTTACAAAAGGTAGTAGTAAAAAGATTTGAAAAGACTGAGGAATTTATTAAAATTGATGAGCAGAGACAGAAGATACAAGAGCAGGATTTAGCCTCGTCGATACATGCCAGACCCTGGATGACTTACACAGAGTTTTAATTGCGTATCTGGTAATTTCCTCGGTAAGGTCATCTGGCAGACAGTACCCTAAAGTAGTCAAAGAATATGCATGGGAACCAATACGTATGAGTGATCTAAAAGAAATAAAACTAGCAACAGCTTCTTATGGGTTACATTCACCATTTGTCAGAGAAATGATGAAAACGTGGGCTTAAAGCACTAAGGCGACCCTACATGTTTGGTTTCAATTAAATTAACCTCAATGGTCCTACAAGATGGACCTCAGCTACTTTGGAAGTGTTATTAGAGAGAAGAGACAAAAATTTTAGAACAACAGAGGAAAACAAAAGGATGTGAGACTTCCCAAGATCAAATTGTTGGCTAGGGTCATTACTCTGATCCTCAGGAACAGGCTCACCACAATGCATGCACNAAAGAAGCAGCAGCAGCAGGTACATGACCAATCTTTTATATCACAACCATGTAAAGACACAAGAAAAGAGAGAGAGAGAGAGAGAGAGAGAGAGAAGAAAAGGAAAGAAAATATCTGCAGGCTAGTATATCTTATGAACATGGACTCAAAAATACTCAACAAAATACCTGCAAACAGAATACAGACATTCATCATGACCAAATTAGCTTTCATCCCTTTAATAGAGAGTTCAACATATACAAGTCAAAAAAAGATACACAAAATGGACGTAAAGGCAAAAAAAAAAAAAAAACACATGATCACCTCAATAGAAAGGGTCTTTGAGAAAATCCAACATGCCATTATAAAAATCCTAGAGAATGTAGGGCTAAAGAGAACACACCTCCATGTAATAATTAATAGCTATACAGGGGAAGCCTAGAACCAATATAATCCTAAACAGAGAGAAGCTTGAAGCGATCCCACTGAAAGTTAAGAATGAGATAGGATGTCCATTCCCCACTCCTTGTTAATATTGCATTTGAAGTACTAGCTGGAGCAGTAAGGCAACAAATGGAAGTTATAGGGATACAAATAAAGAGAGAAGACAAAGCATTCCTATTTACAGATGGCATGATACTATACATTAGAGATCCCAAAAATTCTACCAGAAAAATCTGGACACTGAAAGTAAATTCACAGTGTGGCAGGATACAGATCAACTTGCAAAATCAAGAGCTCTTCTTGCCACCAACAACAAACACATATGAGGAGGACATGGACACACAACCATTCACAACAGCCTTAAAGAAAATTAAATACCTAGGAGTACACATTACCAAGGAAAACCTCTACAATCACACTTTAGAGCTCTAAAGGAGATGAGAAAGACAATAAAAATGGAAAGACAACCAATGCTTGTGGATTTAGAATTAACACTGTGAAAATGACCATCTTATCAAAAGATATTTACAGATTCAATGCAATCAATCCCAATTTAAATCCTCATCTCATTCTACACAGATAGAGAAGAAAAACTATCATATAATTTATATGGAATTACAAAAGATCCTAAATAGCCGAAACAACCCTGAGCAAAAAGAGCAAAATAATTATAATTCCAGACCTTAAAATATCACAGAGCCACAGCAATAATATATTATATATACACACACATATGTGTATATATTATGTATGTATGCATGTATGTATACACACACACACAGTACTAGCAAAAAAAAACAAAAAAACAAACATGTAGATAATGGAACAATATAATATCAAATATCCAACATGAGCACACATAATTTCAGCCACTAACATTTGGCAAAGACACTGGAAAAACGAAAGCATCTTCAACAAAGAGTGCTGGGACAACTGCAAGTCCATGTGCACAAGAATGAAATTAGACCTGTGTTTTAAGAACTATTGCGTTGCTATGGTGAAACACCACAACCAAAGCAACTTGGG
>JAQHUG010000056.1:5313611-5325939 GCA_028555095.1 Dicrostonyx torquatus | reverse complement strand
CTCCCTGTTTCTCCCCACCCCTTCAACCCTCTCCCAAGGTCTCCATGCTCCAAATTTCTACTTCTCATGTAGATTAGATCTGTGTATGTCTCTCTTAGGGTCCTCGTTGTTGTCTAGGTTCTCTGGGATTGTGATTTGTGGGCTGGTATTGGCATAAAAACAGACAAGAGGACCAATGGAACCAAGTCGAAAACCTGGATATTAATCCACACACCTTTGAACACCTGATTTTTGACAAAGAAGCAAAAAATATCAAATGGAAAAAAGAAAGCATATTTAACAAATGGTGCTGGCATAGCTGAATATCAATATGTAGAAGAATGAAAATAGAACCATATCGAGTGCCATGCAAAAAACTCAAGTCCAAATTGATTAAAGACTTCATCATTAAGTTTATTCTTGAACTTCCTGAAATGTAAGCTCTAGTTTAGGGTGAGAGTTTTTTGGTTCAGCACTGTTTTCTGAGTGCTGTTCTTTGGTCCTGCTCCCAGGGTCCTTTCCAATTACACACAGCTGTCTCAAGCTCCCACACATTTCAGCAAAGTTTCACCTTCGGGCTTTGGAACTAGATTTTTACTCTCACAGAAGGCTCTTCTCCAGAAAATTCTGCAGGCAATGATCTCATCCTCAAGTCTCCCATGTCACTGTCTTTCTCCCCAATAGGGAATGCAAATCCCTGGGAATGAAGGAACCCTGTTGTTTCTGAACCCGTCCCTCTTAGGGAGCCTATATGGAAAAGGTTCAGCGAGACTCAATGAGTATCTGTTATATGAACAAATTAAGATTTATGCAATCCACCAGCGCCTGAAAGTACACACTAGCTAAGGAAGTCAACAGTTGAGACACTTTCAAATGCATCTGCCTTTGTTGTACGTGGGAGGTACAGAAACAGGAAGCCAAACAGGCTGAGGGTTTTGTTTTGCTTCCTGGGAGAACTATTAAGAAATTAGACCTTTTGTGTCCCTGCACTGTTTTCCTGAGGTTAGCATCTTGCATTTGGATAATGCATTAGATTTTTTTTCTCAATGATTTGAGTCATATTTTAATCCTACCTCAGTCCCTGCCTTACAATAATAGAATAAAAGCTCTGCCAGGCAAAAACTTGCCCACTATCTACATAAGGTTTGACCTCCTAGGTTGGTATTCAGGTTTCTTGACTATATGTGCTCCATCTGCACAGGGAAAACAGAAACACCCTGCTTCTCTCTCTCTCTCTCTCTCTCTCTCTCTCTCTCTCTCTCTCTCTCTCTCTCTCTCGTGTGTGTGTGTGTTACAGTGTGATATCTGTCCATAAATTAAGATGAGAGCATAAGAACAAGAAGAGATTGAGAAAAAAATCTGTTGCCATTTTCATGACCTATATTTACCGATCCATATTTAAATAATATTTTAAAATCTTAAATGAAATCTAAAGTATATTTCACAGTTCTCATTTGTGTCTTAGCTGGAATTTAACCTTTATAAAGGGAGCTATTACAACATTCTCTGTTTCTCTTCATGTAAACTGTTTTCCCAGCGGAAAATCATCACAAACATTTTGTCTTTACTTTCCAATAGCTCCTAGCTCCCCAGCTGCAGACTTTCACCATTAGATGCCCACTTTCCCCATTGTAATCATGTGGTTTATCAGATAGTTATTTCGGGACCCACAACTGTAAACTGTAAAACTCTTCTTTGAAGTTTCAATCTTCAATCATTGAGCTAGTTTATTTCTATTTTTTCCCCTAGCAGCTGCTCTGTTGATTAACTAGAAATTGTCTCTTCCTTCTTTAAAATTAAAATAGCATGCACAAAATAAAAAGATTTATATATAAAACAAGGGTGGTGAACTCGTAAGAACACAAATGCTGTGCTCCAAGAAACTAAGATGCATGTATCCTCTGCGTACACGCACAATTTGGGATGCGTTTATAATACACATCATATATACACATGTATTATGTTTATATAATGTGTATGAATAATTGACATTTATGGATATTAACAATTCAGGAATAATATAAAAGCATAGAGAGCCTACTATGCACTAGTGTTTTTGCTAAGACTGAACCAGATCACATTCTGCTTTGCAGATGAGGACTGGTGATGAGAAGGAGAGCCGTTTGGCTGAGGTCTCTGCACTAGGAGGAGTAGGCAGCAGGCATGAGGACCACAATGAGTTTTGTCCTAAGATCAAAACACTCTGTTCTCTCCTCCTTTATCACTTTATCTTTCTGAGTTATTTCAAACTTACCAAAAAAAATTGTTGAGAGAATGAAAACTTTTATCACCTTCCTTAAAAGATAGGATATGATGAATATAATTTCTGATTATCTTCCTGTCCCATTCCGTCATTTTTCTGAGTTCAGAATTTGAACTCATTCACACTTTTAACATGGTATTAAATGTATATGTGCAGTAAGAGGTGTGGGCTATGTTCCCAGCACCTGAGAGGAGCGCAGACCCTTTGTTCTGTCCACCGGGTTCCCAGCTGCCGGGTTAGCTTACATTCAAATAACCACATGAAAATTATATTAATTTAAATTCTGCCTGGCCCATTATCTCTAGCCTCTATTGGATAACTCTCACATCCGATTCAGCCCATTTCTAATAGTTTGTGTGTCACCACAAGGTAGTGGTCTCATCGGGAATCATTCAGCATGTCTGACCCTTGTGGCTTCACGGCAGCAGCTCTCCCTGACTCAGTCTTCTTCCCAGCATACTGTTCTCTTTTTCCCACCTATCTAAGCCCTGCCCTATTAAAAGGCCAAGGTAGTTTCTTTATTAACCAATGAAAGCAACACAAAATACAGAAGAACCATCCTACACCATATATGCATCTGAGAAAAGTAGATGGTGCTACTCAGTGCCTTTCTGGATTGTGTAATTGTTGGGAGATTTACATTTCACCTAATGTTGTTTGCACGGCTTTACAGTGGGTCCATGGGGACTTACCCATACATGCTGCGTTGATAGCCATTCAGGTTGTTTCTGACTATTAGCACTAGTTTAAAACTGGACACATTTGTTGGGTATAAAATAACAATCTATTTTCATTGGCACATTCTTTGTAAGTACTGAAGTGGAATATTTCTATGTGTTGGTATTTCATACACAGTGGATTGCCTGCCTGAGTACTTTGTCTTTTGGTTATGTAAAGTTGGCTACCTATTTCTTATTAACTCTAGGTTGATTATAGCTTATAATCTTCTTACACATTTTTCTGAATTCATTTTTCTTATATCATGCCTTTTCAGGTATGAACCTGGGTCCTTTGGACTAGAGGGCAGGGACTGAATGCATGAATTTGCTGTCACTTTTTATATTTAAAGCAAAAGTAATATTTTTCTGTGAATTGCCTTTTCCTATCCTTTGTCAGTTTTATGCTGGGACTTTTTGTCTGTCTCTCTTTTTAAATTAACTTAGAATTAATATTTACTTACGCATTCCAAGAGATTTGTCTAATCATCACAGGCGTATTAAGTTATAATCAGAGGAAGGTTATTAAGGACACAAAAGTTGACCCGCGATAATTTAGCTCTGGACTTGCAACATTTAGCCTCTACACATCATTATGTTATAGCCTGTCATTCAGTCTTTATTGTCACAACTCCTTTCCAGAAATTCTCCTTCATGTACCATTTAAGACTCAAACCTTAAATGAGAGAAATCCTGTATGTAAAGGGAAATTAGTCATCAATTACATGGTGTCTGACTGGGTCCAAACCACATGGTAGAGAGAGAGTCAGCTGAGAGGGGAGCTGCAATACTGTTTACAACTTAGTTTTAGGACACAAAATGGAAAGATACTTGAGTTTGATTCAGCAGATTAACAAGGACATGTATCTTTAGACCAAGATGCCCCACCTACAGGAGTTCTGAAAACATGTAAGTGGAAATGTTATATATATATGAATACATACAAATATTACAGTATATGTGATGAAAAAAGAGTCAATTAGCTGCCTATTAAGAAGTGTTCAACAGGATGAGAGAGTTCTCTACACTTTTCTACAGCATCCCAAATCTGTATTTCTAACTTGAACAAAGCAAGGTCAATTTATTTAGAATATGCTTTGCTTCCTATAAATAAACAAGCAAATAGAAAACCCATGTATGTATTTGTGTTTTTAGGAATAAACTGGAGAAGGTTAAGCCAGAAACTAATAAAAAAAATTAACAAGGAGAAGCATGGGGCATGTGGAAAAGTCAGGATGTGGAGGTGGGATCTCAGTGAATGTGCTTCATCCTGCTTTATAAAATTAAATACAGGAATACACAAAAGCAAAAATACCTAGACATCAAAAACAAGAAAGAGTGAACAAAATGAACTTGGTTGGCCCTTGTAGTCACAGTACTGAAAGGCTGGTGGCTCACTCACACTGAAAAATGAATGGCATACATTTAAAAGATAGTATTTTTCTTGTATATAAACTTTAAAAAGCAACTGAAATAAACTGTGTTAGATGAGCAGTCTGTTAGGTGTATTGCTATTTTGAAACTGGTGTTCCTTTTAGCTGGAGTATTAATTGGCATGAATGTTTCAGAAGCTAAGAGTTTTCATATAAGAAATATAGGCATAAATACTGAAGAATACAACACTATAAATTTATATTTGAGTTGGAAATACCAGTGAACATCTAATTCCACACCAATTTATCCAATGAAAACCCCACTAATTATGTGTGTGTGTGGTGTATGTATGAGGAACTTGCATGTAAGCATGTGCATATATGTGAGGCCAGAGCAGTACATGGGGATGTCTTTCTTTGTTGCCCTCCATCTTGTTGCTTTGAGACTAGCAACCTGAAGCTCTTTGACTTGGTTGGCTAGCCAATATGCTCTGTGGGTCTGCCCTTGTCTGTCCCTCAGTGCTGAGGTTACAGGCATGTCCAGCCATGCCCACATTTGTACATGGGTGCTGGGGATTTGATCTCAGGTCCTTATGTTTGCACAGTAAGTGCTCTTGTCCATAGGCTGAGCTATCTTCACAGCCCCAGTTTTGTTTTTTGAAATGTCTTTAGACATGATAATCAAGCAATATCTAAAAATACAATTTTCTAATGACAGGAGTCTGATATCTTTGAAGAATGACAGACTATCAACCTCAACCATTCAAGATAAGACACTGTCCCCACAGGAACGGAAGCTCCCTCTTACTGATGTGGCTGCATTAAGTGGGTAAAGAACCTCCTCAAAGAAAATATCATTACTGTGAAATGAGAGAACTTGAACTTGAGAAAGATCAATAACTATAATGAATTAGGACATAGAAATTATAAAAACCTGTGAGTCTATGAGGTCGTCACCACCAGACAAACAATACCCGACTAAACAAGCCAATGCCGTGTTGACTCGCAATAGAGTTTGTTTGTAACCGGATATGAGTCTGACAACAAATTAGCTATTTTTTCTATCTGAATATCAGATGGTGAGGGGAAAGATATCTTTAATAAACTAATTCCAGATAATAAACCCAAATAGTAGTAGAAGAAAATAATTAAGAGATGGTTGAGTCTTCAATAAGTGCTACAGTATCAGGTTTTTTTTTTTTTTTTTGGTTTTTCGAGACAGGGTTTCTCTGTGGCTTTGGAGCCTGCACTGAAACTAGCTCTTGTAGAACAGGCTGGTCTTGAACTCACAGAGATCCGCCTGCCTCTGCCTCCCGAGTGCTGGGATTAAAGGCGTGCGCCACCACTGCCCAGCCAGTTAAATTTTGAGGAGGAATCAGGTTAATGCCTTTTCAGCACTCTGACTCATTCTACAGATGTGCCAGTCCTTTGGGCCTCATGATACGGTGCAGCAAGAAGCAACACAGAATTCTTGTCTAAAATGCATCTAATTAGTGTTCTATGTATTGTCATGTATACCATTGAGCTAAAGAAAAGACTAAATGAATGACACCACAAAAGCGGTAAGATGAATCAAGAATGCTAGATCTGCTACAGGGTGGCTGTTACAGATTCCCAACAAATGGAAAGGATTGGTAGAAAGTGGTACTTAAAAAGAAAAAGCCAATTACAATGTATTGATCTTGTTAGCATCAAAATTCAAATAATTAAGTAATTTAAATAACAAGTAATTCAAATACAAACTGGTTGCAGATATTACAAAGGGGCTGTTAATTTCTTCTATTACTCCGTGTTAATTGTAGAAATAATGGGTTTCATTATGCCATTTTCAAGCGTGTGAATAATGGACTTAATCAGACTGGCCATTCATTATCTCCTCTTGTTTTCTCTCCACCATCTTAGTGATCACCTTCCTCTTCTTAAAGTGTTCCCTTTTAATTTTCATTTTATTAAAAAATTTGATTCCTCATATAAAAGAAAACATGCAATTCCAGTCTATTGAACTGAGCTGATTATATTTAATGCAATGACATCTACATCTATCTGTTTCCTTGAAAATAACAAGGTAGATTTCTTCTTTGTGGCCACGTAATACTGCATTGTGCCTAGACATTGTTTTTTTTTTTTATTGGTTCCCCCAGCTCACAATTTGGCTATTACAAAAGTACTATATGGGTTTGCAAGTACTGGTGGTATATGCTGACTCTTGTTTCTTGGATTGATATAACAGAATTATAATTGTATGCTATGATGGTTTGATAATGCTTTAAAATAAAGTTTTAAAAATTAGAAATCAAATTGTTAAAATAGCTTCAAGAATTTATTGGTAAAATAACCAAAAGTCTTATAGTGTTTACTTTAAAATGTTCTAAGAAAGTAAGCATTACGGAGAAGCAGAAGAAATAACTTTGTTACGTATTAAAAATTGTTAAATCTTCATGATGATGGGGTTAAAGATTATATTCTTTATAATTATGTATAATTAAAGCTTAAACACTGCTTTTATGAACGTTACATTTTAGTATAACATAGAGATGAAATTCAAAAGGAAATAGCATTACAGCAAGAGGCATAGATGAGGAAATACAAACGAAGCATGGAGGCCTGGGAAATAACACGGAGATTCAGAATCTTGGTCAAGAGACCAGGAATTCCTTCAGTAAGAAAGTGACAGCTAAGTAAACATCTGAAGCAAACGAGGACACAGGCCATGAAGGTAGGTGTGGGAAGTACTTTCCAAGCAGACACAAAGACCTGGTGCAGAAGTGTGAGTCACAGAGAGAACCAAGATGGGCCCGGTGCGACAAAACACTGAGTGAGAAGGTGGGTACCAGAAGATGTCAAAGAGGAGGAGGCATGCATGGGAGGTGCACTCCTGCTGTGCTTGCTAGGTCATGTTGCGGTGGCTTTTCAATTCCTCATCTTTTAGGCCAGCTGCAGAGAGGCATATTTGTCTTAAAATATTCTCACACAACTGTACAATCCACTGGTGTCTGAGCTTTTATTTCAGAAACTTAATCAGAAGATTACGGCTTAAAGATCTATCTGAAGAAGGTGTATCAATATTTTAAAAGCGGAGTTGTCTTAGTTAAGGTTTCTTTTGCCATGACCATGGCAACTCTTATAAAGGAAAAACACTTAATTGGGCTGACTTACATTTTCAGAGGTGTGGTCTATTATCATCATGGTGTCACATGGTGGTGTACAGGCAGACATGGTGTTGGAGAAGTGGCTGAGAGTCCTACATCTTGACTCAAAGGCAACAGGCAGTGATCTTAGACACTGGGCAGTATCTTCAGTATAAAACCTCAAAGCCCACCTCCTCAGTGACACGCTTCCTCCAACAAGATCACATCTATGCCACAGGAGTGCATAAGATTAATATTAAAGATCTACATGCTGTGGTCAGACCAAAGCAAGGCTAGGATACAATATGAAAGAAAATTCTGTAGAAAGGGAATTAAAATTCTTTCACTAAATGTACTACTTTAAGTGGCTGTAGATTTCCATTGCTTTCTATTGTATACATAGAAGGCGGGTGTAGTGGCAGGCAGATAGACATGGGGCTGGAGCGGTAGCTAGAACTTACATCTTGATCTGTAGGCAGCAGAAATAGAAACAGCGAGAATGGACCGTGTGTGAACTTTTGAAACCTAAAAACCCAACCCACGGGACACACTCACACTTCATCCAATAAGACCAGACCTCCTAATCCTTCCTAAACAGTCCAGTAACTGAGAACCAAACATCCAACTATATGAGACTATGGGGGTCATTGTCATTCAAAGCACCACACATATGAACTTAGAGGATCGTCTGATGGTCACAGAAAATCATTTCAAATGAGCCAGGGAGGCTCCCCCTAAAGTGAAGTTTTTAGACAAATGTAAAACAAGGCATTATGAAATGTTTTCAAGCATGACTTTAATTTTTCCCAAAGAAATAGTCAAGATTATGGATATTGTTATTGTTTTATTTATTTGTCACCGAAATACTGAATGATTTTGGTTATGTAATTGACAAATCAGTAACTTCACTGCATTCTGGACTGAGATGGGAACTTGGGCTTCTGGACTGGGTTATAATTGAAGATTTAACGTCTGATGTGAATGTGGAGAGCTACAAGGCACATTAGAAAGAAACGAAGACAGTCAATGATGAGAAAGTATCTGAAACTAAAGGTTTGCTCCAAAGGAGAAACGAACAAACACAGATGTAGTTGAAAGATCTCTGATGAGGCTCAGTGGATGTGTTTGGAAGAGAAAAACGAAATGGCCTTCGGGGACAGGGTCACTCTATAGAGCAAAAACATTCATGTTCCTGTCTTCTCTGCCATGAGCTAATTCTGAAAAGAAAATGACTACGCATTTTCTGTCATACTGTAGTCTCAGAGTCAGAACCTGATCAAGCATACCATACCAGGGAAGATCTGAGAACACTCCCAGGGCCCAGTGGGAGTGCAGAGCCCCATGATTCTCCTGCAGTGATTTGATTCTGGCTCCTGACAGGTGACCAGTCTAGATTTATTTATGTGTTGTATTCCTCTTGAAACTGAGTAGGCAATGTCAGGATCCTCTGTTATTGAGTGGACAACGGCGACTCTTTGACGGGAACCAGTGACTTTGCTCACTAAGAACAGGAGAATTCACATTGACACACCACAACTGTGAAGAATCCAATTTTGTCTTGATTATAAAAAGTGACATTATGTCCATTTCACAAGCTTACAGATATGACGTTAAATCTCAACATGTAGACTTTGTGGAATTTTATAGTGACAAAAACGATCATTTTCATGGCAAACTTTCTCAGAAATAGCTTACTGATTATTTCAAAAAGGCATGAGGCCACATGCACAGTTCATATAGTTTATAAGGCAAATTTATAAGGACAGATTCTCTGTCCAAAACTATTTGCATTCTTTTCTATCCTTTCTTGATTGTAAACCATATAATTTTAATGCCAAACTGATACCAATTGTATAGCAGGTAGGCAGTAGCCTGTCTATAAATTAATGACTAACTTACTTTCCTGACTTCTATGTCTTTCTTCCTACAAACCAGGCAGCTAAGACAAACTTTCCAGAGGGAAGAGGGCTCCGTAGCAGTGGAAGGCCCAGAGTGTCCTGGTTAACTCTCCCTTCACTCAGTTCTTCATACCAAGTCTGTGCTACATTCTAAGCTGCTTTATGACAAAGTTTACTAGGGCAGAGCTGGGCGTGATGGTGACCATCGGGGAGTCGGAGCTAGAGCAAGCTGCTTGGTGGTTTTAGAATAAAGAGGAACTATACAACCATATTTTCTGCTAGTTTCCCAACTCCTGTTGGGAAAGTGTAGATCTCTTTTCTTATTTCACAGTTAATTGTGGGCTTTGTGGGCAGATGATCACATCCAAATTCCAATCCTTATAGTTTCTCATTGCATAAGTAACTTTGGCAATGTACCCAAAGGTAAGGCCACAAAAATGAAGGTTCAAGGCTAGTATGGGCTCTATGAGACTTCAGCCACCTACAGAAATTTTAGAAGGTATGCTCCCGCATCATATTGCATATGTATTGGTAAGTAATGAAATTCAAAGACTTCATATTCATTTCATCCGCGATACTGACAAGAAATTATTTCAAGGGGGTAGCGACAAATGAATCTTCTCAGAGGAAATGAAACACATTTCCTGACTTCAATTACCCAGTGAACATGTAGGCAAACCCCAGCCACGAAATACATAGCATCAGGGGATTGAATTTAACCATTCACTGCACAAAACATGAGAAATATTCTCTTCTTTTGCTAGTCAGTTGCTTTGTAGCTCTCAGGATAGCAGACTATCCCACTGAATGTAAGGCAGTACTCTTCAGATTAGCTCTTCAGAATATTTTTGTGTTTTATTTAATATTTGTTTTCACATTATTCTAAAGGTATGCAAAATGGAGGTTAGAGAAAGTTAGTCCAAATGCAGGAAAATGGAACACATCAGTTGAGTATGCACATGGAAAAAAAAATCAAGTTTACAATTCTCAGAAAGCCCAGTAAGGACTAAATTCTCAGTTGGGGAATGACTGTCCAATTTTCAAAGTGAGTCCCTCTCTCTCCCTCTCCCTTTCTCTTTCTCTAGGTGTTGTGACAGGGATGACCTTAAGGTACCCTTGAGCTTCTCATCCTCCTAATAGTGGAGGCCTGTATTTAATACACATTTTGTTTATAAATATTTATCTGTAAGTACCCATTGTGATGGCTCTTGTTGATTGTCAACTTGACTACATCTGTAGTTAGCTAAAACCCAAATGTCTAGGCACACCTGTGAGGGATTTTTGTTTTCTTAATTAGATCGTTTGACATGGGAAGACCCACTTCTAATCCAGATGTTTGAGGTGGGAAGATCCACTTTAACTCCAGGCCACTCCCGTTGGCAGCCTATGTAAAAGGCATGGATGGAGGCAGCTGGCTCTCTCATTGTCTGCTTGTTCTCAGTCTCACCAGCAAGTCCATTCCTTCACCGGCAATAGAGCCAACTTCTCTGGGATTCTGGCCTAGAGTAAAGACCAGCTAAGACATCCAACCTCGTAGATGAGCCAACTAAAGGATTGGTCTCTTCACTGGTAGATAACTACCATTGTTAGACTAGTTTGTAAACTATAAGCTATACTAAAAAATTTCTTCATATATAATATATATTCATTCGATAAATTTTGTTTCTCTAGAGAGCCCTGACTAATACACCCAAATTGGATGTTAGTAATTGATACTATAAGATTTTATTGTGTTGTGCCTACATATAAAAATTACTGATTGACACTCAGAAAGAGTTTGGTCCTAGACATGTCTTTTTTTTTTTACTTTTACTTTCAGTGATAGCAATGATAAAGCAATATAAAATAAAATTTAAATCCCATTAAAAGAATCATTTTCTGAATAAAAGCCACAGATCATCAATAGAACCAAAAGATTACAGTCAACTTTAAGAGTAAGAGCTTAAGTCACCATGCTAACTATCAAATAATGACGGCAGCTGTAGCATCACTTTCTGTCTGTGTTATACTATAAAGTCCTTTCCAGTGCCTTTGCTGTTCATAGTCCTGCTCTTCTGCTTTCCTTTAGGCCCTAATCTAATCCTGCTATCTTCATTTCTTCCCACTTTTTCATTCCTTGCTGTCTATGCCTTTTGTCTACGGTACTTAGTGACACTTCCAACTTTACCTAGTGCTTGCCAGCATTTGTTCTTAATCTTAGTAATTTAACATACACACGCAGAGTACAGAACCAAGCTCTTCTTCTATTTCTTAGAAAGACGTAATTGCTGAGAAATCTGCCCAGACATCCAATAAATATACACCTCTATATCTGTGAGTACATATTTAGTGTTAAATAGGGATTCCAAATAAAGGGGAAAATCGAATAGCCCTTGGTAAATGGGTTTTAAAAGCAGGCTGCCTTTTCCTCCATCAGAACAATTTCTGCATAGCAAACACACTCATTTAACGTTTTTCTTGTCAGACATGTCGCTTTCCATGTCATTTGAGCCAGTGCATGGGGGCACATATGAATAAACACATATGAATAAGATACAATATAAAACAAAAACAAAAGACATCTCCAAACTGGCAACTGGGACGAATGGAATAGCACAGTGGCCATAGATTTGCATTTGCGTGTTTCAGACTCTGGTGGTGCCCGCCATTTGTGATGTCACCACAAAGCAGCATCACGTATTTACTGCAAGGCCATTTTCTTTCAAAGATAGTTCTGGCTTGCATTGGTCAGATGTTTGAGTATCTCAGTGTATAGCTATGTTCAGACTTACCAAGTTAGATAAAAAGAAACTACCTGCCAAATATTAATGGTTAAAATTATATCACTTATTTATAATCAATAGAACTAAGTATGGGGGTAAAACAGTAAATGTAGTTAAAAACCAAGTAGGGAGTTATACAAAAGTTTATACAGTGACCTTTAATCTAACTTCCTCCCTTTCTCCCTTCCTTCCTCCCTCCCTTCCTCCCT
>JAQHUG010000056.1:5280357-5302811 GCA_028555095.1 Dicrostonyx torquatus | reverse complement strand
AAACAAAGGGAAACTTTTAAGTATTTGTCAGAAATAAACGATGAAAATGGTTCAAAGGGAGAGCCAAAAGGACAGACATTTTGCCTACCGCACAAATCTGCTGAAGGCCAATTTGCCAGACACTAGAGATGGCGATTCTGAGTTTAGTGGGCTCTGTTCCTTCGGTGTCATGGGTATTTTAGTTAGATACTGTTGCTGAAGAAAGGGGCCGGATACAGACTACGATCTAAGGAGTTCATATTTCCATTGGTTACACTTTTTCTGTTGTGTTGTAATTGACTGTTGGTACCTCTAGTCTCATCCTGGACCCTAGCCTTAGCGCAGAATTCATCAGACAACTATGTTCTCACCCCAAAGATTAGATTGCACCTAATCTAATTTTATTTTTAATTAAGTTTACATTTATTTTCATTTTATGTATAACGGTGTAAATCTATGTACCATTTCCATGTCTGGTGCCTGTGAAGGACAGAAGAATGTATTGAATCCCCTAACAATCGAGTTTCAGGGAATTGGAGCTGTTCTGTGGGTGCTGGGGAATTGAACCCAGATCTTCTGCAAGTGTAACCAGTGTTTTTAAACTAGTAAGTATTACAAAAACATCTCTCTAGCCCCTAGAGTCGCTCTTGATGCACAGTGGCTGCTGTTAAAAAAAAGTATGCTGGATTCTGTGGAAGCAGCGGAATCCTTTAATTTCCAGAGTCTTGAACATCCAGAGCTATCTTCCAAGACCAGATGAAATCCATCAGAAATCTATCAACGGTGCAGAGCAGTAACTTTCCCCCCTACTCTTCCTCCTTTCAGAGTTAACCGCGTAGGGGACTTGGCCTACTTGCTGCTTTCTTCGGACCAACTTGCTGTCAGTCCCCCACTTAGCTTTTCTCCTCCCAGAGTTAACTTGTGTTCCTTATCTCAGCCATCTGCAGCCCCATCAGTGTTCTGGTTGGGTTTGCGGAGGGCAAGCCTGGCAAGCAAAGGGGTGGTAGGGGGAGGACAAGGTGTTCAGGGTGTTTATTTCCCTCCTTTCCTTATGCAGGCTTCAGGAGGTCAATGAGATTCCTCTGCAGAAAGCCTCTGGCCCTGCCTCTGAATGCTCCAATACCCTCCTCTCCTTTTGTCTTCCAGTATTTTCTTCTTCCTCTCCCATATTATGGTGTTGGTTGACCGGCCACTGACAAATTTTCATGAATCTTCTGCGTTCTATTTACTCATTTTTGAACTTTGCAAATGAAACCTTTTTTTTTTAAAAAAAATATTTATTTATTATGTATACAATATTCTGCGTGTATGCCTGCAGGCCAGAAGAGGGCACCAGACCCCACTACAGATGGTTGTGAGCCACCATGTGGTTGCTGGGAATTAAACTCAGGACCACTGGAAGAGCAGGCAGTGCTCTTAACGGCTGAGCCATCTCTCCAGCCCCCCAAATGAAACCTTTCAATACAGCGTTTGAGTGTGCCATCACTCTGTGTCTAATCAGCTTGCCGCCTACTCTGGAGAGCCCGTTAGCGTGGTCAGCAGAGTGGGCAGCACTGGAAAATGTTTAGACCTAGAAGAGTTCCAACAGGCTGAAAGGTAATCTAAAGTCCTAACATGGCAGTAAGTTCTGAGAAAAGAAGAGAGGTAAAACTCAGAGACCTTTAAAAATAAGTTGTATTTACTTATTTTTGCGAGTATATGTGTATATGAGTGTGGTGTATGTGTATTTAGTGTATGTACTCTGTATGTGTGTGTACATGCGTGCACACCTGGAGACCTGAAGAAGGCATCAAGTATTCTACTCTGTAACTCTCCACTTCTTCCTTCTACACAGGGTCTCTCGTGGAACCTGGGGCTAAGCTGGTTCTAGCAACCCCCGGTGGTCCTCCTTTCTCCCCCGCAGCACTGGAGATACAGACACATGTGTATGTGGTTTTTCATGTGGATGCTGGGATCTAAATTCAGTTCCTAATGCTTGAATAGCAAATGCTGTTCCTACTGAGCTGAATCTCTAGGCCTATATTTACTTTTTTTTATTTTTTATTTTTTACCTGAACATTGGTCAATCCTCTCTTAAGACTTTATTTTTTAAACTATCTTCCAAGAAATTCTATTTGTTGTTATTATCTGAAGATGATAATGTCCACTCAAGTAGTTCTGTCCATACTCATTAGTTCAACTACAAAATTCTTCAAAGATTTCAAAAAAATAAATCAAACTTCATTGCTCTGGGTTACTTATTGGCTCAGGAGACTCATTTATCAACTGGTTGGTAATGTGTTTATTTTCTATATTATAGATAAGAATATTCTGGACAAATGTATATATTTTTTCATTTATAATCTTTTATGAGAGCCAAGTAAGTTGGAGATTCCCTGCAAGTTGAGTGATAAGTAATCAGATGTAACAATAAGCTAAAAAGCTGAAATATAGATCAAAGGATTATAAAAAAAAATGAGCCTCGTTAAATAGAAAGTTGCTTACAAAAAAGTAGGAAGAAACTCTTTGCCTTCACCTTGAGCTTTTCAAATAATACTGACAACATCCCAGAGATTGGGTCCAAACTTGTACATATTATTGGTTCTTGGAGTTTGAGTTGTGCCCAATATGTATGAATTAACTGCTTCCAGATTCTGAGACTTCTTCTTCTTCAGTATTTATATTTTTATAATGATGCCAAAGTTGTTGAACCTTTCAGACATTCAGACAGAAGTCCCTACAAATTTGATTTTGGTTTTGGTCTAAGGAAGATATGCACTGTTTACAATAAACCCTATGTGTGTGGAGCCATGAAAAGCATAAAACTTGCTTGGTGTATGAGCTATTAAAATAATGACAATGGGTGCTTGATGTTATTGATTCTAGCATTCATGTTATGGAAATATTTTTCTATGCATTGAGTGGTTATGTTACTCCGTAGTAAGAATATTACCTCATTACTCCCCACTGAGTAAACTTTAGCAGGCAGGTGTTACGCACGGCAGAGGAAGGAAATCTTGTGCTTCTAAGACACTATTTAATTCATGACTTTGCCATTGCTCTTGGCTCCTTGTATTTTCTGCTGGCTCTCCTCTTCATTAATAATAGAAAACCTTCCACCCTCACACGCTGCTGTTACACACTAAAGTGCTTTAAGAGTCCTCTCAAGTTTCAATCCTTTCACAAGGCAGAAACAGAATATTTTAATAAACCTTGAATTAGGAGGAATATTTAATTTATGTGCAATGGAGATAGACAAATAGTAGATATCAAATAACAAGTTATTTTACCTTCATCAGGCTCATAGGTTCATAGGTTGCTTATTTCCCCTTCTAAACAGAAGGATGTTTAATATAAATATTTCATATTCAACTGGTTCTCCCATGTCAGGAGATATAATAAACTCTTGGTGAGCTATGTGCTCTATTTTCTGCTATTTATAATTTTAACCAAGCCGTATAACTATCTAATGATAATTAAGGACATTTTAATATATTTTATAATTCAGTAAATATTAGCAAGAATAATCTCTAGATTGTGCTTATCATTAAAAGCAAAAAATCTGATTCTCAAGAGAAAATACATAAGGAACATAAAGTATTAAATGTTCCTTACAACTAGCTACTTTACTTTATGAGACAGCAAATTTCCATTTGTTCTTACAAGATAGTGCTACATTTCAGAAGCAGAGAGCCTGGAACACTTAACGAATGGTATAAAAACACATCCTTTAATCTCAACACTCCAGTGTGGACAACAAAAGCAAAAATAACAAGATTGATTATTCAGTGATGATTAGGTTTTTTTTTAAATTTTTTTATTCTTTTTTATTTTGGTTTTTTGAGACAGGGTTTCTCTGTGGCTTTGGAGCCTGCACTGGAACTAGCTCTTGTAGACCAGGCTGGTCTCGAACTCACAAAGATCTGCCTGCCTCTGCCTCCTGAGTGCTGGGATTAAAAGTGTGTGCCACCACCGCCTGGCTAGTTTTTTAATTTTTATTTAATATACTGACAAATGATTTTTAAAATTAAGACATGGGAGAGCCAGTAGAATATGCAATATTTATACCAGGAAGCTAAAGAAGACAGCAATGCCCTAGGTACCCTGTACGTGTTCTTACTCCCATGACTTCATGGGAAGGGACACTTTTCCTTGACCTGTCTCAATAGGATTCTTACACAGGTAAGTATCCAAGCAATGTTAAGTGACCACATGAATGACATCAGTCTAATTTAGTTTCTGTATTGTAAATGTTTTGAAGTAAACAAACAAAACACCAGGACATTTGTTAAAAGCATTTAAAAATATTTTTAAATATTTAAAATTTTATTAAATATGGTTAAAACTAAAGCTAAAATTTTTTATTAAAGATTAAAACTAAGGCCTCATTCAAGAATGCCAGGCACATCTTCTTTTTGGACAAAGACAAAGCTTGTTTTTTCACCCTCTGATTCTTAGATTAACTTGGCTGGAGAAATGGTTTTAAGCTGTTATAAATATTTAATCAAGAAATGTCATTATATTTTTAAAGCATACATTTTTGTCCAGACTTTAATGCTCTCATTTTAAGAGAGTAGTTCTCAAAGAGAAGCCAATGCATCTTTTTTAAGCCAAAAACATGATTGCCTCCACCTCATTAATATGTTCCTGGCATTAGGAAAAGCATTCTATTTTAGGTAACTTTACAAACAGTCCTGCAAGATTATTGATCATTAGCATCCTTCCCACAGGTCCACTTAAATGATTTATCATATAACCTAGCTATATTTACAAAGATAGAGGTCTTTCTCAAGTACAAAGCATCTTTGGTTACTTACATTTTTGACTGTGATTTTAATTTTCTTATGAGATTCCGTTAACCTTACAACAAATAAAAACATTTTCCTTGACTAGATAAATGTGAATGCAATCCAAAGGCCCCAAATTTAGTGCAGAGTACCTATAAAACACAACCATGCTTTCTCAAATTCACAAATTGCTTTAGCTTAATTTCTTTCTTTCTTTTTTTTTTTTATCATCCTCATCATTAGAAGTTACACTTTTTTACTTTTGAGAGTTTTCCTTGTTCTATGTCCCATATGCTCAGGAGCAGGTGGCCTCCTCGTCACACTGCTGTCTCTGCTGCTGGCCATCCTCAAGAGGCCACTAAACATACAGGCTCCTCTCTGTCACTCCAAGTATGGCAACTGACACTATTGGTTTTCTGATCTCAAACAAGTGTAATACTTGTGCTTCTTTCTCAGATAAAACTGAGAGAGACCCCCTTACTAACTTCCCACAGCACTACTGAAACCAGGTAAAAAGGTTCCACAAATATTATATGTTAGTACAAATATGTTGGCACAAATACCAAAAGTTCAGGCATCAGGATGAGCACAATGAGGAGATGAATTAGAGTTGTGGAACTACTCATAATTTTAAGTAATTTATTTCTACTTTATGGGTATGAGTCATGCCTGAATGTAGGTATGTGTACTGGTGCAGGAGGGATCTTCTGTATTTTGTGTTGCTTTCATTGGTTAATAAAGAGACTGTCTTGGTCTGTAGGATAGGTCAGCCCTTAGGTGGGCGGAGTAGACAGAATGGAAGGCTGGGGAGAAGGGAAGACGCCAGACGCCATGATGCTTCTACTCGAGATGGACGTAGATTAGACTCATGCCAGTAAGCCACAACACGTGGTGATACACAGACTATTAGAAGTGGGTTAGTTTAAGACGTGAGAGTTAGCAAAGAAGAGGCTAGTGATAATGGGCCAGGCAGTATTTAATATAATTTTTGCGTGGTTATTTCGAATGTAAGCTAGCCAGTGGCTGGGAGCTGGGCAGCGGCGGGACACACCGTGAACCTCATTACTACAGTGGACTATGTGCATACTTAGTGCTTGCTGGAGCCAGAGGAGGGTGTCACATGCCACCCAATAGGAGTTACAGACAGTAGCAAGCTACTACATGGGTGCTGGGAACTGAACATGGTCTATTGCAAGATCAGTAGGTGCCCCAACTTCTGAGTCAAGGAATTGAGCTCAGGGATCTAAACTGAACTGATCGACCAGCCCACTCATAACTTTTAAGATAGCATCCAAAGACTCTCATAAGTATTGCAAATGGCAGAGAAGGAACATTATGAAGAGGAGGTCATTCGATTAAAACAACATTAACACCTCATGTTTTGGAATCTAGAGTACCTGTAACGGCCACCTTCAAACATCTTCCTCTTAGGTGAGTCTCAGGTGGGTGAGACTGAAGTCTTGTCTCTGAGCTGCAGGCTGCACGCTGGGTCAGACCTACACCACAGGTTCATTCTGGAGTCTAAGACAGACATGAGTGGGACATTTCTTACCACTGTAGTTTCAAAGATCTCAGAAAGCAGTAGCAACCACACAAGTACATTTCATACTTTTGCTTGAGTAATATCCAGAAATACCCATTGATCAAACGAAGGTAGATTGTCAAGTCAGTAAGGGTCCAAGAAATTGAGGTGGTTGTCTTGTCCACTGGTCAGGGAAAGAATGTGAGCATATAATCTTATTTCAACAGAACAACAGATCAGTCTACCTAGTAATTTAATTTCCCTTTTTTAGAAACTAGACTTTGCTTAGCTCTTTTCTCTAATCTTACTCCATTTTCCTATTATTTATATTTTCTCATTTTATCCTTTAAAAAATAATCCCGTTGTAAGAAAAAGTGAAAACTCTTAGGAAGCCCAATCAGTTCTCCTGGTTGATTTTAGAGCATCTTAGAGTTTGAGTCTCGCTCTCTTACTTACATTTTTTTTTTAAAAAAAAAAAAAACAGCTCTGCTTTCTCTGAATCTTTAAAACTTTTTAAGGCTGACTTGCCATACCATCAAGGAAATAGGATAGGCTGGTCATGAGCTAAAACATTAAAAACTGGAGCCACAGCCTTCACCAAAGAAGTCTCCTCCTGGAGCAGAGGAGAGCAAAGTACAGATTCTCACAGCCAACATTAGGAACAGAGTGAGAGATCTTGGAACACTCAACCCTAAATAGGATGTCTCTATCAAATCTCTTCCCTCAGGGATCAGGGAATGCTGTAGAAGAGGAGACAGAAAGAGTGTAAGGCCAGAGGGTGTAGAAGCCACCAAGAAATCAAGGGCCCTGAAATCAACTGAATCAATTCACATATGAACTTACAGAGACTTAGGCAGGTTAAACAGGGTCTGCCCCAGTTGGGGTCCTAGAGCTGAAAGGACAAGTGGACACATGCCCTCATCCTGAACCAAGAAACAATCTCCGACTGATAACCACTTGCAAATGAAAATTTAGTTCTCTTCAAGGGATTCTCACTCAGGAAATAAACTGCTCTGAAGGGTGGGCTGTATGCCCATCAGTAGATGGCCAACAGAAATGAACTCTGGGGCATTTCTGGAAGTTCCCTGTTTTACAATGTCATGTCATGTTCTCCCCTTTTAAAATTTGATTTTTTTTAATTTTTATTTTATTTCACACACATTTCTTCTATTTTCCCCTTCTAGGTATATGCATTATGGCTTACAGGTTAGTGTATTAGTGTGATTCCCGAGTGTGTGAATGAGTGGGTCTCTTTTTTTGTGCATATTCTTGCACTCTTTCCCTTCAGTTTGCTTGTTGTATCCTATCCTGCATGTGGTAATTTTCACTCTATATTATTCTATTATATGTGAGTCTTATGCTTTAGAAGCCTATTTCCTTTCAAATAAGACATAGAAAGGTGATGGATCCAGGTATAAGGCAAGATGGGGAGGAATTAGAAGGAGTGAGGAGAAACTGTAATTGGAGTATATGTATATTGTGTGAGGGAAAAAATCTACTTTCAGTAAGAGAAAAATTAATCAATAAACAAGCAATAGAAGAGAAAAGTGATAAGTCGTTGTCACTGTTATGTAACTGCTATGTACACTGTTATGTAACGTTGGAAACAGAGATAGAATTTTAATCATGTTCTCAAACACAAAGTCGCAGCTTTAAATCCTCTGCACAAGAAGGCTTACTCAGTGGATGCCTAGGTCAAAGGCTTTTGGAGGGAGATGAAATGTTCCATTTGGGAGAAAGTATGAACAAAGGAGTAGGGAGAAGACAGAGTTTCAGGGCGTTGGAGACCCTCATCTATTTATGTGATGTTGTTGCTGGTACAGACACCACCTCAGCACCACCAAAACTGCTTTAAATAAGTAGTGTGTCTGGCCAAAAAAAAAAAAAAAATACTATGAGATGCAAGCCACAACAATCTTTCCCTTTTTGTGAGTTAATTACTTCAGCCACTTATCAAAATAATGGAAACGTGACCATTTTTCCTGGTTTGGAAACAGTTGTCCATTGTAAAAAAATAAGCTTATTTATAGAAAATAGTAACTATATTTCTTGTGTATATAAGATTGTGGGATTTGATTCTTACGTATTAATAGGTCATTTCTATTTTTTTTACTTGTCATTTTGTATTACGGTTAGGGAACTACTTAGAGATTGCAAATAACAGGAACTTGGAGAATTTCTGTTGATTTGTTTTCTGCACCTCGTGATGACAAGTGCAGACTGATTGGATTACCGGGGTGTCTTTAATGCGCCATCTGTCACTGTCTTCCTCCATCCCCAGTAATTTCCATTCAGCTACAGCTTTAAACTGCGAATATAAAGCCCACTAACACGTGGTTTGGACTTCAAAATTCTCTGCTCTCAGAAGTATTCATTTTTAACTTCTTCCTTTATTTTTACCTTTTATTCTTGATGCAATCTGTTGAGAATCAATCAGATAATGTAACACAAGAACATTTAAAGGAAGGTGTTCATTTATCACACTGTGTGGTTTCTGTACTCCTCTGTAGCAATAATGGCAGTAGATGTTTTCTAGAAGATGATGCTGGTGTGCAGAAAGGGAAAACACACAGTCCATAGAGGACCGATGCCACGATGAACAACGACAGATCACTCACAGCTCTCAAGGTCCAGACAGTCCAGTTCTACGACACAAAGGAAAACCAGGCAAGGGGCCAAGATCACACTTAGCATCTAAGCACACTTGATGCTAATCAGGGCCATTGCTGGCTTCTGTGATGACAGACACCAGTAGTTGCCAAGCCACTTAGTCATTTCCTTCTGATTCCAACATCTCTTTTGTGGCTTCAGGCTTGTGAACATGACAATTTTATGTTCTCGCTCACTCCAACTGGCTGTTTTTTTTTTTTTTTGGATTGGACAAGTGTAATGCTTTAAACTTTACCTGACTTTATAGAGAATGATTGAGTCAATACCAAAGCATTTGTATAAAATCTCACATATGAACTCAACCTGAAGATCTGAAGGCTCTTGAAGAATGTAAAGGTTCTTATGCCGATTTCCTTATCCACGCAGCAATACATGCAGCTAACATGAGGAGAGAGAGTAGAGTCATCCCAAGGTCCCCAAGTCATATGAGAGCACAGAAAAGGCGCAAGATAGAAATTAAGGACACAGAGAAGACAGAGAAGCAGGCTTTTTTTTTTATTAATAGAGGCAGAGCTTTGTTATGTAGTCCAGGCTGGCCTACAACTTTCTATTAAGTCAAACTGACCTCCAATGGATGATCCTCCTGTCTTAGCTTCCTAGGGGCCAAGATTATAGATGTGTTCCACTATCCCCATCTGGAAGAGATCACTTGTTTCTTTGTTTTATCTTGCCCTGACTGGCTGTGTGTGTAAGATTAGTCCCTGCTGAATTAGGCCTCGAAGATGACTTAAGAGTTTGTCAGTTGACTCAGAGAGGCAGTTACACTTAAAAAAGAAAAAAAAAAAAAAACCACGAAAATTATTTTGGAAGACATAGAATCCTTAAAGATTATTTATGAATTGGAAATTGACTGTGAGAGGAGCTGCCTAAGAAGCGAAGTAAGGGCAGAAAAGAAGTCTGTTGTTGGGTTTTGCGTTCCACACTTAGCCACCGAGGCACTGTTAAGGATTTTACTGAACGTTAGTTTTTTGAAGTTAGTGAATTATTCTATTCCTTAGCTGCAGACGCATGTGACAAGGCTACTTCTCTTTATTGATGGCAAAAGTATATTGGTGTTGGGTGAGTGTGGCTAAACTGATGAGGACAAAGCCAAATAAGTTGCATGGTTACATATAATTCATATAGACGTAGGCTCTCCCATAATGGATATCTAATTGTTCCTGACTCACTGATGTTTGGGTTTTTTGAGTACATGCACACACGCTGTGTGTGTAGGTGTATGATTATATGATTATTTTTTGTTTTTGATCTGTGATTTTATATACAAGTGTGATGGAGCGGAATAAAATTCTTTATGCCTCTGATCACTATTATGTGACCTGAGTTGCCATTCAGGGTCCCGGAAGACATGAGACATGACATATATATATATTTCTTTTTTTGGGGGGGGTTTTCGAGACAGGGTTTCTCTGTGGCTTTGGAGCCTGCACTAGAACTAGCTCTTGTAGACCAGGCTGGTCTCGAACTCACAGAGATCTGCCTGCCTCTGCCTCCTGAGTGCTGGGATTAAAGGCGTGCGCCACCACCGCCCAGCATATGCATATTTTTTTAACTCACTCCTCCCATAGTCAGTGGGGAGGATTTCAGTTCATGCGCAAAATAGAAGCATAAAGGAGCCATAATAAAAGACAAAATTATTGAAAGAAAGTCTTCGTTAGTTTTTCTCTGGGATTTAATTCATTATTTCTAACAAGGCAGTGTGGGTCCCTTCTTTTGGGAGGCTTTCGATGGCAGCTTTGAGTGTTGCTGTTCATTTATTTTCACAGTCATCCTCCTGACATGAGGGAAGGCCCTGGGTTCCATGGTGGAGGTAGAAGGGTCCTGAGGTTAGGGGAAAGCATGGATAACATTGCCCGGCCGATAAGGAGGTAGACAAATCATCCGAGGTCATTGCTGGCCTCCGTTACTGGCAACAAGACTATCGGAGTGGATAATCTAGGCAGTCTCTAATCCTATCTAAAATAGAAGGTGGTATAAGATGTGGAGGTGGGCAGCATGAGTAGACGAACCGGCCAGGTGGTCCACTCTCTTTCTTTTGTAATCTGATCCATGGTATCTTTTCTACTGTTTTCTATTGCAAATTTAAGTCCTTGAATCTTCTAGTGGCTTGATATTCTGGATTTAGGATGCCTTGACAAGGGGATATTTAAGCTTCAATTTGTTCGTGACTCAGTCCAGTAATTTTCCAACTGTGTAAATATATTTAGCTTTGTTCTAAAAACTTATTTTCCTTTGCAAGCCAAATATTGTCTTGCAGCAGGTGCAGATGCTGAGTTCTTAGTGACTATAAATCCGTGGTAGAGATAGTTTTCATCTCTGCATATTCTCTGCTTACTATTATTCTGCTATTGATGCTTGTAAAACACAAGGAGTTACTATAAAGTCTAAATTTTGGAGGAAAATATGAGGTTGCCTGTGGGGTTTTTTTGTATAAATATATCTGTGTCTACAAGGCTTGCTGGAGTTAAAAGTCACGATTTATTTCACCTCTCTGTGCTCTTAGAGTTACTCAGCTGTTAAAACATAATTTACCATGATATATTCTGGAAATAAATGTGATCAATCAGGGAAATATTTCAAGGTTCCTTTAAAACCTGCTTCCCAAACTTCACTTAAAATATAATTTGGGTGACAAAAAGGGAAAAATGAAAGTAGTGTTTCTGGTGTATATAGTCTATGCCATGGTTTTCTGGAAGCAACAAACTATTTGTAACTCTCTAAATCATGTCCCAGTGGTCTGTCTTCCCTCCCTTCCTCCTTCTCCCTTTCTCTATCTCCCTCCCTTTTCCATTTCCTTTCTCTCGTTTCTCTTTCCCCTCTTCCCTCTGTTGTTTCTTTTCTTTCTTTGTTTCTCTTCTCTCTTTCTTGCTTTCATTGATAGAAGTTATGGAATGTTGTTTCCAAATTAACTTTTATACTACTTTGCAAACACAGACAATGACAGTTTCCTTCTTTTCTTTTCTTTTCTTTTTTTTTTTTTGAGACAGGGTTTCTCTGTGTCTTTGGAGCCTGAGCTGGAACTAGCTCTTGTAGACCAGGCTGGTCTCAAACTCACAGAGATCCGCCTGCCTCTGTCTCCCAAGTGCTGGGATTAAAGGCGTGCGCCACCACTGCCCGGCAACAGTTTCTTTCTTTACAACTTATTCTTGAAGATTCACACTTACCTCTGGAAGGATGGGTTCTTATTTCTCTCCCTACACTGACCTTAATCCAGAGATAATATTTAATATCCTGTCATTTGACATTTCCTTGCACGTGCCCTGTTTTCAATCCTGTTTACTTCAGTGCCTCTATAATTACAATATCTGAAAACAAAACACCACGGGGAAAAGGTTTATGTAAGCCTCAGCTTCAGAGGTTTCGTTCATAGTTACATGACTCCATGCCATTGGCCAAATATCATGGGGATTGAATGCATGGCAGCAGACAGCTGTTCAGATTCCGGAAGACTAGGAAGCAGAGATGAACCTGGAACCAGGACCTGGGCACAACTGTCAAAGGTTTTTGACCCTAATGACCTTCTTCTGAAAACTGGATCCTGTCTCCGAAAACAGGGACACCACTTGGCGACTGGGCATTTAAATACATCTAAGTTGTGAGCCTATGAGAGACATTGGATATTTGAACCATAGCATCACCAGAAGTCCATTCAGTAAAGCAAAACCGAAATAAGCTTGGCTCCCTCACCTCAGTTCCGCAGCTGTGTTTGCTCTTTGGCTTTGCTTTCCTCCTTCTCGTCTTCCCCCCTTCTATTTCCCTCCTTCCTTTATCTCTTTGTGCATTTATTTAATCAATACAAGTTAAATGTGTCCTTTTTGCATGTTTCAGACCTCAACTTGGCCTCTATCTACCTGACTCTCTTTCTTTTCTGAGAGAACGACTAAAGGTTCCTTTTCTAAATCTTTGTTTTCAGGCTCCTTCTACTTTCCCATACCCTCGTCCTGTCAATCTCTCCCATCCATCCTACGTGCTATTACCAAGACAGTTTTAGAAGAACAAAACTAAACAAAGCACTTTCCTTTTGAGTAAGTTAATCTTTTCTCTAAAAAGCCTTAACTTAGTCTTTGGAAAATAGAACTGTAGCCAGGTAGAGAAGAGGGCGTCTTTCCTCCTCGGCTGTCTCAGGCCAAGGGCCTCTATGATTCAAGCCCCGCCCCTCTTTTTCACACATCCTCCTAACTTTCCTCATAAGTTGGTTAGAGTAACTTTCAGGTAGTTGACTCTGCTTATTCTTTTCTCAAGACTCAGTCCCCCTCACTCTACCAGTTCTTTTATAGAAAAGTCAGTGATAAAGCTGGGTCCTGTAGACTGGGATTGATGCATATGTTTCTTTGATGGGCAGATAGTAAATATCTCAGGCTCCCTGAAGTGCATAGTCATAGAAAACTCTATGCTGCTATATTCCACACAAAAGAGACCTAGAGAGGCTGACAGGATGAGCACAGTTGTGTTCTAATACAGCTTGGTGAGCACTGAAATTTTACTTTCAAGACAGTTTTCATGTTTTATGATTTACTGTTCTTGTTTGCACAACCATTTGAAAATATAAAAAGTACTCTCTGGTTTTAGGCTATTGGCCATATAAAGACAGGTGCTGAGTAGATTTGGCTTGCAGTCTGTATTTTGTAGGCTCCTTTTCTAGAAAGGCTTCTCTCTTACATAGTTTTTAATAGTAAATCACTTGTCTGAAGGCTTCTGATGCGATGGCTTACAAGGCATTTAAAGTGTGTTTATTAACTTTACTGCAGCCAGAATCCATGGAAGTAGGGATTTTATCTTTTTTTTTCCTTTTCTTTTTCCTCATCCCTTCACAAGGAACGCCTGGAAGAAGAACTTAAAGGGAGGAAGGAGCTTCTTTGCTCATACTCTCGGTGGGTTCAGGTAACTGGATGTTTAAATTTTTCTATAGATAGTTCATTGTTGAATCATTTTCTCTTAAAATGTACCTTTATATAAATAAAGGAAATAGGACGTAACAAGTTTGTCTTTTCTTTAGAACTGTTATATCATTAACATGATGCCATTAATTTGTTTTTTTTTTGACCAATACAGTACCATAGGAAAATAACACAATAAAATTAAGATGGTAGTCATGGAAACTCCTACAATATGTTTGTAGAAATAACGCAACTATGTTTAAAACCTCCTCGTCTGCCTGGAAATCAACATTATTCAGTATTACAGAGGGTCTGGACACTGTTACTGTGCTAGATACTGACACATTCCTGCGTCTGTCATGCCTATCCTTCTTGGAACAGCTGGGACCATTGCACGTGTCCCATATCACGGTCTTTACAAGTAGTTCACATTTTAAATTTAAATAGCAATCAAAGAGTAGAACCTGTGACTGACAGGAAAGGCAGGCATTTACAAATCTGAAAACATCGCAGAAACGAAGAAAGTGAACACATTTGCTTCATCATCAGCTTTCAAACATCCGGTTACCCAAAAGTGCTAGAAGTC
The DNA here is from genome assembly GCA_028555095.1 of Dicrostonyx torquatus. NCBI lineage: Eukaryota > Metazoa > Chordata > Mammalia > Rodentia > Cricetidae > Dicrostonyx > Dicrostonyx torquatus. The sequence continues at coordinate 5,288,411 of JAQHUG010000056.1, read as the reverse complement.
TACTATTCTACAGAGATGAGGGGCAGCGTGAGCTCTGCAGTTCTTCTGGTTTTTCATGTTTGTCACTGCTTTTTTGGTTAGCTGGCTAACCAGGGACTATTTTTAGCCCTATGGAAGCTGTCAGGAGGCCCTTGTGACTCAGTTACTAAGCAAGTGTGTCTACAGGTGCTGTTGTCTTTAGGTAAGGATGCCCTGCTTTGCAGATGGAAGGATGCAATTTCTTTGGATTATTACTTGGAGTTTTGAAAATTTGAACTCTCCTCTGATGTCCACTCCTGATTGGCTGTTATTTGTACAGCATTGCCCTCAGTGGGATGCAAACTTTTCTCTTGCTCTGTGACTCCACTGGTGGTCTGAACTTGAGTGAGTGATGTTTGGCGTAACAGACCCTTGTTTCTCGTTAAGAATAGGAGGAGATTTTGTGTTATAGTTTGCGAAGATCCTGGAGGTAGAGACCAGAGAACTTTATCATACATAGCTGCAACTATGCACAGTTATGTGGGTCACTTGGCCATACTGTTTACTTCCTGCTTCTGAGAAGTGCTGGTCTGTGCAAGGACAGGATAAACTCAGGTTTATCATTGTTGATCATAACACTTTAAATATCTTAGATTATTCTAGGTTAAGCAATTTTGATTGTTTTAACCTGTGGGAGCAAATCATAAAATATTTATTTTTAGTCATTTTTCACTTGTCTTCTTTACAAACTTGGCTTTATGACCTTGTTCTTTTGGAATCCACTTCCTACCTTATATGGGATCAAAGTGGTTTATAGATTGAGTTGTTTTGTCCAGGCACACAGGAATTCCTCAACTTTTTTTTTGTTGTTGCTGTTGTTCTGAGTCATTTGGGTGGCAGAGCTGACCACCCTGACCTCTAGAACATGTCATGGGGACATCAACGTGACTTGGATGAAATACTTGTTTTATGATTTTAACTCTGATGTTGGCTGGCTCTACTACACTGGAAAATTATTTAAATTCCCCGAGCTAAATTTCCCAAAATGTTTTAATAATTCATTGGATAAAACATACAAATGATTTAACACACGCTGGAATGCAGAATAGGAGCACAATTAAAGGTGCCTTCTGCTTTCTTTACTTAGGCTTTTTTACTTTTGTTTTACTTTTACTATCGCTATGTTATAGCCTAGTAACTGGGTAACCACTGACTTTCAGGACTGCAATAATACTTTGCGGCATTATTTATTTAATTCACACTGCATGCTCACTCACCCACACACATGCCAGAGAAAATGAAACAAACATCTACTGTTCTGAAGAATGTTCTCATACAGGGAGGGTTGGAATAAAAAAAGTAGTTAAAGTCAAGACCAAAGAGAGGAAATGAGGGAGGAGGGACTTGGACCTGAAGTTCTTGCTCTCCGTAATGCTGAGATAAACATTATTAGGTCATGCTTCGAATGTTCTATCACCTATTTGTGAATGTTATTTTTATCAAATGTGCAGAAAGATGGTTTAATATTTTTTAAGAGAAAAAAAAATAGTCCCAAGAAACTGTGATCTCTTAAAATTTTTTTTAGAACGTGAACACAGGAACTTAAAAATCAGCAATAAAAACTAGGTAAGTTGTGGCTAGGGAGATGGTGGCTCAGTCAGTAAAATGCTTGGCATACAAGCATGGATTTGAGTACTGGGCACCCACATGAGAAAATTTGGGTATGATGGCACACTGTAATCACAGTGCTGGTGAGGGGGAGCAGGAAACTTTCTGAGGCATGCTGGCCACCCAATGTAGCTGGTTTGTGAATTCCTATCTCAAAAAATAAGGTGAATACTTCTTGAGGAGGATAACCCATGTTGACCCCCCTGGCCTCCACACACATGTCCACGCACAAATACACATGCCTGCATAAACACATGTAAACACACACACACACACACATAAGCACACATGCATGCATACAAGCACGGTCAAGTTAAATGAGTAGGTATTCCAGTCTATTAAAATACAAAGCATGCTACAGTACTGAAAACAGCCTGGTACTGGCATAAAAACAGACAGGAGGACCAATGGAACTGAATCGAAGACCTGGATATCAATCCGCACACCTACTTACACCTGGTTTTTGACAAAGAAGCAAAAAAAATATAAAATGGATAAAGGAAAACATATTCAACAAAATGTGCTGGCATAACTGGATATCAACATGTAGAAGAATGAGAATAGATCTATATCTATCACCATGCACAAAACTCAAGTCCAACTGGATCAAAGATGTCAACATAAAACCAACCACACTAAATCTTATCAAAGAGAAAGTGGGAAGTACACTTGAATGGGAAGTACACAGGAGACCACTTCCTAAATACAACCGCAGTAGCACAGACAGTGAGAGCAACAATTAATAAATGGGACCTCCTGAAACTGAGAAGCATCTGTAAAGCAAAGGACACAGTCAACAAGACAAAATGGAAACCTACAGAATGGCAAAATATCTTCATCAACCCCACATGAGACAGAGGGCTATCTCCAAAATATACAAAGAACTCAAGAAATTAATCATCAAAAGAATAAATAATCGTATAAAAATGGGGTACAGACCTAAATAGAGAAGTCTCTAAAATGGCTAAAAGACACTTAAGGAAATGTTCAACATTCTTAGCCATCAGAGAAATGCAAGTCAAAACAACTCTGAGATTCCATTTTACACCTATAAGAATGGCCAAGATCAAAAACACTGATGACAACTTATGCTGGAGAGGAAGTGGGGAAAAGGGAATACTTCTCCATTTCTGGTGGACTCCAGTAGTTTGGAAATCAGTATGATGATTTCTCAGAAAATTAGGAAACAACCTTCCTCAAGACCCAGTAATACAATTTTTGGATATATACCGAAAGGATGTTCAATCGTGCCTCAAGAACATGTGCTCAACTATGTTCACAATAGCATTGTTTGTCATAGCCAGGACCTGGAAACAACCTAAATGCCCCTCGACTGAAGAATGGATAAAGAAGATGTGGTATGTCTATACAATGGAGTACTTACTACACAGTAGGAAAAAATGATGGCATCTTGAAATTTGTGGCTAAATGGATGGATCTAGAAAACATCATATTGAATGAGGAAATCCAGACCCAGAAAGACAAATATCATACGTAGTCACTCTTAAGTGACTTTTAGACTTAAAGAAAAAAAAACAGCCTACAATTCAGAGAACCTAGACAACAAAGAGGACTCTAAGGGAGACATACATGGGAATCTACATGGGAAGTAGAAAATGAGATCTCCTGAGTAAATTGGGAGCGTGAGGATCATCGGAGAGGATAGGAGAGGGGGAAGGAAGGGAGGGGAATGGAGGAAAATATATAGCTCAATAAAAACAAACAAATGTAAGAAAAAATGTTAAACATTACTGGTATTGGATTTCTTGATCTTAGGCTCCAGAATGAAGCTTCATTTAAGGTCAGGCTCAGTTGCTTTTATTTAGTAATTTATTAGTGTGTCAATGTGTGTGTGTCTGTGTATGCGTGTGTGCACGCACATGTGTGTACATGCACCCACTGGCACACCCGTGTCAAGTCATGGATTTGGAAGTCAGAGAATGACTCTTAAAAATGAGTTTTTTTTTCATTAACCCTGTAGGATCCAGGGCTTGAACTCGGCTACTCAGGCCTGTGTGGAAGCATTTTACTGGTTGAGTCATCTCAGGTCTTCTTCTCTCAATTCTTATGCTGAATTCCAAGTCCTAGTAAGTCTACGTTTAAAGAAAGCACCTTTAATAAAGTAACTAAGGGAAGTTAGGTCATCAGGTTGGGTTCTGATATAACGTAACTAGTGTCCGTGTAAGAGGGAGCTTAGGACAGAAACACAGAGGGATGGCAGTGTGAAGACAAGGAGAAGACAGCTGTCTGCGCACACTGGAGAGAGACCTATAAAGAATCAACTCCGTGGAGCTTTGATGTTGGACTGATGACCCTTACAATGTATGAAATAGATTTCCTATTTTGAATAATATTAATATTTTGAGATTATAATATAATTGTAATATTTCCCCCTTTTCTATCTCTAAAACCTCTTATGCATCCCCACCCCACTCTCTTTAAAATTTATGGCTTTGTCTAAAAAATGTTTATACCTACATGCATATATATGTAATATTATATTCTGAGCTATCTAACTATAACATGCTCAGTCTGTATGTATATGATTTTAGGGCTGACTGTTTGATATTGGATAATCAATTTGTGTGCTGTTCCCTGGAGAAGATTATTTCTCATGCTCTTAGCCTTCCTTAGTTGCCTGTTGTTCTTTGTGTAGGGCTGAGAGACCTTGTGAGCTTTCCCCTGCATGTGTCTTTCTTGTTCACATGTTTAGTCAGCCATGTTAGTGAAACTTTATAGGTATAACTTCTCTGACATTATTTTTAGGGGATATAATACCATAGTAAACCATGCTTCTTTTGTTTCTACTCTCTTTCTGTCCCCTCTTCCACAATGATCCCTGAGCATTAGGTGTAGGAATTATGTTGTAGATCTATCTATTGAGTCTGGGTCTACGACTGTATTTGATAGGCTATAGTTTGATGTTATGGTCTGCCTATGTAGAAAAGAGAAATTTCCTTGGTGATGGTGAGGTCTAAATTTACCTGTGGGTAAGGTACAAGGACACATATTGAGAATATTATTAGGTATTATATTAATTGAGTAAAGTATCTGTTCTAAGTTCTCCTCTAAGACCCAAAACATCACTAGTCTTGCATAGCTGGTTAGGTTTCCAATAACAGACACGATTTTTCTCTTTTTGAGTCAGTCTTGAGTCCAGTCGACAGATGGTGGCTACTGCCAAGGCATGCATGCCACAGTTGCACCTTTAGGGTTATAACAGTGTGATAATGGTCATGGTATATAAAAACTTGCTGGGTAGGACAACTAGTTGCTTCCCTCCTTTGGAAGCATCCATGACACCTGGTACCACAAAAGATAGTCCTCAGAGAGGAGGCTTTCAAGTCACTTCCAGCTCAGAAGCCTCTGGTTCCTGTGTCTGAAGCAAATGGTTTCTTCAGCAATAGGGAGCAAGGGAAATAAAAAGATTAGAAAGTGTTGTGGGACTCTTGAACAACCCTGGTCAACAACTTGAAAGAAGGTCTCTCATGCCTGGTGTTGAGGTCTTTGTTAAATACTTTATGACTCTTTTTTTGTTAATATTTATTTATTTATTATGTATACAATATTCTGTCTGTGTATATGTCTGCAGGCCAGAAAAGGGCACCAGGCCTCATTACAGATGTTTGTGAGCCACCATGTGGTTGCCGGGAATTGAACTCAGGACCTTTGGAAGAGCAGGCAATGCTCTTAACCACTGAGCCATCTCTCCAGTCCTAGTTTATGACTCTTGTCAGAAGAATTGTCCACCAAGTTTGGAAAATTTCATTTAAGTTATTTGTAAATGTCTTTGTGTACACTGACTTACATGTATTTTATGTAGTTTTTAGACAGATAATAGTATGATTCCTTATGTCAGACATCCTTATTATTTTCCCTCTCTTCCTTCATCTGCATTTATCTTCCACCCCACTGCCCACTAGTTTTAGCTTCTCTTCATCATTTCCCTCAGATCACATGTATGTGTACAATATTTTCATAACTTCTTAGTTATAGGACATCAAGGTTGTTTCCATATCCTAACTGTTGTGAATAGAGCAGCAATGAACATGGCTGGAGTAGTGAGTAGGATGTCAAATCCTTTGATTGTATGCCGAGGAATGGTATATAGCTGGGTCATATGGTAGATTTGACTTTAGCTTTTTGAGGACTTTCCACACTGATTTCCAGAGTGTCTGGACCAGTTTGCAATCCCACCAGCAAAGAATGAAGGGTCCCCTCATTCTCCCCTACAGTTGTTGGTTGTTTTTTGATTTTGGTTATTCTCATTGGGGTAAGATTAAATATCAAAGTTGTTTTGACTTACCACCAAGTCTATGCTCTTTTCCTATGGTAGCAACAAGTAAACAATTGGTTAACATTGTCTAATAGCAAAAGCATTTTATGTGTGACCTTTTCTTTTTGTTAAAATTCCATCTAACTTCTTGTATTCTCAAAGTGCCAAATTTCTGTGCGTAAGAGTATTAAAATATCCTTACTCACAAATCTAGGACGGATCAAATTGATTTTTCTTCTTAATTGTGGCAAATAATGAGCTCCTACTGAGTTATCATCACTGAGATAAGTTTACAAAATTGCTTTTAGGACAAACTCTTCCATATTCAATTAATCTGCAAGCCTTATTGCCTTACTGTCTTTCTCTTGGAATGTGCTACTTTATTGCCCTTTTCCCTCCCATAATAATTCTGATGCGAATGTTTCTTCTGGCCTCATTAAGTAACTTCTTACATCGTTGTCCTCTTCCTGGACTTATTTGTTGTGTAAGTGCGAAGTTACAATTACATTATGAAAAAAATGTCATGGCACACTTCGTTGATAATTCCCTACTATTCTTGGAAGAAAATCTGACAGGGTTTCTCTGTGGCTTTGGAGCCTGTCCTGGAACTAGCTCTTGTAGACAAGGCTGGTCTCAAACTCACAAAGATTCACCTGCCTCTGCCTCCCGAGTGCTGGGATTAAAGGTGTGTGCCACCACCGCCCGGCTAAAATCTAAAGTCTTTTCAGTATTCATCAATCTACAGTCTCCAATTCATGCTGATATTAGCCCTTGTGTTCCTGTCCTACTCTGTGTCTCTCACTAACCCCCAAAGCTCAACCTGTTTTACATGCTCACACTGCACCTTACAGTCCCTAGCGTGCAGGCTTTCTCCCGTCACTAACCTCCCAAGCTCAGCCTGTGTCATACATTCACACTGCACCTTACAGTCCTAGAACGCTACATTTTCCCTATGTGTTGTTCTTACTAACAATATCTTCCTCCGGCGCTGTCTGCTAAATTTCTCATCTTCATGTCTCAGTTCAAATGATATCCCCTTTTTCCCTGAATTCAAATGTACTGTCTGTGTCTTTCTGTATTTGTCTATGTTGCCACTGTTCATTGTCTTTAGGATAAAGTGAATAACAATTTGCTGAATATAGTTACACAGCACTTGGGAAGTTGAAGCAGAAAGATCATGAGTTCAAGACAACCTGGGTTGTGACAAAGTCTTGCCACAAAACAAAACAAAATAAAACAAAACACCAAAACCAAACAAACATGCAAACAAAATAGACAACAGCCATTCAACTCATTTATTGAGTGAGTTTGGGAATAAAGTGGGTTACAGTCTCATATAGTTGCTGAGTGTTACACGAGAAGGTCATGCTTTCATCATATAGTGTTGGTGGCAATGACCATAAGGTACAATTATGCCAACAAGACCATTTTTCTTCATAAAAATAATGTAATTTGGAATTGTATTAAAAAATATCAATGAATAACAGCTTCAGTGACATGGCAAAACATAGATTTGATTGCTTTAAGAGGAAAAAGTTGATAAATTATAGCAACTTTAATTGTATATGTTATATATGTTCTAGAGGTACCATTTTATGTAAAATTCAAATAAAATGCAAATAAAACAGCTAAATGACATCAGTTGTACTGAATTTTCTAAAGTGGATTTAAGAAACTGCTTAGAATACAAATGTAACTATACTTGAAAGAAACATTAAGTGACATTAAGCATTAATGAATTACATAAAATTAAATTTCAATTTTAGTTTCTTATAATAATTTATTTTGAAATCATTATGGTGTGAACCTTTGTCTTTTTAAAAAATTACTTAAATTTGTGTTTGACATTTCATTAACAAATCTAACTTAAAACCAGTTGCAAAAAGTTTTATCTTTTGTTCTAGAATTTTTTTTCTTTGTTTTGTTTTTTTGAGACAGGGTTTCTCTGTAGCTTTGGTGCCTGTCCTGGAACTAGCTCTTGTAGACCAAGCTGTCCTTGAGCTCACAGAGATCCGCCTGCTTCTGCCTCCTGAGTGCTGGGATTAAAGGCGTGCGCCACCACCGCCCGGCTATGTTCTAGAATTCTTAAATTGTCTTATGTGGCCTGGTATTTGTAGCTCTGCAAGAAAAGATAATTCTGGGAGATGAGCCT
>JAQHUG010000056.1:5257600-5270970 GCA_028555095.1 Dicrostonyx torquatus | reverse complement strand
TTATTTTTAAAGCTATTTCTTTTTATAGTTGTCTATACTCCTTTTCTTCTCTCTTCTAAGCCTATGTACATTTATCCAACACTGTGACCTGCTTAGAGGTTTATTTTTGTCTGAATCTATCTTTATTGCGTATCTGTAATAATTTTCTGACAAGGAGCATCTTTTTATTATTTAAATGCTAAGCAGTCCTGCCTGCTTGCTCCACTCAGTCCAACATGACTGAGGCATGTTCACCGCCTCATGGTTCACTGCCCCAACTTCAGGGATGTAGCAGGTTTATGTCGCCATTAAGCAATTAGTAGCATGCTGCTCACAAACCCCATTTAGGTAAAACAAAAACAAAAACAAACAAACATAAAAAACCAAACCTCTCCAAAGAGCCAGAATTCATGCTACCAGCATGAACAAGGAAGCCACTGTTTCTTAACAAAGCCCCACAGATTTTGCTGCTAATGCTGAGTCAGAAAGCCTTCTCTTAAAGGAATCATGCCTCTGCTTGCCTCTAGCAATCAGAGCCCACCCAGGGAAATGCTGCTACCAAGAAACTGTGCTTAACTCTATTCTTTTGTGTCTAGAATTCCTTCCCAAACTCTCTCAGGTTTTATGTGGATGTATTTGGCTCACATTGGTACCATCTGTAAATGGGAGACTGCATTCATTTTTCTGGCCACTCAGACTCAAATAATCACACAAAACTGTATTAATTGCAACATTGTTTGGCCAATAGCTTAGGTATATTCCTATATAACTCTTACATCTTAAATTAACCCATTTCTATTATTTTGTGTATTGTCATGAGACTGTGGCTTACAAGGTTCTGTTCTTGTGTCTTTCTCTTTTGGCAGTTATATGGCATCTCTCTGACTCTGCCTACTCTTTCTAAATATCTCTGTTAAGATTGCCCACCTAGTTTTGCTCTGCTAAGCCATTGGCCAAAACATCTTTATTAACCAATGGTAATAAAGAGTATTCATAGCATACAGAGGGGAATTCCACATCATAGGGGTCTCCGCACCTCAACTTAGAATGAAAACAACCCCCTACAGATGTGCCCATAGGCTAGGTTCATAGAGACAATCAATCCCCTACAGATGTGCCCACAGGCCAGCCTCATGGAGAAAACTCCCTACAGATGTGCTTCAGTCCAGCCTCATATAGAACAACCACCTACAGATGTGCCCACAGGACAGCCTCATAGAGAAAAATCTCTCATAGAGACTCCCTTCATAGGTGATTATAGATTACATGGTATTGACAATTAAATCCAATTATCACATTCTCTCACTGGTTCTTTCTCTTTCCTTTGTCATTTCTTTTCCTTTATTCCTTCAAGAAATTTTAATTCGATTCAGTTCTTCCCTCTATCCTCTTGTAGAATCTGTTCTGATAATTTTGGTAATAACAGTATAAAATAGAATGCTCTGATTTAGAGAAAATTGTTATAATTATAACACTTAGCAAAATTTTTAGGATTTTGAACACTTCATTCAGATTCATACTTATCTGACTTGACTAGTAGCTTAGGGCAAGCTTAGAGAACGAGAATTTGGCATGTTACTGGGATAGATTGCTGAGTGTGTTTCAGGTAATGAACTGTGAACTTTTAGTGTCCACTGTTTTCCACAAACATTCAAGAACAATTATTTGTAAAGACACCTGTCTCTACCGGAGTGTCAGACTCTGTTCCTTGTTATTTCGTTCTTTGAAGCGATAAGATTGGGAGTGAGCATATTATTTCTGACTACCCGTTCTTGTCCTGAGAGCATGGAATGTATTCTACTATCTGCTCTAGCCCTGTACATTGTATTCCCTAGTGATACAAAATCCCCTAACACTTTAGAAGGATCAGCGTCATGTGAATAATAGCTTTTATTTATTTATTATAGCATTTATTATAATTTTAACTAAATGATACCTCAAGAAACATCACCAAAAATATTCTGGAAGTCAGTTACATAGGTTGTTCCAAGTTTTATAATTTTTTTTCCTTTTAGCTTTTGTTATGATTTAAATATAGTGTTTATTATTTGTGAAAGTATCATAAAGTAGAACTTTCCTAATGATTTTTTCTTTTAACTAGGTTAGTATATTTACTAACCTCTGAATCAATGTGTAATCACTAAATGATCTATAGTTCAGTTAAGTGTTTTCTCTAATCAATTTAATTCCATTAAACTTTCATCTTAAAAAACTTAAATTTATATGTATCATATTTTATTCACATGGAAAAACATAGCTCCTCAACTTGACTACTAACATTGGTGAAAAATTGCTTCTCTCAATCTTTCTCATAGGTATATTACAATACCATTTTGTTATCCACACACAAACTTCTATGGTGTCAATACTGATAGGAGAGAATATATATCTCAGCAACAGATTCCTTTATGGTATGTGCCTGAAAAATACTGCTGTGGCTACATTTTAGAGTGCATAGCTACACTGTAACAACATGGAAGAGCGCCACTGGTGTGAATTAGCAACCACGAGTATTTCTCCAGGTTTTATTTTGTGTTTTATGACTGAGTAGTTACCTGATAAATATAAATAAGACCAGAATGTTACAAAACTATTAAAAAAAAAACTGGGTGTTTTGGTACATATTTTTAATTACAGGACTTGGGCAGCAGAGGTAGGTGGATCTCTATGAGTTCTAGACCAGCTTGGTCTACACTAAGAATTCCAGGCTGAACAGGGCTACATATTGGGATCCTGTCGTTTGTATATATAAATATAATACTATTTATAATAAAACTTACACGATACAGAAACTATAGAAATTATTTTGCTAGAGGATGTGTTTAGAACTGTATTTCCCACCAAAAATTAAATGGATTCTGAGAAATTATAACAATTACCTTATCTGTGTGTTCCTATAACAGTGATACAAGACTCTTGGTGTTATTATAACTGTATTTATACATAAAATTCAATAAATTAATAGTGAACATAATAGTAAAGGGGTATTATATAAGATGTTATTGCTGTTATGTAGCTGTTAAAATTTAGATTATTCAAAAGAGTGATATCACGAGAACAAACTTTTACTCCTCTGGTGGCTTATCCTTTATTACCCAGAGATGCCTGAAATTAATTACATGCCTTCCAGAAATACTGTATTTTCTTAGATAAGTAAACTATGAGATTTATTATGTATAAGCAACCACTTGTCTTTATATATCCTTGGCATACAATATCAGTCTCATACTGTGAAATCTTTTATTACTTACTGCTTCTTAGATGTTATTTGATAATGATAAATCATTATTCCAAATCTCATTAAGAATATGAATATAGGAGCCAGGTGGTGGTGGCACATACCTTTAATCCCAGCACTCGGGAGGCAGAGGCAGGCGGATCTCTGTGAGTTCGAGACCAGCCTAGTCTTGAAAAACTCATATATATATATATATATGTGTGTGTGTGTGTGTGTATACATACATATATATATACATTTGAATATAGGGCTTGAGATATGGATCAGTAGTTTAGAGTGCACATTGCTCTTTAAGAGAACATAATTTGATTCCCAGCACCTACACTGAAGGCTAACACTGCAGCTCCAAGGAATCCCATGCCCACTTCTGGCTTCCCTCAGCATGGGTTCACACATGTGCGTGTGTACACATGCACACATACATAACACTTAAACAGAATAAAAATGAATCATGCACAATCATTGAGATTTTGGTTCAGATGCCAAAAATCCATGTAAAAGCCAGAAGTATGTGCCTCTGTAACCCCAGTACTTCTTCCGTGAGATGGGAGTTTGAGACAGGAGACTCCCTAAAGCTCACCAGCCTGGTATATAGTAGTGAACAATAAAATATGTTGTATCAAACAAAGGGGAAAGTTAAGATGGCCACCTCACAGTGTTCTCTGACCGGCACATGGATGCTGTGAGACACTCACACCCACCTTCACATTCACAAACACAAATTCACACACTTATACACGCAATACACAGATTAAAAAAATGATGAAAATATACTATACTGCATGGCTATATATAGTACACACATAGGCATATTTGCTATGTAATTGTCAGGTGTTGAGAATGTTTTACAAATTGCAGCAAATGAGAATTTCCAGTAATCAACACTTTTATACTTCATAGAAAACATAGTAACCTGTGTTTTAGTATAAATTATTAAATGCTTGGCATCTATTTTTAATTTCAGAAATATTAGTTAATATTGATAGATTGCAGATGGACTTTCCTTTTTGGGCTGCCAGCTTACAAAAATGACACAGAGACTTATTATTAATCACGAAAGCTCCGCCTTGGCTTAGACTTGTTTCTAACTAGTTCATACCAAATTAACCCATGTTTTTAATCTGTGCTCTTCCACATGCTCATTATTTCATCTCCATTATGCGCATCCTGATTATTTCCTATCTGGCTGGCGACTCTGCCTTTCCTCGTCCCAGATCTCTCTCTATCCAGAAGCCCCACCTATAGCTCCTGTCTAGCATTGATCATTTCGCTTTTTATTAAACTCATCGCAGTGACACATCTCCACACAGTGTAAAGGAATACTCCCCAACAATAGACACTGACAAAGTTGTTCTTTACGTAGTCCTACTAGATATTACTAGTTAGAAAGAGATTCTAAATTTCATGTTATACCATTCATTATGCTTATCATTTACTCTAGGAAAATGTAAAGGTATTGTGTTCATGCTTACAGAAAGACGTTCAAATTCCCTGAAGGAACTGTTTTCCATCTCATACTGAGTAGTAAGGTGTGTCTGGGAGTGAGTCCCATTCCAGATTTTTCTAATTCATAAGGAGAAACACTTGTCCTTGCTACAAGGAATAATCTCTGTGCTCCTACAGTGGCCTTTTAATCCCTGTAGGTGTAATTTGTAAAACCTGATATTTGAACAGAATTGGAAAACCAATGAATAATTCAAAGAGTAATGATTTACATAATACCGCACGGGGTGTCATTTTAAGTTATTATTTCATAACTATTCTAAAGATTTCTCTTTGAATCACTCCATATTTTCATGTAATTATGTTTTGGTTATCTGTATCTCTAGATTAATTTTTCTTCTCCAGGACTAATATATCTGACTTTTCAATTTGTGTTATTCTTCTCTCCAAGACAGAGGTTAAAAACTGAAAACAGAATCTGTAGCAGTTATGTTATAACGTGGGCAGAAGCAGAAAGTCAGGAGGACAAGCGTGAGTCAGTACGGAGCTGGCCTAAAACCACGCACATGCTTTGCTCGTACTAACAGATCCCTTTTGAACACAACTGCTTTAAATAGACACGCTCGGTTATTGTAATAAGTTCTAAATCATTTAAAAACAATTTAGGGAAAATCCAATCATTTCTTGTGTAGAAACAAGCCATAGTTTTGGACTTTGAGGGTCAGGCCTACTGGCTAACACTATGTAGTGGTGACTGGGAGAGAGTGTCATTTTGTGACAAACCTAGTCTCAGGATGCCATGAGCTGACAGTGGCTCAGCAGAGTGAAGTCATGCTAAGTGACCTCTGAACGACTCTGGCGTGTTGACTTCCAAATGAGAAGTTAGGTGCTGAAGACCATTTGGCTCGGTAAGAACAGATCGTTATGCCTTTGCAGAGTAATCTCAGTTTGCTTTTCCCACCATTCTAAACTTAACCATTTATGCCCAGGAAATTTTAATGTACACAAAAATGAGTGAGAAAGGCAGAGAAAAAGATGAAAGGTGTAGTTGAAAGGATCATTCAATGTTTATGTCTATGTATACAATATTCAGAAAAGTCGAATGAATGCTCTATTCACAGAATTGACAGGGCTGAAGAAATTAAGTTTTGACAAAAATGTGTTAAAACTGATGAGCTAATGCACTTGCATTTTGAGAGTATTTTCAAAAGGATGACTTAGCAGTGTTTGCTCTATAACAAAATTAAAAGGCTCAATCTTGATTATAGCTTCTGTCCTGCTTACAGAGACCCGATAGCATAATGATCAATTAACATTTAACAAAAGTACCCCAAATAACCAGGAATGCTGCTCAAAGACTCGGAACCACTTGCTGATTCAAGAAACATTTACTAGAATCCATGAGGCTGGAAAAGCAAGACTAATATGATCCCCGTTTTTACCTAAATTTGCACCCAAGATGGATACATTGATTAAATAAGCATATGTGTTCACAATGTTATTTCACACCATAGAAAGTTCTGACAAGAAAATGAACCTACGACAAAATGTGCCTTATGTGAGGTCTTGCAAGGAGGATCCTGGATGCGGACATACTTTTGCTAAAACCTGAATGAGGAGAAGTTTACCGGGTGGAGATTTGGAGAAAGAGCTTTTCATATAGGGATTAAAATTTACCTAATCTTTGAAATGAGAGGGACCATACCATGCTCAAACAGAAGAAGGTATAGTGAGGATACAAGGGACAGTATAACTGAAAACAGGCCAGTGTTGCTGGATAGTTGAGCAAACTGTAAAGATATGCCTGCTGTTTTACCTTGTCTGCCAAAGGCACCTGATTGTCTTAATAAAGAGATGAATGGCTTACGGCTAGGCAGGAGAAGTTTGGCGGGACTTCCTGGGAAAGAGACGCACTTGGGAAGAATCTAGATATCCGAGAGATTCCAGTGAGACATGGAGGGAGCTGGACAGGAATGAAGGAGAGGTAAAAAGCCATGGAGCCGAGCAGAGATGAATAGAAACAGGTTAATTTTAGTTATAAGAGCTAGTTGGGAACAAGCCTCAGCTAAAAACCAAGCATTTGTAATTAATAAGAATTTTCCGTTTCATTATTATTTTGGGACTGGTGATCCCAAAGGAAAGTCAAGCTACAGGTCAGAGAAATGAAGAGGACGTCCAAATATTTTTAATCTTGAACTCACGGCAGCTAAGAAGTCTCTTATAGCCACAACAGGAAGACGTGAAGCAATAGAGAAAGAAGAATGCAACAGTAGTCACGAGTGAAAATATCCAGTTTCTGTTAGATAGGGTTCAATTGCAGATGGGCAAACTCAAAATCAAAGAATTCAAGCGTGAACTTCATAGGAGAGCCGATGTTTCGTAGCTGTGGTGCTTTTAAAAAAATGGCATTGTATGGAGACAGCGCCAAGGAGGGATTTCAGAATACGTTTGAGAGGCAAGGTCCATTTGCTAAGGGTGGGAAACACAAAGACACAGTGGGTGAGAAAAGTAGAAGCAGGTATTTCTCTTAGGATTTGCCTTGAGCAGCTGGAGTGACAGAAGGACCCTTACTGTGGGGGAGGAAATGAGAAATTCTATTTTCGTCACATGAAGTTCACGGTGATGCATAGCTGCCCAGGTGATCTAGACTACAATACTATATGTAACTCAGGGACCTCAGAACTCTGTGGGTTTATGCTCCCAGCAGAGACCTAGCCGGAGGGTGAAGTGGAAGAAAAGTCACTCATCCCTTCTCTCAACAGGGACTTATTGACAGTGGCCGCCATAAGCTCTTCTGTCGTAGCAGACGTGGCTGCAACAATAAACAAGACGGAGTGTTGTTATGCATGGAAGCTTTCCCCTTTCAGGTTCAGTTTCAAGAGCGTGGGTGAAGGAGTCGATGACTCACTTCCGGTCTTGCCTCGCTAGCTCAAGTCTGGCAGCCAGTTTGGTCTCTGCTCTTTCACTCTTCCCTGGAACTCAGTGGAAGCATTCAGAAACAGACCTAGTGGCCTGAATCAACACCACCTGCCAAAGTCCCAGAATTCAAAGAGAAAATGAATGCACAACGAATGGTAATATCTAATGTATTTCTTCTCCCTTATTCATTTGACACTTTCTTTTATCGGTTATTATTTTATAAATTATTAGAATAATCTCTTCGGATTTATGTGGTTATTAGAAATAATTAGATACAGAAACAACTTGGATGAAGTGTGCCAAACAACCACCCAAGCATTCTTGAGCAATTGGATATTATCACATCCTTGGAATTTAATTGGGGCTAACTGAGATTTTGAATCTAACAAAATACCTGGTGCTTCTGAATACTGTAGCAGACTTTTTTTCCCAATAGAATATTGAACCAAGGAAAGAAACAGAAAAGCAACATCTTTATGCTTTGAACTAAATGAAAATTCAAGTAAACAAAAATTGAGACCATAAACCACAGGCAGGCTGACTGCTCAGCTTTCTTTGCCATCCTGCCCCACTTCCCTCCAAACTGGTTCCTCCAGTTTGTGTCTACATGATGCTATCATTGGAGCCAGTTGTGCCAAATAGACATTACTGTGTGCTGTAGTCATAGTCTGGCTTCCTGTCTGGTGGAGAACGATTTCACGGTGTTAGTAGGCCAGTGGTAGGCAATTGGAGTAGCATTTACATTCTGGCACTGCCATTCACAGGCTGGATGATCTAGGGCCAGACGTGTGTTCCCTCTCTTCCTTCCTTTTCTGTCCCATGTTTATCTGAGACTTAAGCGAGCTAATGTAGGTAAAGCAGTGAGAACAAGACCTACTCCAAGGGAGTATGAGCATTTGCTCATACGTCCAAAATTAGCATGAGCGCTACAGTCTTCTAAGCTTTGGAAAAACCGCACGGGCAAATTAGACAAAGTCCTTACCTTCAGGGACTGGGATATCCACATCCTTAATTCCCCCTTTTTTTTTTTTTAAAAAAATTTTGTTCCTAGGATGTCTCTGTGCAAAACAGACACAAAGAAGAATAACAGTATTTTAAATGTAGTTTCTTAACCCATGAGCGCATTCTAACCAGAGTACACATTGCCTGTCTCAAGCCCCATCTGTTTCTCCAAAGATGTCTTCCCAAGTAGATTCGCCCCCAGGGGGCTTCTCTACATAACTCTCTCACCTGCCCAGGCCACATTGACCTGCTTAGTTTAAAATCTTCCTCTCTTCCTTCTAAATCATGGTAGGCAGCTGGAGTAGAGTCTAACACTGGCACGGACTACATGTAGACTCCTCCTGAAGGCTTCGCTTAGATCCGAAAATGAATCTTCAGAGGCTGATTTTGAGGGTCTGAGAAGTAGGTGATGGAGAAGGTGCTGAGGGACACCTGCTATGGGACTGCATCCGCAGAAGCATCCTTGTTTCCTGACATCTCTCTTGTCTTCCCTACCTGCCCATGCTTTTCTGCTTTTGTTGATATTTTTCTTCTTTCTTCCTTTTCCATTCCTGTGCTACCGACGTTATATAAAATATAATAATCACGGTGCTGACTGAATGCCACGTCTTCTACTAGATACTCAACTCTCCCTGCTCTGTAACTCTGTGAGCAATATTTCTACAGCTGTCAATTTCTAGTCATTCTCTCTCATTTCTCTGTTTGCACAAGCTTCATTTGAGCATCTATTAGTGAAATAATTCAAACAGGGAGCTAAGATCTGAAGCCAGGCCGAGATCCTCAATGATAAGACTTGATTCTTTTTGCTTTATCAACATCCCCTCTTTTCATTAATTCCTAACTTCCTACATTAAATAAAATGCTGGGATAAAAGAAGATTTATTTTAACACACAATTTCAGAGAACTCAGCACATGGTTCTATTGCTTTGTGCATAAAAAAAAATGAAAAACAGACCTGGTTATTTCATGACAGGAAGGCGGTGCATGACTCAGGACACACGATGAACCCTTCAAAGGCACACTTTTTATGACCCACTTCTAAGTCCCACTTTCTAAAGTCTATTTTTTCTTGATGGGTTGATCTGTTAATATGCTAAGTGGACACATGATTCAATCTCTTCTCGACAGGTGCCACCACCTGGGCAAGTCTGCTACCCAGAAGCCTTCTTGAGGAAAACCTCATGTCCAAGCTCTCCCACTTTTCCTTCCACCTTCTCGTTTTCTTCACTCTCTTCCTAGACTAAAACCAATTTAGAGGACAATTAAAATCAGGCGTAAAAATTGAACATATCAACGTATCATTTTAATCCATGAATTACAATGAAACAAAATGTATTTGTCTTAATTATGAGCTTACAAGAGATTTTGTTTTAAGAGTAATTCGTGATAGATTATGGTTATCACATGCTGGGTTTAATTTTTTGATGACCAAGATTTTACATGCATTAGTTTGCATGTACAAACTAATATGTCCAAAGAAATGACCAGATTTGTAGTTTGAGGTCTTAAGTGATTAGAAGGTGAATGGGTCCTTGGCTTGCATAATCTATTTTGTGTAAAATAAGCCAGGAAAACATTGTCTGGATTAAAACAAGAGACGTGACAGGAGTATGAGAAGATGCATGAGTAGAGTTTCGCAGAAGGGCTGAGAACATTTGGGTAATAGAGCTCAGATTAACTCAGAACTGGGGCAGAGAGTTTGGCTGTTTGAGACTCTCACAGAATCAAGGAAGCAATGAATCAAGAGACCCATCCAGAAAGACTGAATCTTCATAGTGGTAAGGGACTTCTTTTATAGGACAGTCCTGATAAAAACAAGGAGATGAGTTTAAGAGTTTAAAATGTTTAGGGAACACATTTGAATCATCTCTTCTTCCAATCCCTTTTGCTGAGATATTCATGTTTTTGTGAAGCAATAATAGCAGGTAGTACCAAATAAACTATCATCTGCTTGTCTGAAAACTGAATGTGGAAGAGAAGAAACAGAGAAACTGTACGGAGAAAACCAGAAACAAGAAACGGTGTGGATGCAGAGAGTTCTGTTCTTTTACATCAACCCTTCTCGGGAGTCTAGACATCCTGGCTCTGGTTTCTCTTGACGTACAGCGTTATTACTGAATGTGCCTTCATCTTATATTCCACAAGTGGATCGGATGTTTTACAGCTGAAAGGGTCTTGACTAGGACTTTAACTGGTACGTGTTGAAAGCTGTCAGTGTCCTGTTGTTCTAGGAACTTGAGACACAGACACCGCGAGAACCATATCGATTTCCACAGTACACAGTTGGAACAAAGTTTGGGCAGTTTCTGGTAATTTGGACTGGAGCTAAAATAAGGCGGAAGAAACAATTTTTAATGAGACCTGAATATTGATAAATAGAATGCATTGTTTAGAGTAAAACTTAGGTCACTGAAACAATAGGCCCCTGAAAGAACAACGGCCTAATATGATTCAAAGTTGTGTCTTTTGTGACAGACATAATAATAGATGACTTCATCTTTTATGCATTCTGGAGTCCTTATCTGCCACTGCCGTGTTCTAACCTGTAAGGACAGAGAAAAGAGAAGGGCAATCAAAACCTGAAGAACGAAATCTGGACTTGGGTCACACTGCTCAGCAGTCAGTGTGCTTTTGAGTCTTGGTCTTTCCACCTTCTCTAGCTGCGACAGATGTGGGATGATACACTCCCTAGTGCCGCGGTTGCACCTAGGGGTCAATAACTTTTGGGAGAGACAAGAATCTAGCTGGGGCATTAGTTCTACATCGATGAGCATTCTTGGTTTAATGTACCATTTACTTCTTTGTGATGTTTTATTTCTTGCATTTCTTGTTGAACATTTTGTATTTCTAATTCATTAAAAGATAGTGTGTGTGTGTGTGTGTGTGTGTGCGTGCGTGTGTGTGTCTGTGTGTGTGTAGAGTTCAATGCCTCTTGTCTTCCGGAATCACTTTTCCACTTATTTTTATGAGACACAGTCTCTCATTGATTGCGGAGCTCACTGACTTGGCTGGACAAGGTGGCCAGCAAGCTTACAGGATCTGCCTGTCTCTACTTCTCCAGCACTGGAATTACAGGTCTGTAATCACACATAGCTGTTTACATGGGAGTTGCGATTGACCCTAGGCACTTATGCTCCTGCAGCCATCACTTTTGCAACTAAGAGATCTCCTGGACCTATTAAAAAACAATTAAAAATTAAAATTAAATGCCGTTTTACTTTGATCTGATGGCAAATAGCTTTGCTGAGTCTTGGAGGGTGTTGTCAACTTTAGGCAAGTGAATCTAGACTTCTGGGTGAACCACCAGCAAACCAAGTGTTTTCAGTCTGAGAAGGCTCTGTCCATCGAGGTCGCTATTCAGAGCAGAAATATATGCCAGGTAGTGCTTGCTAGTGGTAGTAATGTGCGGAATACACAAAACAAACTTCTGGAATTCATTTAATTTTTCAAAAACCATGTGGGATAACTCTGGTGGGGTCATGGAAGTCACACCTCTAGAAATACAGTAAAAAAAAAAATATCAGGCAAATGAAATCTCTGGAGGGTTGCAAGAACCCTGGTCTGAAGGAACTTGTAATTTAGTGGTTTTACGTAATGCCTAAAATGTGACCTTGGTAGCCGGGCGGTGGTGGCGCACGGCTTTAATCCCAGCACTCGGGAGGCAGAGGCAGGCGGATCTCTGTGAGTTCGAGACCAGCCTGGTCTACAAGAGCTAGTTCCAAGACAGGCTCCAAAGACACAGAGAAACCCTGTCTCGAAAAACCAAAAAAAAAAAAAAAGATGTTCTGAGTTTAAGACAGCAAATGTCCAACTTTTGAACAGTTTTTATTCTATCTTAGATTTGTAGATCAGGAGAGAAGGCTCACAGTTCCCTTGATTTGACCCCCACCCTGCCTTCCGGTGATGCTGTTGGTGGTGATAAGGCAAGGCCCTAGGCACATCTACGACTTCCCATCAGATAGAGCTTGCCTTAAAGGGCCCAACCAGAAAAGGTTCCAGAGGGGTCATATGATCGAGATGCTTAGGAAAGTTAGGAAAAGGTGAGGTCTCGGAGGAAGGCAATAGGGAAAGGAATCTGAAGATTCACTTCTTGGAATCTTCTGGATTCCCAGATCTGTTGTCGCTCCAGTACAAAGAAGGTCCCAGGCCCCAGTTTAGTTGAAATTTATGTTGATTCTTTGACCCGAGCATTTGTCGTAGAAAAAAAAAATATTTCTAGCTGGAATGAGGGCTCAGGGGTTAACAGCACTGGCTGCTTTTTCAGAGAACGATGGTTTGATTCCTAACACCGACTTAGAGGCTGACAAACATCTGTAATTCCTGTTCCATCACCCTCTTCTGGACTCTGTAAGCACCAGGCCGACATGTGGTAAACCGGAAAATGTGCAGACAGAACACCCATATACACGGACTGCTTCTCTAGTCCAGGCTCTGTCTCTCTGCCACCTGCCTGTGAAGTTTCTCTGGGCCTGCCCGATTTACATATGTAAATTTTCTGCCCAGTGTTGCAAGCTGGCTTCCTGTTGTGGGGTCCCTGGGAATCTGTCATCCCGGGCTGTTAGACAGTCATTTTAATTGTGTAGAACAGACTGAGAAATAGCATGGAAGTGTATAAAGAAAGATCATGAGGAGTTTTAAGGTAAGAAACCGGAGTTGCTAACTTTGACTAAGGCCTTGAATGTTGGGGTGGCCCCAGGCTGAAGGACACCTTAGTGCCGGCAAAGCACTGAGGCAGCTGAACTTGTGGTTGGTTGATCTCAGGAAACAGTAGGGGATGAGGAAGAAGCA
>JAQHUG010000056.1:5199881-5211681 GCA_028555095.1 Dicrostonyx torquatus | reverse complement strand
AGAACAGGAAGTGTATAATTTCTGAGACAGCATTCCTAAGTAATTTGGGGAAAATGGAATCTGGCGTGTATATAACTAGAAATTTCTTCCACAGAACTCTGAATTTGAACTCAAGTGTGAACAGACATTAGGGGTAGATACTTCTTGTGGCTCCTGCTTTTTTTTTGGGGGGGGGAATCAATGAGAATGAGGACTTATGACTGAGGTCTTCTAGAGAATGGTGAACTTGTAAACTGAGCGTTGGGGAGGGAACTGCTTCCAAGCCCACCACAGAACCCATGGTGGATCTTGCACTCATATCCAAAGTCAGAGACCAGTGTGATGGTGGTTCATTCCCTTGACCCTTTGGATTTTCTCTGGAATGCCTATGTTGAATATAATGCTCTAGGTTGAGGGGAGGTTGGTCGCAAGACTAAGTAGTGAGAAATTCGGGATAAAAATTGTTTGTTAGAATGTCTGAGGTTTTTTTCTCTTTAACAACAGCAATGAAAGCCTGCAGCGTTTCCAGTAGCTGCTGCACACTGACGTGCAGAGGTGAAATAACCTTTCAGAAACAGCACTGACCCTGTGTAGCTGGAAGCGAGCAGAGAATCAGGACAAAGAACTGAGCATCAGCCCCAGTTAGATTGTTCCACAGGTGTGTAAGGTCACCAGGAAGAGTGACAGTTAAGACTTCCAGCCCTTCTCTTTGTTTCTCCTCTCACCCACCTTTCTGTCCCACC
The DNA here is from genome assembly GCA_028555095.1 of Dicrostonyx torquatus. Classification (NCBI taxonomy): domain Eukaryota; kingdom Metazoa; phylum Chordata; class Mammalia; order Rodentia; family Cricetidae; genus Dicrostonyx; species Dicrostonyx torquatus. The sequence goes on along the minus strand of JAQHUG010000056.1, from coordinate 5,210,959 downwards.
ATTCTGTGACAATTTAAATGGGACTTATTTTAAGGAGGACCTGGATCTGAAACAGGGTGGTTATTTAGTGCTAAGGATCATTTATATATATATTTATATAATATATATATATACACACACACACACATATATATATATATATAGTGCTAGGGATCATTTATAACCTTATTTTTCACCAAGTAGGGTGATTTTTATCACAAAAACAACTTTTAAGACCATGCGTCAGAAAGAAAGGATGAACTAAATATTCCTCAGGGTAATCCACAAATATTCTAGTTCTTTCTGTTGGTTTTCAAGCAGTCTGTGTGCACACGCACACGCGCGTGTGTGTGTGTGAATATGTGTTCGTGCACATATGTGTGTGTTTCCCTGCGCGTGCGGTTTTGTCTTTCTACTTTATTTCTAAAGACAGGGTCTCTCACTAAATTAGAAGCTGGCCTGGCTAAGTAAGCTGGGAAGTGAGCTCTCAGATGGGCTTACCCCAGCCCCCAGTGCTCCGTGTCAGGCATCTGCAACCATATCTATTTATCTCGTGGGTACTGGTGTCATGCTTGAGAACAAGTTCCTGTACACTGAGCCATCTCATTGGCCACAATCCTGCTTTAATTAAAACATTTTTTCCAAGTCACAAACTGCGAAAGTAAAATAGTAAAATCTGACTTTTCAGAGGTTCCTTATTATACATAACTTCTAGCACTATGTCTTCCTTTCTGATTTGTGTAAAATAGTCCACAGCGTGGGAAGACCATCATGTTCCATCATGAAGGTGTGTGGTTCCTATGATCTCTGAAGACAATTCTAAGTCAGCATGTGCTCACGGAATGCTTGTGCAGAGAGCCTTGGATCCTGCTTGGTCCAGGGTTTGAGCTCCTCTAACGTGGCCTCTGCTTGTCACTCTGCAGTGTCTATATAAGCCACGTTTGGGTAGAATGGATTTTGCTTCCCACCTGTTTTCTTCAGAGAAGCTTCAGTAATTACATGCTGCCACACTGCACTATGCGGCTCTTTATTTAAAAGATTTATTTATTTATTTATTTTTGGTTTTTCGAGACAGGGTTTCTCTGTGGTTTGGAGCCTGTCCTGGAACTAGCTCTTGTAGACCAGTCTGGTCTCCAACTCACAGAGATCCGCCTGCCTCTGCCTCCAGAGTGCTGGGATTAAAAGCGTGCGCCACCACCGCCCGGCTAAAAGATTTATTTTTATTATTTTAAATTATGTGTACTTGTGTGGGGATGTGCATCAGGACAGAGGTATCAGGATTCCCCTGAAGCTGGAGTGAGAGGCAATTGTAAGCTGCCTGACATGGGTCCTGAGACCTAAACTCCTTTCCTCTATGAGGCCAGAGAGCCCTTATCCACAAGTCCCCAACCACATTTAACAGCCCCTGCTGTCTTGTATCCTCTTTTTATTTCTTTTGTTGTAACTTTGTCCAGATTGATTAAAGTCATATTAGGAAAAAATGTGGCTTTGCACTGTTAAGAACTTGATGCCACATGCTGGCTGGTGTTTTTCAAAATTTAAGTTATTAACTAGAAGGTTACATTCTGAAATTTTAGCAGTTGCAGTGTAGTATAATATGTTGCTAAATTGCTAGAAAAATAAAAGTTTCAGGTTATTTACTTCAGTGTATATGCAGATACAGATAGTCTTGCTTCTTGCTGTTCCAATAAACTGTAGCCATTCAAGATGAAGTGTAATAGGCTCCTTTAAAGGATTTGAGGATGTAATTTTCCAAACTGTATTTGTGGCAGAGGATAAACTCTTCCAATCTACAAATGTCTATAGACAGAAATGTGTCTATAGACATTTGAAGTAAACCTTCAAGATGCAGAAAAATCAAAATTCTTCAGGTTGTACTCATGTTTAAGTAAGGGGGAAAGAAGCGATTTCTGCTGTTGGATCTGTGTTAAAGTGAAACCTCAGAGGAGAACTAGTTTCAGAAAGCCCCTCGAAAGCAAAGATGAAAGAAAATCTGAATGCATGACAAAAAGGGAACTATCTCTGAAAGGTAGAAATTGGCACTCCAGCGTGGTTGACTATATCCACCCTAAACCTGAGAAAGCTTGGAAGGGAACTCTAGACACACAAAAAACAAAGTTTAGTCGCATCTTTTTCAGTTGGTGGCTTGCCACAGTTCCCTTAAGAGATGTCTTTCTGATTCAATGGAAGCAAAATAGTAATAATAATAATAATAATAACAAAAAGGAAAGAAAGAAAAAAAGGCTTCCTACTTTGCCAGCAGGAATGGTTCTGGCTCTTTTGGGAGGTTTGGCTATGGAGCACTTGAATGGGTTTTGTGGGCCCAGGTGTCACAGGCAGGAGAGCATGGCAGATTCCCACTGCCATACACAGGGATATTTCCAGGCTGTGCAATGCTCTGCATGGCAATATTTAGCTATTATTCAGATAAAAAGGGATTATATGCTGTAGGGTGCTACCCAGTGTTGAGGTGGTGAGGATGGCTCCCATCAGGCAGTCCTAGAACCTGCGGTGAAGTACCTCTACCATACTTAATGCCTGAGAGAGGTAGAGACAGCACTCAGGGCCACTGAGATCAAGATGCTTAGCATTTTAAAAAGTACTCTTGGACAGAAAAGGATTGCTAATACAAAATAAAGACAGATTTAGATTTAAAAAAAGACCTCTTAATGGGTCACAGTGTTGGATAAATGTACATAGGCTTGGGAGAGAGAAGAAAAGAGTGTAGACAGTCATAAAGGGAAGTAAATGAATTTAAAAAATAGAACAAAGTCTATAAAGAGACAGAGTACAGATAGTCATAGATTAAATGAGTAAAGATAATTAAATATTAAACTTGTAGAAAAAGTAATAGAGTAAAAATAATAAACCACGTAAAGATGAAAAACACACAGAGAGTCTGGATGATGTATATTATTGTATTTTCTTTGCATTTTTTGACTATTAAAGAGCTATGTAACAAGAGACATTTCATTGTATAGGCTGTTAAGATAAACCAACATAAAGGTGTCTTGATTTCAAAATTTGGGTCTAAGGATATATTGCTTTGGAAAAGAGGTTCTCTTTTGTTTCCATAGAGGATGAAAAACTTTGGAATCTTTACAGACTAATGTGGTTTGATGGACCAAGACCCCCTGAAAAATTGCTTTGAACACCCTTCAAGCAATTATCACCCAATAAACAGCAGGAAGCAATTTGGAGAGTACTATACCCATATTCCCAAATATTGTTTATAAATGCTTTGTTTTTTTTACATTTAAAGGGGGGATGATATGGATATGAATAATTTGCATTAGTATAAATTTTGATTTATTGATATAAGTTTAAGGTCAATCTTGTTATATGTATATTTCTGATCTTGATTAAGATATTGTGCTTGTGCAGCTCATTTAAAAATGTAATGTATAATTAAGAAATATAGGTTAATAGATAATCATTTTTAATAGTCAAGCATGTAGTCATGTTAGTTAGGTGTTCTAGATATATAGAGATATATTTCAGTTAGATAGGTATTCTTTAAATCTTTTAGACATCTTCAGAATATGGCATTTAAAATGTTTACAAAGTTAGGACTTTTCATGACAATGAGACACATCTGCTCCTGGCAGCACCAATCTACTTCAAAAGGATGACAGACATTGAAGAGGCTCCTTATGGAGTTGGTTAGCCATTTGGGCAAGAAACTGTTATTGCCTGGACTGCTTGATGTTATGCTGTGTGAACTTGACATGCAGGACCCACAAAAAATGACTGCTAAACTTGCCTAAAGGTGAGATGATCTTTTAGGGTTCCTGATTCATGAAAGGCTCTGCTAGACATTCTGTAATGTAATTTTCACACAGAAAAAAGTGACTGACAAACTGCCAATATAGACAGAACTGTCTTTGAAATTTCCTGCTTCATGGGAAAGTCTGTTGTATACTATTGGTCTGTGGGCTGAGGATTGGATGTCCCAACAGTACAGAAGAACTTTGGGTGACTGTCCAGGCAGCAAGATATCTCTGACATTTCTAGAGTTTTAGAAGCTGTTTACAATATACTTCCTGTTTACTTAGGTAATATTAAATTCTTCTGGGTCTTTGATGGCATTGAAGAGTAGATGCTAACAATATAGCTTTTCTTAGTTATGATAAAAGATAAAATAGATATAAATATTGTAACTGTAATTCTTGCTTGATACCTGTTTTATTATATGTAATTTTACTATGTTAAAGTCAAAACTTTCCCTTTTATTTAAAAGAAAAGGAGAAATAGTGTGTGAAGTCCTTCTGTCTATGTGTTTCTTTTATTGGCTAATGAATAAAGAATTGCTTTGAGCCTATGGCAGGGAAGAACAGAACTAGGCAGGAAAAGCTAAACTGAATGCTGGGAGAAAGGAAACATACCCATGGCGGGGAAGGTTCAGTGGCAACACTCATCACCATCCTGTTCAACCCCAGGGAGAGTCCAGTGGTTCCTGCTCTGCCCCTGCTTTTTCTGCCAGAAAACCTGGGAGATTGGTGCCTATTGTGAGGCAGTTGTGCTTCTTTATAAAAGTAATAACCCCCTGCTTAAGAATCTGAGACTGTCTTAGCAACTCACTTCTTACCTCATCTTTCAACGGTTTAAACCATATATCCAGGATCTCTCTCTCTCTTTCTTCATGCTTGAAGTAAATCATCTTACTCATCAACTTAATTTATGCCCTTGAGGTAGTTGTTGTTTGTGTAAATATTTAGGAATTTATTTGTTGATATGTTAGTTAAAATGAATCAAATGACTACTAATGACTGCTAAAATAATGTATAATTCTGGTCTTGGGTATTCATAAATAGATAGATAGCATAGGTCTTTCCTTTGGCTGGCTTAAATCTACCAGAATGTTTAGTATGTGTTCTGAAATGAATGTAATCTTACAAGGAAGCCAGAGTTTCCACACAGAGGGGGGCATTATTCAAGGGGTTCAAAAGAGGATGAAATTAGCAATCTGCCAATCAGTACTTAATTTCTACTCATCTCTTTGCTTTGCCCACAAAAATCAGTGAAAAGTGATTACTTTAGAGGAAGAAGATGTACACCTCAAGTCTGAGTAGATGAGGTTTTGTTTGTCAAGCAACCTCTGTGTAATTCTTGACTCCAGGCACTTTGTCTGTCTCTAGGTATTGAAACTCAGATGACTTCCTGTGTCTCCTTTCAGAAACGAGCTTCCTCCCCTGTGCAGTGGGGGAGGTGACCTGTGCAGTGGAGGGGGTGACCAAGAGAGTTCATTCTAGCACCTACCTTAGGCTTTCTGCATGGATGTGCAGAACTTGCAATACTGCCAGGATCTTCCCAAGGTTATCATGGCAGGCTAGGTTTAAAATGTACAAAAGTTATTTTTTTATACATTTCTGAGAATTTCAAAAGGGAATTATAAGGTAAAATAAATCTTTAGAAACTTGGTGGCTAGGACTTTTTCTTAGGTTGCCAGAGACCTAAGCATTGGACTTCTCTAAGATCTAAGTACCAGCTCTGTCTATGAGCTGAGTATTTGACCTCTCTAAGATGTAAGTATTAAGTAGTTAAAACTAGACTTCCCTAAGTTCTCACTGATTCTACTTTTATGCGATTCTTGCTTTTGGAGCATCATCTTCTTCAGTTCTCTCATGATGATTTACATCTGTGAAGGTGCTAGGAATATCTGTGCTCCCCATGACTATCACTTCTCCCACTGCATCAGCCTGCGGGTTCCATCTCTGCACTGCTTCTGGGACCCTCAGGTCAAACACAGGCAATAGGAGTTGAGAGAGCTGCCTTTGTCTTTTCACTCTCTGGTCCAAGGTCGATGGGTTTTACCGTGCTACATTTTCTTTTGACTAATTGCACTAATGGAAACAGTATATACATTTAGTACTAATCTATAACATGCTGATGGCAAACACTTGCCAAAGCAAATATTTATTTTCCAAAAGGTGAAACCCAAACCCATATTGAGAAAGTGGACATCTCTTTAAGAAGCAGATCCCATTCCCTTTCTATGGAATCAGCTTTTCTTTGAGCATAAGTTATATCAAACGTAGGGAATTAAAATAGATTATGATGCTATTCGTTGATAATTTGGGCTGAGAATATCTGCTAATTTTTTTTCTAGGCCTCACTCCATGCCTGCTGTCAGCTGATATTTTAAGAGAGGTAGAGGTTGAAGTGTTTTTACTCACATGTCTTCAGGTTAGCTTATTGTTATCTGGTTGATAGGAGTGGGCTACATGATTTTCATCACCTAGAATACCTATCATCCAGAGCATGTGTTGGCATGGCTGTACACATTTCTCAGCAAGCCAGCTCATTTTTACAGTTCATCTATGTGGCAGCTAACAGTTCCCAGAACATGAAGAAGGCAAGAAAGACTCCAAGCACAAAACATTTTCAATTCTATCTTGGTGTCCCATTAACTAAAATACCACTCAGTAGTGAGAGGGACATCACCAACTCAGGTTTAAGGGGTACGCTCTTCTATGGATTAAAGGATCTAACGCGGAAATTCTCAACTTGTGGGTTGTGACCCCTTTGGGGGAGGTCAAATGACCCTTCCACAGAGGTCAAATATCATATATTTACATTATGATTTATAACAGTATCAAAATACAGTTATAAAATAACAATAGAAATAATTTTATGGTCGGGAGTCACCACAACATGAGATACTGTATAAAGGTCACAGCATTAGGAAGGTTGAGAACCACTGTTGACAGAGGTTTCTGTCCCACCAGGTCCCACAGTCATTCAGTCCCAAAGAAATACACAGAGGCCTACATTAATTATAAACTGATTGGCCTAGTAGCTCAAGCTTCTTAGTAACTCTTATAATTTATATTAGTCCATAATTCTTGTCTGTGTTAGCCACGTGGCTTGATACCTTTTTCAGCAAGGCAGTCACATCTTACTTGCTCTGTGTCTAGCTTCCTCTGTGTCTGGGTGATGACTGCAGACTGACTTTTTTCTTCTTCCCAGAGTTCTCCTGTTCTCCTTGCTCTGCCTCTACTTCCTGCCTAGTCACTCCACCTATACTTCCTGCCTGGCTACTGGCCAATCAGCGTTTATTTAAAATACAAGTGGCAGGGTACAGACAGTAGTGCCACAGTAAAACCCAGCTCTAAATGATCTACAAAATCATTGACAAAGCTGTGGGTGTAGGGAGGGGATGAGGTTGTGACCATTAAAAATTCAGGAAGCGCCAGTGCTGTGCAGAGTAGAAACTGCTTTGTTTTGCTTTTTTTCTGCTTAGAGTTTACCAGAATAAGAAAACAAATGCATTATAATTTAATGGCTAACCCTTTCTCTAGTTTTGGAAAAGCCCAAATGGATAGTTTGTTACTTGTCCAAAATTTTCCTTTTGACCAAGGACAGGGAATGAAATTAGGGACAGAAGAGTGACAGACTTGTTCTCAGCCACCTGTGCTGAGAGAACAGCAGTAGAAATTCTAAGTAAGACCAGACAGTGAGCGTGTCAGGCTGCACATGTGATGGTCGTGCTCATAATCACCTGAGTTAACACTGCAGAGTTGAAGTCATTCAGTGGGAAAGAGTAACTCAGTTTGATAGTGACTTCCTTCTGTCATTTTAAAAATATTTAGGTAAGCCACAGACTCATACGTAGAACCCAAACCATCAGTAACAGAACCGAAAGTTCACACAATTGGAGAGTCCCAGAGTTGCTTGCATAAGAACTTCCCTCCTAAAACATTTTTTAAAAAGGTAAACTCATGCCTAGAGAGTGAGGATCCGAGAAGTAAAAACACATAGATTAAAATGCAAACTTGAAAGCATAGAATCCAGTTCTTTGAAGTGTTTATGAAGGATGTAGAGGAGACTAGAGTCCTGGAAGTCGTGAGGTCCTAGGAGCTACGGGGGAGTTCTGAGAAAGGAGACAGTAAGCTTCTCACTTCTGCCTGTGTGCGCTCATGTGATTGAACCCTGCACGCACATTTCTCTACATTTGCCATTTAGCTTTTATCTTTCAAAAAGAGTTTGTGACAAATACAGGAGTAAAAAAACATGTTGCCAAATTGTGCCAGAGCACGTAAGCTTCACTAATGAAACCACACCTTTTTTTTTTTTTAAATTAAGCTTTTATTTAGAGGAAATTAGGATTTACTGCTTTGAGTTATTTATTTTGAAAATGAAAAATCTATAAGACATACACTAATGATGGACATATAAATATGTCAAACCAAAAGAGTGCTATTAGATAGCTCCCCCCCTTTTTTTTGTCAAAGTCAAAAGATAGTGTGTGTGTGTGTTTGTGTGTGTGTGTGTGTGTGTGAATGAGCAAATGAGACTGTGTCCAATACTTTTGTAGTTTATAATTTGCTGATGTCCACACAAAAAGAGCAAGTTCAAAGGTGAAGTGGGAAGTAATAAAGGGATAGGAACTAACATGTTTTATAGAGCTTTCTTTCTGTTGGAAGGTTCAACCCTATGCCCATCTGGACCGCCTGTGTGCAGAACAAAGAGCCAGCTTTCTGAAGGAAGGGCTCGTAGAGGAGATGGAATTTCATGATTTCTTTCTGTGAAAGACAGAGCAAGGTTTGGTTCCGAGGGAAACTCTGGGGTCTTCTTTCTTCTGCTATCGTGGAGAGCAGCCTCACCTATGCTCAGGCTTTTTAGTGTCTACACATTGGCATTAAAGTTGAAAATGAGTGAGTAGTCGTGCAGTTGGAAAACACAGAGTTCCAGCTGGAACTGAGATGGCGGTGCTGTTTCTTCCTTCCACAGAGCTACGGGCCTTTCTGCTCTTACAGAAAACTGCCCAGACCGCCCTGCTGCTCAGGGAGTCGATCTTTGAGGATTCGGTTTCCCTACATATCTGTAGGCAGTTCTTGCTTTTATCTTCTCAGCTAAATTAGTTCCTACATGATAAAAAAGGCGGTGGGGGAGGGTGGGGGGAAGAGGAAGTGGTGAACCACCCCCACGGAAGACTTTATTTGGTTTTTAAATATGGGTTTGTTACGATCCTGTTGTGGTTATTATCGGAGGCGATCTTAGCACATTGAGCTATGTGTTTTTCAGAGGAAGTGCTTAAAGGCGAGTTCTGCAAGACTTGAAGGTTGCACTTAAGCCCCATGCATTGTTGTTAAAGGTCATGGTATGTTTTGTGATGGACTGTGAGTGAATTCTTGGGGGAATCCGAGTGGCAGGGATTAATTAATAATATAACCAGTGCACATATGCCCACGCTTCCTTGTTCCTACAACTTAACTATCCAGTCTTCACTGAATGTTTTCTGTGCTTCATTTCTTCAACAGAATTCTTGTTAGAAACCACTCAAGGGTTTTCCCAGTTATCAGTGGATACAAACAGCAGCACAGTGTTATCAGCAAGGGGACTGATGTGTGTGTCTTCCTACTCTTCCCTAAGGGACAGATTCTGGGGCTTATATTTCCAACACACAAAATTCTTCAGTAAAAGAAATATTAGTCTGTCCAGGCTATGCATTATTGGAGTAAACTTATCTCTTAATGCTATATTTTAATTTGAGATCCTACACTGTTTTAAAAAGTCTAAATAGGTCTATTGGTGTTTTGACCATGAGAATGATATTAGTTGATTGAATTGAAAAGTTCATAATTTGGCTGCAATGTTTAAACACTTATTTTTCCAGTTTAGATTCTTTTTGTTTGTTAGTTTCTAACCCTTACTTTTCAATTTAAATTGCTTTTGTTGGTTAGTTTCTCTTTAAAGGACCAATTTTTTTTTAAACCATGTAAAAAAATCAAGTCATTTAAATAACATGACTTCTTCAGCTCCCAGAACTGAGCTAATGTTCTGCTAGGTTGTGGAGAATATTGTATCCACAAAACTTATTTTTTTTAAAAAAAAAAAAAACTACTGATATCAGTATTCACTAAAATGTCTATTCCAAAAGAGTGAAAGACAATTGACAACCTGACATCTCCAGGAACTAACCATCCTTTACAAAAGCCATCATCACAGGAAGAAACAAACAGACCACCGGCGATGCTGTTACCTGTAGGAAGAAGAGGCCATTTGTTCTTGCGTAAGCAGGCAGGAAGAACCTCTCCCAATACTGTAACTCTATCACACTTAATAAGCTCTTTATTGCCCAGTCAATGTGCTAAGTGACTTAAAACTAGAGTCTTAATCAATGCGTCACCGTGGTGGATAATGACATGATCTACACTCCACAGATTAGGCCGTTTGAACACAGGGCAATTGACTTCCTTGTCTTTGAAACAATGATTAAACACAGACCGTGCCTACCCTGTATATTTTGATCTGCCGTATGATAGGAGAAGTTAACGTGCATACTGTCAAGTTTTGTGCAGCTGTACTGCGATTTCGCGGATGTCTGCGGACCTCTGCTCCACTGCTTAAGCATGTGAGCATATGTTTATTCCTCCCACATTCTACGAAGTCACCGTGCTGTTTACAGAGTGGCTTCACGTTGGTTTGCTACTGATGCCTCCTGGTCCGCCCTTCCCAAGCTGCAAAGCTGAGAAAGGAGATTTGTGCCTCCTTCAGATTTTTCAAAAGGTTTCCCTGTTGTAAAATGTCCTTTAACAACTCAAGCATTTCAAACGTTTTCAAGAATCATTAACTACGATAATTATTATTATCATTCTTAATTTTTTTTTTTAAAAAAAGAGAACAGAAAGTGCTGATGAGGTCTCTGTTCCTTGGAAGGCAGGAAGGCACTTGGAAAAACAGAGTAATGGTTATGGTAAGGAACGGGGAAGGCTGCCTCTGCTTCCTTCCAAGCTACACACCTCCCTTAAAGGCAGGCTTCCTCTGCTGCTCTGTAGATTTCTGCCCTACACCGCCTCTTCCACAGCTCAGCGTTCTGGCTATAGCTGACTACATGCTCCCCGCCCCCATACACACCCCAGAATTCAAAATTCAGCATCCTGCTTTCTCTTTGTGACATTTTACACCACTACTCTCACTTCCTGCGTTATTTCTTCATTTTCAATCTGTCAGGGATAAAAATAGTATTTAACTTATTATGAGTTTCCTTATTTTATTAATATTTAATTCTATTTATGTTTGTATTTCATTTTGGTTTAATTACCTAAAAAAAAGAAAAACATATATATATATATATCTCCTCCTGGAAGTCGGAA
>JAQHUG010000056.1:5153120-5170348 GCA_028555095.1 Dicrostonyx torquatus | reverse complement strand
AGGTGGCTTTTAGACATAAAGCAAAGAAAATCCAGGCTACAATTCACAATCCCAGAGAACCTAGACAACGAAGACGACCCTAAGAGAGACATACATGAATCTAACCTATCGTCAAAAATACAAACGTCAAAAAACACAAGCTATCCTGAGTAAATTGGGAGTGTGGAGATAGATCACGGGAGAGAGTATAAGGGCAGAGGAGAGAAAGGGAGGAGAGGGAAGAAAAATACATAGCTCAATAAAAGCAATAAAAAAGAGGAAAAAAGTTATATTTGACTTTTAAAATAAAATATTTAAAAAAGATGAAGTGCATCTAAAATCAGTAATCCTGCAAATTAATGTTTCTATATCTGCTGCTGGCAATGAAATATAGTTGAATTTTAGTCTTAACAATAGTTCAGAAAATGACTATAGAACTGAACCCTTTTTGGAGCTTAGCCCTCAGTAGAGAATGTTTTATTCACCACCTTTTAATGTACTTCTAAATAGGAACACAGCGAGCATGAATCATGGAAAACAAGTATCTGAATGTTCATACAATTTTGATACTAACATCTTGTCAAGGACTTTGCTATTTCCCATCTGTAGTAAACAACAGAAACAACTCATTTTACTGTGCCTAATTCCCTCCAACCCCTGGAAACTAACAATTTATATTTAGTTCTCTTGAGAGATAAAGATATGGTTTATTACTTATGGATGTTAGAGAAGAAAATTAAACATTATAAAGCCCTTTTTATTAGAATTATTTTACATTAGAGGTCACTTCTTTCTTTTGAAAACTTTCTGCCTGAATACTATTATGAATGGTGGGATGCCTTTATTTAGAATACAGGCAACATGTGAGGACACAGAAAGTCTTACAAAATTCAAGTATGGCGTCTGTTGCCATGTGAGGTTGCCCACTTCTCTGGCCCCATCATTCTTGGCTCTGAGCTCTTCCGTTCAGATGAGCTCACTCCTCTGTTCCTCTACAGTGTTCGCTTCAGCCAAGAAGTGGAACGACCCCCACTTGCAAACTCCACTCTTTCTCTTTTGCTTAAAGCCCCTTTCTCCAATCAGAAATTCCTGCTGCCATGTATGTTTGATCTTTTCCTCTTTTGTCCACAGCCCCCCACCATAATTCTCAGCCCCTCTCAGTAAATTTGAGAAATCCTAGGAGGCAAATACTGTTAGACATCCTTTGAACAGGTCTCAATTTTCTGACCTCCAAGGCATCAAGAGTTAATGGCGTTGGAGAGGCTGTCGGCTCCAAATCTCCAGGCAGTTCCCATTCAACAGATCTAGGACTATCAAACCAATTACTAACATCCTAACCTTATCACACCACCAGTTTGGCTGCTGGTAATTTGCAGAGTACGCAAGCAAATACGATTCCTTCTCTGATGCTTTCCTTCTCTCAAGCTCTTGGGATTTTAAGGATAGAATGGGTAATGTTAGGCAGAATAGAACCATCCTATTTGATAAATGTGCTTACCAATCTTTTTTTAGGTTATAACTTGACTAAAGCTGTTTATCTTCAGAGATGTATACAAACTGTTTTTAAATATTCCATGGATATGGCAAATTCTATTTTTTCTATTAAAAGGGTAAACATTCTCCATATACAATCAAGTTTGTGTTTTAAACTATATCTTCTTCATAAGTTTACCTGATCAAAATTTTTGTTAGATTTGTTTGTTTCTGAGAATAATTTATCAAAATTGATTACCTATGCATTTCTTCTTAAAGCTATATATACTTATATGCCACGTTTAATTGTCCACACATATTTATGAAACATTGCATTTGCTATAATTACCCAGCATTTCTCTGATTCTTGATTGTAGCTTTTAATATTTGTAAAGGAAAAGTATGTCAAACTGATCCCTGTAAGGATATTCAAAACAGCTCTTTGTAAAGAACTTTGAATTCCTGATGTAGGCATAAACAATTTTCTGACAAAATAGTGGGATTAAGATCTTCTTTTGAAAACCAATTACTCAATGATCCAGATGGCTGCCCATCTCCGTCTAATGATTGTCAAACAGATTGTCAAACAGATGTTCTTTTTCTGTTTGTTCCATTTATAAAGTATTTATACATATAAATAAATGTTTTAACTGGCTTGTTTTACGTCTCCTTAGGAACAAGCTTACAGCAACACTTTGGCACTGTGGCAAACTTGTGGCCGGAGTTTTAATGTTTAGGGCACTCAATATCTGATATTCATATAGTCATAGGCTAATGTTTAGGTTGAATATGAGTGCTCTTCACTGATGATTGCGATTGAAGTTTGACCCACAGATTTCTGCTCTAGCTGTGGTAGAGCCTTCGGGAGGTGGACCTAGTCCCGGGAGGTCTTTGGTCAGAAGAAAAGACACAAATGCCTTAGGAATCATATCTGTTTGTGTACTTGTGCTTGTGAGAACATTCTCTTGGACTCCTTGGCAATTCTTATGGTTATGACATTGATAGCACTTATTCTGCCCTGGCTTTGTACTCAAGACATGACCTCCGGACGACCCTTCTACATGTGTTTCAGCTGTGTTGCACCACCACTGGCCTCACCAATGGTCTAACCAATTAAAACGAGTTTGACTTTAAACATCTAATTGTGGACCTGAGCTAGTCATTTAACTCTAGTGATGAGAGTTGCCTCATACACCCTGTTTCCTCACTTGTTCTTTCTTTTTTTCATTTTTTAATTCTAATAATAATAAAAAACATCACTTAAACTGCCTTCTATTGGTATAAGAGAGTGGAGTGGGCATTAATTAGGTTTGTGACATTCTCCAAAAGTCTGGTCTTAACAACAAATTGGATTTATTGGTAATTGGTATAGTGACGGGATATACATATATACATATGTACATTCATACACACATGTTTATATATGTATCATCCCATCATGAGCTGGTTTCTGTCAGGTTGACTAATCATCTCTTCATTAGAAAAGAATAGTTAGATCTGAGCTCAGCAATGAACAAGGGTGTGGATCACAAGGAGCAGATTATCTCACCTTTTATGAAATTGATCTCTGTTGCACTGACACTGCTTTGCATGACCAGTTCCTGATTGTGGCTGTATTGGGATGGAAAGAGGCTATGACTCATGGCAGAGAGGTGATAATTTATTTGTGATCTAACAAGTAAACTTTGCTGAAGATCAGAGTGCAGAGCTAAACTACTAGTTAGCTGTAGAGGCCAGGCAATGGTGGCATATACCTTTATTCCAGCACAAGGGAGGCAGAGACAGACAGATCTCTGTGAGTTCAAAGTCACCTTGAGATACAAGAGATTGATCTAGTCTAAAAGAGAAACAGAGCCGGGCAATGATGGCTCACACCTTTAATAATCTCAGTACTTGGGAGTCACAGGCCTTTAATCCCAGCACTAGGGAGGTGGAGATAGAAAGGGTTATGGCTGGGTGGAGAGAGGAATATAAGGGAGAGGACACAGAAGTTCAGCACATTCTGTCTGAGGATTTATGGAGACAGGAAGTTGTCCATTTTGCTCTGAGGATAGAAGAAAAAAAAATCTCTCTAGTGGCTGGCTCCTTTACTTCTCTGATCTTTCAGCAAAATCAACACTTTCATATCTGACTCTGGGTTTTAATATGAAGACCAATTAGAATTTGTGCTACAGGGAAGCTGGAGTTTGCTCTATTGGTTGATTGACTTTAAATGTGATGCTCATATCTATAATCACAATTATAATTACAAGAGAAAGTTGCTCTGAGCAACAGTGAGGTGTGGAAAGTCATTCCAATGTGCAAAACTAGATTGGGGTAAAGCCCTGAAATCATAGGCAATAGTGATGATTTGACGGCTGAATATGGGCATTGAAAAAGAGAAATCAGATACCATTCAAACTGGAAAAGTATCAGTGAAAATAAGAGACTGTTAGTATAAATTAAGAAGATTTTTGTAACAAATGCTTGAATTATACATCATGGTTGATGAACTAAGAAGTTAATCAGTTGAAGAAAATAGGTCCTCATTGGCCAGTAAAATGCTAATAGAAGGTAGTTAATGACACCATGACCAGAACTTCAATGTTGGGTGTGTTATATGCCTACTCAGAAACACGACTTCCCAATGACTTAGACCAATTTAGGTGTTGATTTATATTCAATCTGCCAACAAATGCTAAGCCCCTAGTATGATATCTGTTGGTATTTTGATTTAAGTAAAAATCAAATAATTTAAATCATGACTGCAATATAATTGAGCCTCTCTATCCAAAAAGAAACCTCACATTCACTTATGAGTACTATGCACTTATATTCCTGGAAATATTTTGCAAATGGATAGATGGTGTATCAAATTATAGTTGACAGTTTTCAATGATAAGATGTTATATTATTTAATGCCCATGAATTTAGTGGGCATATGTATATATACTCTAAGTCAATGGTGTTCCCAGTGATTAAAATGCACTGATATTAGAACCAATAGGTGAAATTAGAGTTGACTCTCTTTGTTGTCTGACTGTTGTTTCTTTCACAGTGTTCATATACTCTAATTCTGGTCACTACTGGGATGTGGGGGATCTTAGGAGTGGTGTAATTGTTAAGACACTGAGTCTAGGAGAAGATCAGGGTCCTTAAGGCAGCACAATTGAATGGATCCATAGTCCTTGCAGGGTCTCAAGAGCTCATAAACGGGCTCATGTATTGATATTATTAGCTGCTAGGATTACAGAATAGCGATGGGTTATATGTAAGCAGAAGGAGATTGTCTGGCCCTACAGCCTTGCTTTCATATTTGCTTTGCGTTATATAATATCCTCTAGTGATATTTCATTCGTGTTTAAATAAGTAAAACTTGCCTGAAGGTTAAAGAGTAAAACAGCCCCACTGCTCAGTTTTACAGACGAGTTAGTGGTGACACACACCTTTAATCCCAGTAGCCTCAGTAGTTTGCCATAGAAACCAGGCAGTAGTGGTGCAAGCCTTTAATCCAAGCACTAGAGAGAAATATAAGACTGGAGAACACAGCTCTCAGACAACCTCATTCTGAGGATTCCTGGAGGCAGGATCACCACCTCAGACTGAGGTAGAGGTAAGAGTCATGGTTGTATGTTTTACTTTTCTGACCTTTAGGCTGAACCCCAATATTTGTCTCCAGGTTTTTATTAATTGTACTGCAATATTCATCCATAGTCCTTACTAGATACAAGATGATGTCCTTTCTATCTATCTTGTTATCTAAATAAACCCTTTTCTTTAAAAAGAGGTCTAGCCTCAGGAACCTTGTTAAATTAATGGAAAATGCACTGATACAAAAATCTTCTCATCATGTCAGTGGTCAGTTCAGGAGAGTTTGCTCCTGTCTTTGCTATTTTGGATGTGTCTCCAGTACCCATTATCCAACCTTACTTCTTTGTGACATGCCCTTCCATTCTCTGAAGTTTATGTTTAATAACTGCATGATTGAGTTACCAAAAGAATAGTTTAAGTTAGTATATACGTTTGTATATTCAGCTACATGTAATCATATTAGGTGAGTGGGCCATGGATTGCACACACCAGCATGAAAAATTTTGGTTCTTAGAGAGGATTGTCTTTGCCAGGGGACATGTTATGTTCTTACCCCTTTTGTTATCATCATCTGCAGTTATGTCAAGTATCTTCTCTCCCCTGGTCAATGTATAAGTTCAGACCCTTTTGCTAACTCGGGGCATCTCTGAAATACCACTTCCGTTGTAGTGTGTTTTTAAGGAATGACGAAGACCTACTATATAAGAAGTGTTTCTCTGCCTAATTCTAATTCTCCAAATCCATAGAGGTGCTGCTTTAAAGTAAAGTCCATAAAACACATTTGCACTTAGTTCTCTGAATATGTTTCCTAGAGAAATTGTGCCAGACTATTAATTTGCCTTTAAAATGATTGACAATTATATGTTTGCCTTTGCTTGTTTCTTTTGAGTCTTTCTATGTATCCCAAGATGGTTACAAACTATCAGTCTCCTTGTTTCATAAGTTAGTATACTCTGGATTTGGCAATAGGTAGAACAAGACACTTATTTAGATCCTGTAATTCTGCTGCCTCACTCTCCCAAGTACTGGGATTACAGGTATGTCATACCATGTCTCACTGATTGTTGGCCTATATCTCATTACCCAATATATACATGTGTCTAATGATCATGTAGTATTCTATAAATATGTATAATATTTTATGGCAATTCAAAAAATTATATTGCATGTTAAAACTGGCTCAGCTCCCAAAAGTAAATTGAGCAATTGAATTTTTAGTAAATGTAAGATTGTGAGCAATCAGAAAATTTAATATAGTCCTACTCACCTTATTTTCCGCCTTTTGCCTAAACAAGCTTGCTTTCTTGATTTATTAAAGAATTCAGTCTATGGCTATACTACTCGGAGCATGCCTGGTCTTGTCTAAAAAAATTGATTCAATTTTCTAATTCCTAACCCATAAAAGAGTGCTCTTTCTGTCTGGATATCTTCTATTAACAGATTGAATGAAGTTTATCTTATTTTATTTCTATAATTGACAGACCACTAAGTAGAACATGAGATCATTAATAAGGCACAATATTACCAAATTTGTTATAAATCTATTCCATGCAGGTTTCACACATTACTAATTATGTGGCTAGCTGTTTTTTTTTTTTTTGACAGAGTTATGGCTAGATTTGTTCTTAGGGACAAAGCACTAAATGTTTATCAACTGTTGAAAAAGGAGCAGAACAAGGAACCCAGCCTGCACTCATTGCAACAATCAACTGGCAGACAAGAAGTCGCCTTGTAAAACACATTCGCATTCTGTTAAGAAGTGCACACCACTGCTGACCTCAACATTATGCTATAATATTTTTTGCTTGCATGTAGGAAGTACTGTCTCCTTATATGGTTTTCCACTTATGTGAGCTAAAATCATGTGATCTGGTAGTTTATTATTGTTAGTTCAGGTATGGAACAGTAATATAATGTACATTTCAAAAAGCTGGAAGATGTTTGCCATGAGGAAAAAAATTGAGTTTTCAGGTCATAAATGTATTCAACTTAACTTAAACATTAGGTAATTATATACATATGCCAAAACAGCATGTAGGATCTCACTAATACTTATAGATTTTATATTCTTATGTATGGGTTAAAAACATAGAAAAAATAAGTTAAGCACATAATTAAAAATCAAAACTCATGTAACTTTGTGAAATAATTACACTCACACACATTCCACAGAATCACTTTTAGCACATAGTTTATTTAAAGGCATTGACACTGTAACTGCGAAGAAAATATTTTCCAATATAAGATGATACACAGGTAACACAGTCCATGTAGGATGAACTACAGATGTCGCAGAATGCAAAAGCAGACCATTGTATATGTGGTCAGTTGATTTCTGAGAAACATTACTATGTGTGCAGAAAAGAATATTTCATCTCTTCATTAGATGATGTCTTAGCTTCATTTTCTGTCACTGTGATAAAACACCATGGCAAAACAAACCTAAAAGAGAACGGGTTTACTTTGCCTTACAGATAAAGGCTGCTCATCACGGCAGGGAAGTCACAATAGCAGAAACTTGAAGAAGCTACTCACATCACACCCACAATCAGGAAGCAGACAGTGATGAATGTTGAGACTGCTCAAACCCCCTCTTCCACTTACACAGTGCAGGATCCAAGCCAGGGGACGGTGCCACCCACAGTGGGTGGGTCTTCCCACCTCAATAAAGGCAATCAAGATGATCCCTGAAGGTCCATAAGCTCATCTCCCAGGTGAATCCAGATTCTATGAAGCTGACAGATAACTATCACAGATTGGTGGGGGACAACTCTGTATTCTGTCAATCATGATTAAATAAATGCTGATCGACCAGGCAGGTAGTATAAGCGGGAAAACCAGACAGGAAGTAGAGGTGAGAACAGGAGAATTCTGGGAAGCAGGAAGCTCCCTCACCATTCCTGCGCAGACCACCAAAGAGGCAACATGTGATGAGAATGGTACCCAGCCATGTGGCTAATGCAGCTAAGAACAATTAATATAATTGTTAATATAAGTTATAAGAGCTAGTAAGAAGCCTGAGCTAATGGGCCAGTCAGTTTATAACCTAATGTAAACTCTATGTGTGATTTTCTTTGGGGTTTGCCGGCTGTGGGGTACTGGGTAGGACAGAAACCCCAATGAGCAGGGCCCTCATGTTACAACAGATAGTTATTTGCTAAAACAGAAAGGACCCTACCTCCAACCTCACACTGAATATACAATGTCTACTCAAGATGCTTTGCTGAGATAAAAGTACAAAAGGAAGGAAAGAAAGAGAAAGGTTGATTCATGTATTAGAGCAAAAGAAAAGGGAGCAGTTTTTATGACAATGGCATATTCAAAGAAATCTTGACTAGGTTAGAGTTTATCAAGCATTAAAGGAGAAAAGACATTAAAACTAGATTACATTAAGATTATAATTATTCTCTTCTCCCTGTTTCCCCAGATCCTATCCCTGCATCCCCAGATCTGCAGAAGTTCACCTATGGCCGCCTTCCTTACCCCTAGATTTGATCTTTCATCTGTGGATCCCAGAGATCTTCTGCCTTCTAACACCCTACTCCCACTCTTTGTTTTTTTCCCAGCCCCAGAAGGCATTCCTTGAGGCCACACCTCCTAGGGTAATGAGTAGGGTGGATCCACATCTCTCCTATTGCTCCTGATACCCAGTTCTCCATTCTCACTTTCTGCTCTGTAGCAGAAAGCTGCTGTCGTATCCAGCCTTTCCTTTCCATTCCCTTTCGCAAAGAATCCCAAAGATCTTATCCTCATCCTTCCTTCCCCTAACTCATCCCATCAACTCCGCCTCCAAATACTCAGGCATCTGTGTGTCAGCAAATCAGGTAAGCCAAGCAAAGATTCTCACCACTCCCTCCTCACCTCCAAATCCAATCTCCTAGTCTTGTCCATAGCACTGCAACAGAAAACCAGCCACAGACTTCCTCCCACATGCCCATCTCCCTGCAGATCCCACAGAACATCTCCTTCTAACCTTCCTACTCCCACTTGCCACTTTTTTTTTCCATTCAAAAATTTACACTTTCTCCTCTTCTCCCAGTTCCCTCCCGCTCCCCCACTACCCCTCCTCCCTCCCCCTGTTTCCTTAAGAGGGGGCAGGATACCCTGCCCGGTGAAAAGTCCAAGGCCCTCCCCCCTCCATCCCGGCCCAAGAAGGTGTGCATCCAAATAGATTGGGTTTCCCAAAAGCCTATTCATGCAGAGGAGATAGGTCCCAGTGCCATTATCGATGGCTATTCAGTCTGCCCCCATTGGCAGCTACATTCAGAGAGTCCAGTTTGATCACATGCTCCTTCAGTCCCGGTCCAGCTGGATTTGGTGAGCTCCCATTAGATCAGGAACACTGTCTCGGTGGGTGGACCAACCCCTTGCGGTCCTGAGTTCCTTGCTCATCTTCTCCCACCTTCTACCCATAGTCATATTGATGAATATCTTGATCATCACCATAGAAATTTTGTGGGATGGGTGGAGATAGAAACAGACTCACATTCACATCAGAGCAATGGACTGAATTCCCAAGATGCAGTCCCACTTGCCACTTTATCTCAGACCAGGCAGGCACCCCCTGATAACCCACAGGCCACGCCTGTTAGAAAAGCAGGCATGTTTTCTTTCCTTCTCCAACTGTTCATCAGATCTGAACCCCAAGTCTCATTTCTAGCCCTGTATCAGAGCACATGTGGAAGTCTTCCCAGCCTTTCCTGCTTCCATCTCCTGTGGCTCATACAGATCTTCCCTTTCTAACTTCTCTCACCCAGCACGTTGCTTTGACCCAACAGATATTCCCTAACAACCTAAAGGCCACTCCTCCTAGACAAAAAGTGTGCTGAAGGTAGGAGACCCACACTTTTCCTTCTGCTCCTGAGATCCAATCCCCCAAGTTTTGTCCCAATCTCTGCAGCAGGAAACCTGCTGAGGTCTCCCTTTTTTCTCTGATTCCATCCCCAACAGAGCAACAAGACTGTCTCCTCTATCACCGAATCCCCCAACTTAAGCCAGTATCCCAGCCTCCCACACCAGCAGGCATTATCTGCAAACACATCAGCTAAACAGGCAAGAAAAGCAGGTAACACACACCCATCACACTCTCTGAAAGTCCTGAGAGGAAACAGAAACCAAGGAATAAAACCCCCCACCCACCAAAGAGAAACCCAGAAATAGGCACCTAGGGCTATAATCACCAAAACCCAGACTCCTAGACATGAGCATAAGAACACAGTCCACTGGAGCCCAGCTATCCTACCAAAGTAGGCAGTGAATACTCTAACACAGAAGAAACACAAGAAAAGCACCTAAAACCAACTCTATGAAGATGATAGAGGTCCTTAAAGATAAAGTAAAGAAATCCAGGAAGAAAAAAATAATTGGAGTAAATGAATAAATTCCTTAAAGAAACTCAAGAAAACACAAGCAATTTGTTGAAGAAAATTTAAAAATCCTGTTCAAGACCTAAGCATGTAAACCAAATCAATAAAGAAAACACAAACTGAGGGAGTCCTGGAAATGAAAAGCTTAGTAATTCAAACATATTCATAGGGTCAAGCTTGCCTAAAGCAGTAAGAAGATGGAAGAGAGAATCTTGGGCATTGAGAAGCAATAGAATAAATGGAATTACTCATCAAAGAAAATGTAAAAAACTTCTGACATAAAACATGCAATAAATCTATTTTTAAGGCCCAAACCATGTAGCTTTACTACAATAGCTCTGTAGTACAGCTTGAAATCATGGACGATGATACCTCTACCAATTTTTTTTTTTATTCCAGGTTGGTTTAACTATCCTGGGTTTTTCTGATATTCCTATAAAGCTGAGAATTGTTGTTTCCAGGTCTCTAATGAATTGTGTTGAAATTTTGATGGGGTTGCATTGAATCTGTAGATTGCTTTTGGTAGGATGGCTATTTTCATTATATTAATTCAACCAAATGAGAGACCTTTTCATCTTCTGATATCTTCTTAAATTTCATTCTCCAAAGACTTAAAGTGTTTATCATATAAATCTTTCACTTGCTGGATTAGAGTTATTCCAAGATACTTTATATTATTGGAAGTTATTGTGAAGAGTGTTGATTTATGAATTCTTTCCCAGTCTGTCATTAAAGAAAAATGACTACACTGCATACTTATACTGATGGGTCAAAAGTGGTTCTAAGAGGCAAGTTCATAGTGTTAAATGCCTACATAAAAAATGTAGACATGTTGATCACCTGGATCAAACTGAACACTGAGGCATAAACCCACAAATCTACTGGCATCTAATTTTTTGATGAAGATGCCAGAAGTACTCATTGGTTAAAAGGCAGCTTGTTCAACAAACGGTGCTTGTCAAGCTGGATGTATTCATGTAGAAGAATGCAAATAGATCTGTACTTATCACCCATCATAAAACTTAACTCCAAATGGGCCAAGAATATGAACGTAAAACCAAGAACATTGACCCCGAGTAAAAGAGAAAGAGAAAGAAAGAGCGAGCGAGCTTTGAACACACTGTCACAGGAGACAACTTTTGTTTTTAACCACTGTATTCATAAAGAGAAAATTGACAAGATCCTTCTAAGAGGTGCCAGGATTGCAATTTTACATCTTCTAAATAAAAGAATCATATTGAGCAACTGCATCAAACCACTGTCTTTTAGTGTT
This sequence comes from Dicrostonyx torquatus, assembly GCA_028555095.1. Lineage (NCBI taxonomy): Eukaryota > Metazoa > Chordata > Mammalia > Rodentia > Cricetidae > Dicrostonyx > Dicrostonyx torquatus. Next base: position 5,158,687 of record JAQHUG010000056.1, on the reverse strand, counting down.
AATAATCGTTGACAATTTAAATTTAATTTTATTTCATTCTCTGGTGGAAGTGGATTTCCTTTCTTCTTTTTAGATGATGTAAAGGAACCATTTTTATGTATATGGCTTATGAAAGAAGGTGGAGTAATATATCGTGAATGAAATAATGTAATATGCAGTTTTCAGAAGTGAAATCTACCGAATTATAAAGAGAGATATGAATTCTATGCCACAGTCCCTAGTGTCATCTGTCATATTGCTTAATAGAGTTTAATAAGATCTGGACAGTTCTGCGTGCTTGATAAAGAACAACACAGTTAAGCAAAATCCTAATACAGATTGTGCTGCTGCGTAGTCATTTTCGTTCCCACATTATATTAGTTTTATCTAGGTTAACAGCAGAGCAAGGTCCTTCATCTGTCCACTGTGGCACTTTAAAGAAAATAATTATATAACCAATTGAGAACAGACTGCTTTTCACAGTTTAACAAACCATAATGAGGAACACTTGAAATCTTGACAAAAATGTTCAAACCAGGAAACCTCACCTTTGATGCTTGTACAGAAGAAAGACTAGAGGAATGTTTCCTAGAATCTTAAACAAGAAGGGGTGGAGAAGTGTGTGGGTTTGAAGAGCAGGGGAGGTGCTTTGAACTCAGGAATGTGAGTGAGTTCAAATATAGCTTCTTAGGAGGTGTGATGAGGAGGGTGAAATTACTTGGAGATTCACTGTTCTTACTAAGAAAAGCAGTCATCTCCAAATCTTTCTCAGCATTTTATAATCTGCTTTATTTGTCTCAATGTAAATAGGAACCATTTTTTTTATTATTTTGGTCTATGTGTGAGGAAAGACATAATAAATTGTTAAAGCATGATTACTTGTTTTGTGGGCCTTTTGATAACTTTGGGAATTATTTGCCAAACATGCAAAAATTATCTTCTGTGTTTTTATTACAGAAGAGTTTGAATTTCGTGAGAGACTACAGAGTAGATGAGCACATGAATTTGTTCGACTATGCCATGAATATTTAAGAGTAGTGAAGGAAAAACTATTGTTACATATTTAGGTTGCTTCTGGAGGATTTTAGATGTCACATTGGCACCATCTATAGTTATTTAGCGTGAAGTACACCCACAACTTTTAGAGTCCACTGACCATCTATCTCATTTTTATAAGCTCAGTGCAGTGAATTCCAGTTGGGCAGATGGATTTAAGAGTTAACAGAAGCCAGAGCTTACATCTTCCCAGTTGGTCTTTAAACAAGGGAGCCAGAGATCATGCAAATGTTACTTGCACAGTTACATTTTAGATACATAAAATCCATGTTTATGTCTACTCTATATAATTGCTACAAAATCCCCCTGCCCTCCTGCTTTTCTTCCAAGATTTCATTATGTAACATAGGGTGGACTCAAAACTGCAATCCTTCTCCCAGAATATGGGGATGTAGACAGACATTCCTACTTCATTAATTTCAGATTTAATATCTACCAACAAAAAATTTATTAAGGAAATCTTAGCGTTTTGAATGGACAATTGTGTTTCTAATGATCAGACACCTGCTTTTGTGGGCACCATCAAGTAAGTGGAAAGTAAGAAAAATGATTTGAGAGTGACATTAATGGGATGAGACACAGACTTGTATCTGCATCTGTTTTGAGGAATCAGATTTTTTTGGCAATTTATTTTTCTAGGTACAATGATTAAATTAGCTTGGAATGTGTGACGATGTGCACATTTACCAATACATTGTGATGGAAGAGGCGAATTGTAGAAGGAGGAGGAAGTGGAAGAGGATGACGTGGAGGTGGCGGAGGAGAAGGGGCACACGAAGCCAAGAGCTCTGCAAAGAAAGGGGGACAACAGAGCTCGTGTTTCTGCTGGGAGAGAGCAAGGTAGCCGCCTTGGGAGGCATTGTTTTTGCTGGACTCTGCTTATTGAGCAGCAACTCTGGGGAAGGGACTAATCACATGTGCTGTGAACTGACTTTAAGGAAGCAAGAGGACAACTCAGCAACAGTTGCTGACCTCATTCTCACCACCGATTCACCAATCATTTCTTCTGTGCCTTTACCTGGTTTGAACAGTTCCTTCAGAACATAATTCTATAAGCCTTAACATAATTCTAGAAGCAATGATTTATTTCTCTAGTACTGTTTTACTTTTTTTTTCACGCTAGTAATCTCTCAGAGTTTTTGGCTTTTATTTGCCCCACAGCAGCATTTCAGCTTTAAACAACTCTCTATGAATGTCTCCATAAAATGTAGTGTATTACCCTACTTTTAGTAAGCATTCTATATTATATATGTATGTATCTATTCCAGATCTATTCTAATCACTTTTATGTGTTTGCAATCCTAAGATATGCACTTAATTTATTGGCATCTGCTCATTTTTCTTTACAGATATTTGCATTTTTAATAAGAGTTGTTTGGAAGTGCATCTCAGTGATTTTGCTTTTATAATGCTGCTTTCTAAAATACAGGCAGCACATAAATACGTGTGCTCCTTTATATGCAGCATACATCTAGAGACTTGATTTTAACGATTAATTTATCAAGAGAACTCAAGGAAGCCAACTTAAAAATCTTAAAATGACAAATGCTGGAAAACTCATAGACCTAGTCATGCAAAATTTCAACTCTATTGAGTAGAGATCACAAATTTTAAGGATTGGAGCTCAGTCTGAATCATTCTAATGCTCTTATTAACTGATTTCATAACCAGAATTATTTGTATATTCTCTGCTTCCTCTGAATATTTATGAAAGAAAAACTCTACCCTGCCCATTCAAACTTGACGTTTTGGTTCCTAAAAAGCACAAATCCATGGGAGTAGCTTCCTGACTGTGGAATTGAAGACAGTAAGTAAGTGTGACAGCTCTTTCTAGATGCTGTCGTCCGGAAGACACTTCAGTACCACAGGCCCTGAGCTAGCTGTCTGTCACCATTGCTCGTGATTTGCACTCTCCCCTTCTACATTCTTGTTTGTTCACAGCTATCATATTTTGCTGGATGACCTGCTATATTCTGCAGGTGGGGTCAAGCTTAGAGTATTGACCATGACCTTCTTAATAAATCCATGGTAGGGTTTTCCATTCCTCCTTCTCTCATTTAATCTTACTTCCCATATGTATGTTATACAAGAAAAAATGAGTCAGATAATTTAATAATAAAATATTCTGAGTAATCAAGCAGGGAACTGAGTTCAAACTCTTGTTTAAATAAAATTAACTTCTGAGCATATTATTATTTGGAGCAGGAGAAATGGCTCAGTAGATAAGCCCAAAAACATGGTTCAAGAGTATAGTATTATGAGGGGAATCCTGAGTGCTTGTGAGAAAATTTCAAAGAAAAAAAAAAAAAAGACAAGAATCTTGTGACCTCAGTTTCTTCAAAAGCATGGAATTGTTCCCACCATGTGTTTTCATGCCCCTTCAGCGACAGTGGACAAGAGTGAGTTTCCTTCAGATTACTTATTACAACTGGCTATTGCTATTTGTTTGTATGCTTTGGAAAAATAGATTTTTTTTTTTGGGTGTAACTTCTTTGCTCTGTGCTGATTGTCCTCCTCGTGTGGCTTCCCCTTCTGACTGTACACTTTACTCATGGGTCTCCTCTTAACTCAAAGTCTAAGGTGTCTGATTCTCTGGGTAAACTTGCATGAGACTTTAGTCTGTCTCATTGTTGGGTCCGTTCTCCCAAGTACTGTCCCCTTTAGAGCCATAAACACTTAAGAGCCCTGACTGCTCTTCAAAAAGCCTCAGGTTTGATTCCTAGTACCCATGTAATGGCTCAAAATCATCGACCGTTCCAGTTACAGGTGATCTGATGCTCTTTTTCCAGCATCCATGTGCACCAGGGATGATGTTGCACAGAGACACAGGCAGAGGTAACACCCATACAGGTAAAATTGGTTTTAAAAATTAAATCTTCACTCTGGTCTTTACTATCTATTTTTGTTGATCCCTCTAGGCTCTATTTATGTGTGTCTCTGTGTTGCCATTAGTATAATTTTCTTGTATATTGCCATTTTGTTACAAGTATTTCTATTTTTCTACAGTATTTCCTCAGCCCCGAGGGAGCTTTGATGGAGAAATCCCATTGAGAGCCGAGTGTTCCAAGGTCTCTCATTCTCTGCGCGTTGTCTGGTTGTGGGCTTCTGTATTTGTTCCTTCTGACACAGGAGGACGCTTCTCTGATGATCGTTGAGTGAGGCAGAATGACATTAGGAGTCATTTTATTGTTCTGTTCCTTTAGCAAAAAGGTAGTATTTGGTTTTCCCCCATGTCCCTGGCCTATCCAGTCTCAGGTTTTTGGCTGCCCAAGCTGCAGTTGGTATGGGTTCTATTTCATGGAATAGTTTTAATTCAAATCAGATGTTGGTTAGTTATGGAATACAGGTTTTTAAAGGATATCCTTATGATTCTTTGGCTCTTCTTGATGTCTTGTTATGGCTCCCATTTCATCTCTATCTAATATTCTTTCCTTCTCTTTTAGTTAATTTGGATTAGATTTTAACAATATTGGTTTTCTCAAAGAACAAACTTTATGGTTGTTTTGTTGTTGCTGTTTGTTTGTTTCTCATTTATTGATTTTAGCATCCAGTTTGATTATGTCTTGCCACATACTCCTTTTTGGGTAGAGTTTCTTTCTGTTTTGGAGCGTTCAGATGTACTATTAAGTTACTAATATGAAATCTCTCCATCTTTTAAAATTGTTCTCTCCAAGCCACAGTTTTCCCCCCTCCTCCTCCCCTCAGCCTGTCCCCCAGATCCACCACTCTCTGCCTTCCCTCGGAAAAGAGCATGGCATAACCAAACATAGCATAATAAACAAGCAATCATAAGACCCGTCACATAATATCACATCAAGGCTGGACGAGGCAGCCCAGAAAGAGGAGAAGGGTCACAAAAGGAAGCAAAGAGTCATAGACAGGCCCTACTTCCACTGTTAGGATTCCCACAAGAACCCTAAGCTACTCAGCCACAACATCCATGTAGAAGACCTAGGTCAGACCAGTACAGGCTCCCTGATGACTGCGAGCCCTTACGAGACACTTGATTCTCTGGGCTATGTTTTCATGGTGTTACTGACTCCTCTGGTTCCTCTTATCCTTCCTCCCCTCCTCTGCAAGACACCCCAAGATTTGCCTGTGGGACTCAGCATCTTCTCCTCATCAGTTGCTGGATGAAGTCTCTCTGGTCCCTTTGATGAAAATTCTGCAAAGCTCTGGTCACAAAACACTCTGCAGGCAGGACACACTGAATGGAGAGGTTTTGTGGCTAGTTACAGAAGATGGTCAGTTCTGGTTCCATGTCCTCCAATACCAGGAGTCTTTGCTAGGGTTGCTCTCATAGATTCCATGCTGTAGGTTTCCACTTCTCCCAAAATGTCCCACCCATTCCAGTCAATTATATTTTCTCCCCTGCCACTTGAAGCCTTCTGTACTCACCTCCAATACAACCATGAAATTTATTCAATTTCCTTTCATAGTGAGATCCTTGCACCCCTCCCCCAACCCCCTCCATGTTACTTAGTCTCTCTAGCCTGTGGTCTTGGATTACCTCACTCAGGATGATTTTTTTT
>JAQHUG010000056.1:5132533-5144122 GCA_028555095.1 Dicrostonyx torquatus | reverse complement strand
TATATATATATACATATATATAAATATATATATGTATTCCACCAGCAAATTCCTGTAACTGATAAATGATGTGGCTGGATACTCAATACAAGATGAACTTAAAGAATGAACAGAAATAAAGGAAACCTCCTATTTGCAAATGACAAACAGACTGAAAAAGAAATCAGAGAAACAACACCTTTCACAATAACCTCAAATTATATAAATTATTTTGGAGTAACTTTAACCAAGACAATGAAAGACTTGTATGGTAAAACTTAAAGTCTTTGAGGCAAAAAGTTTAAGGAGATATCAGAAGATGAGAAGATGCTCATGGATTGGTAGAATTAACATAGGAAAAATGGCTCTTCTACCAAAATAATCTACAGAATCAATGTAGTCCCCATCAAAATTCCAACACAATTCTTTACAGACCTTGAAAGGACAATTCTCAGCTTCCTATGGTAAAACAAATAACTCAGAATAGAAAAAAATCCTGAATAACAAAAGAACTGCTGCAGGTAGCACCATCCCCGATTTAGAGCTATTCAACAAAGTTCTAGTAATAAAAAACCAGATGAGATTGGCATACAGATACATTAATATTAATAACAGATACATTAATCAATGGAGTTGAATTAAAGAATCAGACATACACCTACACACGTATAGACATCTGATTTTTGATAAAGAAGACAGAAATACACATTGAACAAAAGAAAACATCTTCAAGAATGGTGCTGGTCAAACTGGGTTTCCTCATGTAGAAGAAGAAGGCTACCATTTCTGTATTTAACCTCCTGTACAAAATTCAACTTCAAATGGATCGAAGACCTCAACATAAAACCAGATACACTGAACATGACAGAAGAGTAAGTGGGTAATAATCTTGAACAGAATGGCCCAAGAGACAACTTTCTGAACAGAACACTAGTAGCACAGACACTGAGATCAACGATTAATAAATTAGACTCAATAAAACTGAAAAAATCTGTAAGGCATAGGATACTGGCATTTGGAGAAAGCAGCAGTCTATAGAATGCATTTTGTAGAGTTTTCGTCTGAAGAGTTCCCATGGAGATCTAGAAACAACTCAGACTGATATGAGGACAGAGAATAACAGTCTGAAAACTGACAGCTGGGCCCAATTGCCAAAGACAACACCCACATAACACAATGAACCCAGAGAGGTCGAGCTGGTTTCTGAATGGGGCCTTCATGCTGATGCTCTCTGGTGGAGAAAGATAAGATGCAGGCTATGAACAGAGAAGCCACAAAACTCAGCCACAAAACCTTCATCCTACAGGCTGTCCTGCCTGTAGGATGTGCTGGAGCAATGGTCACAAAGAATTTGTGGGAAGTGGCCAAGCAATATCTGGTTTAATTTTAGACCCATGTCACAAGAGGGAGTCCTGCTTGATATTGCCTGGCAGGCCAGGAACCAGAAACTGGATAGTGCAGAGACCTAGGATCTGTACCTTGTCCAGTCATCATCAGAGAGGCTTCCTTAAGCAGAAGATGTGAGGAAGAGCAGAGACCCACAGTCAGATATGCTGAGATAGAATCTAAGTTGTAGGTCTCCGTAGGGTCCTTCCCTTCAGAGCTCAAGAAATCCTTCAGAAGAGGGGAAGAAAAGATTGCTGGGGTTTGAGGGGATTGAGGGCACCAGGAGAACATGATGCACTGAGTCAGCTCTGTAGGGCTCATATGGGCTCACAGAGACTAAAGTGGTAAACACAGGGCCTTCATGGGTCTGCACCAGGTACTTTGTGTATGTTATAGCTGTTAACTCGGTGTCTTTTTTAGACTCCTAACTGTTAGAGTGAGCATGCCTCTGATTCATTGCCTGCTCTTGGGACTCTTTTTCCTCCTATTGGGTTGTCATCTCCAGCTTTGATATGAAGGCTCTTGTTTTAATGTATCTTGTTCTGTCGTCTTTGGTTGGTATCTCTTGGAGGCCTACTTCTTTCTGAAGGGAAATGAAGGGGGAGTGGATCTGAGGAAGAGGGGTAATGAAGGAGAGATGGAGGGAGGGGAACCTGTGGTGGGGATTATTGTATGAGGGATGAACTTCTTTTCAATAATGAAAAAAAGAGAATTTCTTCTGTAGAAAATATGAACAGGGAGTGGTGAGCCAGAGTTGAAGAGCTATTATTGTTAATGGCTGCTCAGGAGGGAGGGTTGCTTTTTTTGGGGGATATGGTCATTGTCATTTGCCTGTGTTCCAGTGGATGGTCCCACACCATGTCCATAAGGGTAGTACTAACTGGACTTTGTGGGTTATTACAAAAAACAAGCATGAACTGCGGGGAGATGAGGGAACAAGGATCATTGAGGGGAGTTGAGTGGGAAATCAGTGAATATTATCCAAATGTTTTATATACACATACAGAATTTCCAAAGAAAAATATTAAATCGCTTCATAACAAAAATAAGGACTGGAGAGATAGGTCAGTTAGTGAAGCGTTTGATGTTCAGGCTTGAAGACCTGGGGGTTGGAGTCCCAGGACCCACGTAAAAACAACTGGGCATGGTGGTGCACGTCTGTAATCCCAGTCACCTTAATGCTTGGAATGGCATAATGCAAAGAGATAGGCAGATTCCATCTGCTAGTAGGCTACTAAATCCAGTATAAATGGTGAGTGCCAGATTCAGTGAGATAGCCTGCCTTATGAGGCAGTGGTAGCTCATGACTTTAATTGGAGCACGCCACAGAGGGAGGGAGAGGCAGGAAGTTATCTGAGTTTGAGGCCAGACTGATCTACACATCGAGTTTCAGGACAGCCATTCCTACACAGGGAAACTATGTCTTGAAAAAAACCAAACCGAACCAAACCAAATCACAACAACAAAACAGAAAACAGACCAGAGCTACTGCAGCCTGCCTTCAATAGCTGCTCCCCGCACCCTCCCACCACTCCCTGGACATTCTATGTCTTGATGAGGACTCAGGATCTTCTTAGCTCTTTCCAGTCAACTCTCTCAGCCTTTCCTTCTAGTCCTACTCCATTCCTTAGCGTCAGCTTTATTGCAGAAACACTTTTTACCAGGGCTCCACAGTGACTACATTGGTCTGAGGTAGGTGATTTGCCCTGCCCTTCCTGTCCTCTCTTCTGGTCTCCCTAGACTTACTCTTAGTTCTTCTGCAGCCTGCCTGCAGGAACCCCTCCTTCTACCCTACCTCTATTCCTTGAACTTACTGGTTCTAGCCCATCGCTATTTCTTTGAGTCATTTGTCAACCCACAGAAGCACTCTACCAGGGACCCCACAATTACCACAGTTGCCTCAGATCCTGTGTGGGCAGTAGCAACCAAAGAATGGTTGCTATAGCCAAACATCCATTCAACAAAGACAAAACCAAATACCTACACCAAGAAACCCCCAAAACATCTTAATTTCAGATCCCAGTGACAAAATACAACAGGAACCCTCAAAACAACATGGATCTTCCAGGTTCAGTTGACCCCAAGAAAAACATAAGAAAAGTACTTCAAAACAGCAATTATTAATATATTCAATGACCTGAACAGTGACATAAATAAATGCCTTAATGTAGACCATGAAAATAGTCGAGTGAAATAATTGTAAAAGAAATCAAGACAAGCAAATAGAAACATAATTAGTTAAGAAATCCCAAACCAAAATAAAACGGAAAATGAAAAACTTAGGTTGTCAAACAGAAAAACCTCACAGATGAGCCTTCCAAACAGATTGAGAAACACGAAGGAGAGAATTTCAGGTCTTGAAGAAAAGGTAGAAGAATGGATAGGTCTGCCCATGAAAATGGTAGATCTAAAAAAGAAGCCAGCCCACAAAACAACCAGGTGATTTCTGACACTGGAAAGACAAAATCAACAAATAACAGTGATGGAGGAAGGAGAAGCCCAGATCCAGGACACAAAGTATTTTAAACAAAATTGTAGAAGAAAGTTTCCCCAATCTAAAGAAAGAAATGCTATCAAGATTCAGGAACGATGGAGAAATCTACAGAGACAGCTGAACCAAGCTTGTGCAAACTCAGGAATTTCAGACTAACAGCTGGGGAGCATTCATGGGCCTGAATTAGCCCCTCCATATGTGGAAGACAGCGGTGAATCTTGGACTATCTGAGGGGCACCTGGCAGTGGGATCAGGATTTATAGGAGCTAGCTTATAGGAGCCCATTCCCTATGGTGGGATGTCATGCTAAGTCTTAATGCAGCGGGGAGGAGATTGGTCCTGCCCCAACTTCATGTGTCAGACTTTGTTGACGTCCCATGGGAGCCCTTACTCACTGGGAGAAGGGGATGGGGGTGAGCTGGGGGCATGCAGAGGAGCAGGAGGAGTAGTGGGGGGGGAGAACTGTGGATGGAATGCAAAATGAAATTGAGAAAATAAATTAAATTAAAAATTTAATGATAAGTGTCATTAAGAGTCAAGGGAATGCAAACAAGGAACACGATGAAATACCTTTTTATATCTGTAAATGTAGCTTCTACTATCTATCTGTCTGTCTACCTATCTGTCATCTTCTATCTCTTTCTATTATTTTCTGTTTCATCTCTCTACCTACCCCACCTACCTATCATCTCTCTCTCTATAAATCATTTTTCTATTTCATCTATCTATCTATCTATCTACCTACCTATATATCTATAATTTTCTATTTCTATCTGTCTCTTTGTCTGTCTGTCTATCATCTATCTATCTGCCTACCTATCTGTGCATCATCTATCATCTATCTATGGACCCTTTCAAAAATGTTAGCACACCAATGTCTATTGTGATATTAGTCATAAAGGTCAAGGTGTACAAACATGCTAACTTTATGTTAAAAATAAGTGGGTTTGTAAAAAGTAATATGTACATTCCGTGAGATGGATTTCAGCTCCTTTTAATATATTACAGAAATTTTTAATAAAAAAGATAAAAGAGGCATACAGAACCCAAATAGACATGACCAGAAAACAAATCCATGGAACATGTAATAATCAAAACACTAAGGGTACAGAGCAAAGTAAGTTTATTAAAAACTGCAAAGGAAAAAGATGAAGCCACATATGAAGGCAGGGCCATTAGAATAGTACCCAGCTTCCCAGTACAGACTCTAAGAACCGGAAGGTTCTATACAGATGTTTTATAAAGTCAGAGAGACCACAGATGTCAGCCCAGAATATCGATAGCAAAATTATCAATTACAATAGACTGTAAGAAAAAATATTTCACAATAAAATCAAATTTAAGCAGTATCTATTGTCTAAACCAGCTCTACAAAAGGCACTAGAGGGAAAACTTTTGTCTGCAGAAATTAACAATATGGAAGAAATGCCAAACAGTAAATCATAAGAGGGGAACAGCCAACATCATAACCACAAATTAACATAAATCAGTAAATCCTGCTCATTAATGACTTTCAATATTAATGAATTCCCATATAAAGACTAATAAATTTGATATGAAATCAGAATTTTTTTTCTGTTGAATCCATGAAACACACTTCACCAATAACGGATAGGCATCACCTTAAGGTGAAATGATGACAAAAAGCTTATGGACCCAAGAAACAAGCAAGTGTAGCTAATTTAACACCTGCCAAAATAGACTTGAAACAAAACTGATCAACTGAGAGAAGGAAAGAGCACAGTCATTAAAGGAAGAGTCTACTAAAAGGATATTGAAATTCTAAACATATGTGCACCAAAACAGAGACACCCAAGTTTCAAAGAGAAACATGACTACAGCTAAAATCATATACTGACTCACTGACTCTCATATAGTGACAGTGGGTGACTTCAATGCCCCATCTCGCCAACAGGCATGTTACTCAGACAAATTTGAAAAAAAAAAAAGGTTGGAGTTAAATAACATCAAAAATCGAATAGACCAGTAGGAATCTATGGAATATTTTATCCATGCACCAAAAAAAAATCTATTTTATTCTCAGAAGCTTATGAAACTTTCCCCAAAATTGACCAATCAAAAAAGACTTCTTTTTTTTTTTTTAAATCAGGCCTTGTCATGCCTGTTCCACAAGACCTTTCATGATAGACAAGAGAATGCCTTCGTCAACCAAATCTATTTCCTAATAGGAACTAGAAGGCTACTTTTCTCTAGAAATTCTTCCTCCCCTATTTTTTGTATTGGAACCCTTCCTGCTCAGCTTACCTTTCGTATCACTGAGGTCATCTTGATATACTCAGTGCCCATTGTTTTAGTGCTGGCAAGAAGATCTCCTTCCTAGCCTAGGTGTTCTATATTAGTCCTGGACATTGTTACCAAACTAGCCATTTAGCTTTGCAGAGTCTCCAATGGCTGGTGGCTACCCCAAGTACGAGGCAATGCTAGAGTTGCTTCGTTTGAGGAGCCATTGGTTCCCAGTCCCTTTCTCTTTCTCAGTTCCCTTCATGTAGATTCACTGCAGGCTTTAAATGGGCTGCGTCAAATCCTACTTATATTCATTTGTCCTCAAGTTATATCAGAATAGCACTCTTGTCACTGTCCCATGAGCTTGTAATTGGAAGGGAAAATGCCACCTCCTTCTACTCTCTTAAATAATGAAATTCTGAGGTGAGCTTTTTCGGACAAACCCATTTACTGACCCAGGTTTAAGCTGGTGCTAACTTTGTCCCTGTGAAAAATTTTCCCCTGACCTCCCTTTCCTTCCCTCTTCCTTATGAATCAGCCTCATTAGCTCAGAGGAATGGCCTATTTACTTTTAAATATAAAGGAAAGAGTCTACTGCAAGTAAATCAAGTATTGATTTTTTTTCCAAACAAGCCTACGTTGCTTTTTTTTTTTTAAAAAAAAAAAATAAGCAACTGTCTTTATAATACGTTCTTGAATTTTAATCACTATGCCTCTACCATGGATATTTCTTGAGTAGATGCTATGTGGTGACATGCTATATATGTAGCAGTGGCAAACCCGTACAGATGCAGGCTCTGATGAAATTTACGGTGTGGAAAGACGGAAAATAAAAATGTAATACACTCTCAGTTATAAGTTCGATAAAATAATGCTGGATGAAGCCGGGCACTGGGTATGCTGGATGAAGCGGGGCACTGGGTATGTGTCGGGGGGGGGGAGTAGCTGGTGCTTTTCATAATCAAGCAGGGGAGGAGCTGCCAGTCAGGGACACACAGCCAGAGTTGAAAGCGAATGATGCAGGAGGCGGAAGTGGTAAGAACAGAGCCTTGATGAGTCAGTGTGTGTGCCGTGCTGTGCACAGTCAGACCCTGAAACTGGTGACCAGCTGAGGCCTTTCGGATACCTGTGCTTCGACTTTGTCTCTGAGGCAGGTGAGGCTGAGTTGGTGATTGGAGGCAGGAGAATGACGCAGAGGAAGGAAAACTCTCTTCTTTGCGATGCGTGTTTGACATTGGAGCAGCAGAGTTGCAACAACTCCGTCCGTTGTTGAAGGTTTGCTCCAGTGCTGTAACAATGTGCGGTGATGGCACTGAGAACAAGCTGTGAGAATGTCCCGTTTTCTGACGTCCGTAAACAATCCCCAAGAGTCACATTTATAAACTTTCAGATGAGTCACCAATTTCCAGGCAAAGAATGGAATGATGGTGCAATGGCTGCAGATCTCCCAGGCTCGCACGGACAAGCAGAGAAGTAGACTCCCAGGAGTCCTAATGGACTAGAAACATCTTTGAAGGAAAATAATCCAAACTCCAAATTCCATCAGTTATGTAAGAACGAGGCTGCCTATTTCCAGCCATTTCTCAAAATGTGGGTAGGCTGCCTGTAATTAATTATCGCTAGTCTGGCATTGGGCCACACAGCCTACCGTCATTACTGCACCCGCCCACACCAGCCTCACACAGCTGTGGGTCATCACTCTGATCATCGTTTTTCCGGAAAGATGAAGCAATTTGTCAGAGGACAGACATCTGCAAAGAAGCCCATGCGAGCGCAAATGCATCTTCATTTCTCCGAAGCACACTGCCTCTCCCCGGACCTGTGATTACAGCTCATGTCCTACATCGCTTGAGGCCAAGCAGCATGGCCGGAAGAACTCGGAGTTTCCAATGCAACGCTGTATTCACTGTGAAGGGTGCTGAATAAAAACTTTTGAAGCTGCATTAGTCAAGAGCAATGATATTAAATTTTTGCACATATTGACAATAAAATAAAAGTGACAAACTTTTTTTTTGCTCTTTACAAAGGGAGCGATGACGTTTTAAATCTTTGAAAAATTAAATTTGCATATATACAGTATGTATTTATTTGTTTGGTTCAGCCATCATCCTTGAACCACAAATCAGTCTTCACCGACATCCTGGTATATTTCCCTTTCATATAATACAGTTTGTCTTGGCGTTTTTTAGTATTCAAACATATTTATAACTTGTATCTGTGATTGTATTTTGCTATTTCATTTAAAATGATGTCAAACATTGCCTTTGCTCCCACTTAAAATACAACTGCAGGTCTAAGTTTATAAAATATCACATGATCACGCAGCCAGCACTAAATTCTTCACACGCTCTCTGCCACTCTCAATAGAAAGTCCTGAAGTCTTTAGTGCATGGTCTTCCAGAATTTCTTTGGTATAATTTCTCAAACACATTTGCTATGACGCAGAGGTGAAATGCACCTCAAAGTTCATTGAGAAATAATTGGGTTATGGGGGTGCTGGTCTAATCAACCCACCAGCTGGGTGGATTAATACTCAAATAGAATATTGGGAACTGTGGGAAGTGGGGCCAGGATGGACGCAGAGGGCCAGTAGGAGTGTCCCTTTGATGGATGTATCTTGGCCCCTGGTCTCTTAATTTCTTTCTCTGCTCATCTGTTAGGTGAGCAGCTTTCCTGTGACACATCCTCTGTCATGTCATGCCTCATTATAGGTGCATCAGCGAAGAGCCAAATGAGACTATGGGCCAAAGCAAACCTTTTGCCATTAATTAATTAATTGTTATTTTGAGACAGAGTCTCTCTACATAGCCTTGGCTGACCTGAACCTCACCACATAGACCAGGCTGGCGGCAAACTCACGGAGGTGCACCTGCCTCAGCCTCCAGAATGCTGGGATCAAAGACGTGGGTTGCCATGCCAGGAGCTAGTCTCATTTTATGTGGTTTGTTTCACACATATTGTCACAGTGCCGTTGTCTAACATAATAAATAGCATAGCCTCTCTTAATTTTGAGTGAAGTTATTTTTGTTAGCCGATGATACTTTATCCTATGTTTCTCCAGTGATTTTCTTTTTTGATTTGAGTAGTTGAATTATCTTTACTAGGCTCACAAACTCTGACGTGCTTCTAAAGAAGGTAAGAATTAGTTCGTTGGGCCTTCCAATCTTGGCACACCTTACCACAACCTATCAGTTACTGATTTGTGTTTCCTGTTTGAGCCTCAGAAAATACTTCAGCCATAAAACAAACCAGGCAACAATTCAGTTCCTCTGATCTAGCCCAAGTAGTCCATGAGAGAAGGGTACCTTCCTTAACATGCTTGGATTATCAGCTTTTAGCAAAGGTGCTCGCACATAAGAGGTATGAATGGACACTTATTGAATGGTTAATAAATGGCCATGAAGACTTCTTCTTTCTGTGTGTTATTGCCGAGAAGCTATCTTCCTTGGTATCAGACTGCACCTTCCCCACTTCAAACTTCTTCTCACTGCCACCGGTCATTTTTATCACCGAGACCACAGAGAGATTTAGGAGTCAAAGTTTTTAGTACTTTTGATAGTAAAGTTTGTCAATAAGATGGAAGAAAAAACAAAATGTCATTTAATACAATTACAAAAAACAAGAAAGCTTAGAAAAAGTTTGGTTTTAAATAAGAATGTACAAATTCTGAAAACCACTCAACCCTGAATGGGGGTGACTGCTTCTAACATCATTTGCGAGACGTGTCTTAAAAATTGGAAGCACTGGTGATGCACACCTTTGATTCCAACACTCGAAAGTCAGAGACAGGAAGATCTCTGTGAGTTCGAGGTCAGCCTGGTCTAAGGAGTGAGATCCAGGGCAGCCAGGGCTGTTACAGAGAGCAACCCTGTCTCAAGAAATAAAATAAAACAACAATAAAAACAAACAAATAAAAAAAACAAAAATGAGTTTGCTATAGACATTGAAATTGATGTAGTTTATACATGAGAGAGCAGCATTTCAAAATGAATAATGGTGGAGGTTTTATGAAAACAATCAGAACTTTTTGTACCTGTCCGCATTTGAAAATGATGAAATATTCAATTGCATACGTGCACATGGGTGATGGGAGGAACTGCATTTTAGAATGGGTTAGGATAAGAAATAAGCAAGAAGTATGTTTAAAAGGTATTGTATTAAAAGTATATTTTATAAATGACCTTAAAAGCTCTATTTACTATAAATGCAGCACCTGCTGTGGAGAAAGTAATATGGCGAGTGTTAAAAGGAGAATCAGATGAGATTTCAAGGAAAATAATGAGACAGCAGCTAAACATTTGTATCAGAAAAAGATGATATTTAAATGACACCTGACAAACCTCAGTTTTAGTCATGGCTAAAAGTTGACCGGACAACTAAGAATTTTCAGAACCAAAACCAAAAAGCAGGCTAGCCATCAGGGGGCACTGTTCAACAAGAAATCAGATTCCCCCAGCTGAAGCCCTGGCGTTCCATTTGGCAAAGGCACATTGAAACCGTTAAATGGTAAGGAAATAAACCCTGGGGATGCAGAGGGACAAATTACTAACTGCTCCGTCTACCTCCTTAGGCCACTTGAGTTTTTGAAGCATCTTGCAAAATAAATGAATTTGTGGTTTTCTAAAACTGGAACAAAGGCAAGGCCTGAAGACTCACAGACTACAAGCTTCCTGCCATTGTGGGTTAGGGTCGGCTGTGAGGTTCAGTGGGCAGGCTAAACTACAGAGCCCTGCATCAGGATTACACGAAGACAGAGCTTCTCTTTCTATGGTTTGCAGCTGTCAACTTTTCCAGGGGGCGAGGCACCTCCAAAGGCTTGGGAGAAAATAACTGGACTGAGAGAAGCATTGACGGATTTATAGAAACGAGAAATCAAATGCTTAAAATATTTAAAATGGGGCACAGTGAGGCTCAAAAAGACGGGCTCTATGTTAGTAACTGAGAATATTTGTATCAGTTTCGAGCCATTTGAAAACACATGTAGAATGTATATAGCAAAATATTAGTTTTATTGATTTTTCTAAACCATAGGTCAAATAGCTTATGAATATAAAGTTCCCCTGAAGCCTGTTGGATTAAACCAACTTTGTCCTTTAAATGAAATAACCTTTGGTATGAGGCTGCAGAGGGAACGTCTCACAGAATACTCTCCGTTCCATAAAAACACACACTGTCAGTAGGGATTTTCAAAACACTGCGAGAGAGAGGGAGGTCGGGAAATTCAGTTAGATTTTTGGAAAGGAAGCTCTCTGGAGGGCACACACCAGCATCAACAAAAGCATGCAAAAGCAAGAACACAAAAGACGTTTTAGTTTGGTGCACGCTTGGGTAGAGAGGTCTGTGAAGTTTAGCAGAAGGATCGAACTGAACAGGGATCCTGTTTTTTAGATAAAATGGAGAAATGCAATTTTCTTTATTTTATTTTATTATTATTACAAGAAAAATTTACATTTACTCCCCATGTTCCCGGCCCTCCTGCTCCCCCC
>JAQHUG010000056.1:5106814-5127026 GCA_028555095.1 Dicrostonyx torquatus | reverse complement strand
GGAGGGATCTGAAGCAGTGATGTTCACCAAGGATCAGCCGCAATCAAAGGGGCTGGCTTCTCTGCTGGAGCCCTGCAGGTTTATGCTGGACCCACCCTTGTTCAAGGTCCCAGCCCTGCCGCAGGCCAATTCCCTTCCTGCTGGGAACCAGGGCCTGTCAAAGGGGAGATTTGCCCAGGGACACTCTTGGGGTGTGGGACACAGAAAAGCCAGGGGAGGTGGAGAGGAGACTGCCCAATTGAGCAGAGCGCCTGGGGGCTAGAGGTTGGTCTTACCAGTCCAGTTGGGCGAGTGGATCTAAAGCTGTGGCACTCACCAAGGACCCGCCACCATGAAAAGCGAAATGCAATTTTCTTAACAGCGGGCATTCTATGTTCCCTCTAACCTCAAATCCCAAATGCATCCTGGCTCCTGGGCCTCCATCACTGGTGCTCTTCAGGCCTCTTGCCTGGCTTTCTGTAAAGGAAGGTGAGACAAGGGGCCTTTATGAGAAGGGGCAGGATAAAAAGAGGACTGCGAAAGAGAGGCGATTTTATGAAAGACAGGTTTTGAGCCTCCTAGGTCCCTGTCAAAAAAGAGGGCACAGAGGGGGAACATATGCCATGTGCATTTTGGTTCTGGGTCCTGCTTGAGCGGTGACCCTTGTTTTATTCTTTTCATTGAAGATCCTAGAAACGTACCTCTTTCCTTATGTCCCGGGCTGCACTAGCTACTTCCTCTTCCTGTTAAAAATACGCTAACAAAAGCAACTTAAGGGACAAAGATCTTCGTTTATGGTTTCAGGGTACAGTCCAACATGGCATGGACTCCTGAGAAGGGGAACTGGAGGTCACATTGTGTCTACAACAGGAAGTAGAAACTGGTGCATGGGTCACTCACCTCATTGTCTTGCTCTCTCTTTTGTGTTTGTGTGTGTGTCTGTTGTGCTGCAGTTTTCTATCATTATTTTATTATTAGAATTTTTTTATTCTTGAAGCTTGAAAGCGCATATATATATATATACATACATATATATAGATTACTTTCTGTTCTAAAATATTTATTTATATACATTTTGTGTATGAGTGTTCCATCTGCATGAAGGCCTCCATGCCAATAGAGGGCATCAGATCCCACTATAGTCTGTGAGCTGCCAAGGGATAGCTAGGACTTGAAATCAAGAAGATCAGTCATGCTCTTCAGCACAGACTCATCTCTTCACTCCTTAGGTCTTGGGTTTTTTTTTTTGTTGTTGTTTGTTTGTTTGGTTTGGTTCTGTTTTTCTTTCTTTCTTTTTTAAAATTCAGTCTAGGACCCACACCCAGAGGATAGTGCTGCACAAATTTAGGGTAATTCTTTCCTCTCAGAGGAAAGATCTAATCTTTGGCTAGAGGCAGATCTAATCAAGATGACCCCTCTCAGGCATGTCCAGGGAGTGATTTCATGGTAGTTCTGCTTTCTCTCTAGTTGATAATCAATGATAACCATTAAATTGATCTTTCTAATTAAAAACATTGTAACGTAGTAGCCCAGTTCCAAAATACCAAATACACAGTCACTGGACAACTTGAAATTTTCACATAGGACTTGTGGGATGTGTCAGTGAGTGAAACTCCTATGGCCAAGCCTGACAATTGGAGTTCAACTTCCAGGACTTGCACTGTGGAGACTGAGAAATAATTCTCTCAAGATTTTTTTTCTAACTTCAACATGCAAGCTACGGTATACAGTATGCACACGTGTACACACACACACAGACACACATGGTAAATAAATAATTGTAATAAAATTATTTTTACAAATCTACTTAGTGTTTTTTTCTTTCTAGTTATCTTAATACCTGACTGATTCTTCCTTTGAAATTTGGCTTCCTGTAGCCTTTGGGAGATCTTGGCATCTTTCCTCCTGCGATTTTGAATTTTGTTCTCTGACTCCTCAGCAATCTTTGCTCCATGGTTTTTGGCAGGGGTAGAATTTAGTTATGTTGCTTTCTCCGTCTCTACCTACTTTAACCCGATGGGCATCTTTCTGATTCTTCTAGTTCTTTGCTGACAACCCTCACATCCATGCTCAGCACCAACCTTCCCAGAGATGCGGATCTGGGTATCTCACTCTCTGTCCATCTTCTGCACGAAGATCCCTGTGAGCACACGTGGAAGGTCCTCTCCTGCTATGTGCCCTTTCTCATGGACCCCTTCTGTCTTCTGCTCTCCCCCACTTAGAGAGCCTTCTTTGTTCTTAGGTAGGAAACCTGGACTCAGCAGGAGTCCCCTCTATCTTGCAATCTCTAACTCATCTTTGCCAGGAACTCTCAGTGATGTCTGAGAGTTATGGCTACACGCGGCACACATAGTGTCTTATTTATAATTTTTGTTGTTTACAAGTATTATAGTAACTTCATAACTGGGCTTTCTTCTAGTTCCTGTTTGATTGTTCATTCAAGCTAGTTCCAGAATCAACTTCCTAAAAGACCAATTGTATTGCACATCACAATTGTTTTCCTGCAAACTTTATTTCACATCCATGATCCATTGCTTAAAATCTAAAATGGGCCACTGAGATGGCTCAGTGGGTGAGGACATTCGCTTCTGAATTCAATGTGTCCATTCACTAGGACTTCAATGCTATTCATAATTTCACCCTAAATGACTTTCCAGCCACACATGATCTGCTACACACAAAATGCAAAGACTTCGTATTACAACACTTTTCAGTGTTTTCTTATTAAGTTTAACGAGATATTATGCATCAACTACTGATTTGGGCATTAGAAGACAAAAAAGCAAAATAAAGATGAATGTTTGCTTGTGAGAGAATCATACTGTCCTTGAGGTAATGAGGAAGAGAGCCATTTCTGAAATGCCTCCAACGTAAACATTTCTGAATCCAAATGAGAATTTTGCTACAATGTATGCACTTCTCCTCAGTTATACCTTCAGGACACTTTCCCTGGGGCTACACTCTTTTAAAATTGTAGTTTTTTTTCTTTTTTACAACATACCCCAGGATTTGTATGACTGAGTGATTTCTTCTCTGATGCTATTGCTGCCTTAACACCACCTGATGTGTTAGAGTTTTCTCTGTTTTATATCCACATTTGTAAAACAGAAACTTTCAGGATGAGGGTTTCATTACAGCTAGAAAACAGACAATGAAGAACAGAAAGGAAGTGCAGAAATGTCAGGAGCATCTTTTCCATTAATTTAATGTCCTCTACCATTGTGTTTCCAAAGCAACCACGCATTTTTCCCCTCTATGTTTTTATTTCAGAATGAAAGCTCCCTGCATACATCCTCTTTCTACTTCTCCCTAATGGGCTTGCCAATGTCATTCTCTTTAGGGGTCCCTTTCCCAGGACAGAGCAGAGGAAGTTAAGAGTCACCTAGGAGTTAAGGTGACTTACATCCCAGACCTTAAAAAACAAAGACATCAAAGGCACTTTGAGCCTGTATCACTTGTCTCCCAGGAAGCTTTGCCATTCATCTCTGCCTTACAGTGGCTCCCTCAAGGAACTCCTTGGTGACTGTAACTCTCTTACTGCCCTCTTGAAATTGACACCAGTTTCCCTCAATCCATCCCCCTTTCCTTTTCTCTTGCTTTACTGAAATACAGTTTAAAATGTACAACTTGTTAGTTTGAACAAATGATACAACTGTGAAAAGATGATCCCAGAATTCGGCAATCAAAGTGCCCATCACATCATAAAGTCTCCTTGTACCTCCTTTGTTGTTGTTGCAAGAGCACTCAACATGATATCTATTCTCTCAGATTTTTAAGTGTGCAACATTATATTGTCAATGACGGGCACTGTGTTGTGCAGCTTGTCTCTACAAGTATTCATCTACCATAATTGAAACAGTAAGTTTATCAAACAAGACAATTTCTCCCTCCCACAGCCAGCAGCAGCTACAGTCCTAGTTTCTGCTTTTACATGTTGGAGTAATTTCCAGACTTCATGGGATGAAGTAAAATCAGGAAATCGCTATCTTGTGACTGCCTTGATTCATTCAACTTACTGTCTGTTGCACTCATCCACAATGCTATAAATGCATGATTTCCTTCATGCCTTAGCCTGAATTCTAATCTGTTGTAGAATGTCTTACGTCTTCTTTATCCATTCATCTGTTGGTGGATATGTGGATTTCTATGTTGGTTATAGTGAATAATGCTTCAGCGGACATGGTGTGGGGTTAGTTGTCTCTGAGTTACTTATTTATACAGTACGTATGAGTTACTGCATATCCAATCCTGGGGGTTACTGCTTCATATCATTCTACTTTAAAGTTTGTGAGTCGCCATATAGTTATCTATGATGCTGCACCGTTTTATAACTAACTAAATGGGGTAATAAAAGCATTATGATTTAGCATGCTTATCTGTGATAACCTGGATGTAGTTCAAAGAAAAGTGAATTAAAAAAATTGTACAATTAAGAAGAGTCTTATTACAAATACTGTCTTAATTTTCTACTTGCAGATAAAGAAAAATCATTATCTACGATTTCAACTTTTTTGGTGCAGATAATAGGACAAAATAATTTTTGATATGATTTTAACGACAGTTATTTTGTCACAATAATTTAAAGATCTTATTTCTATGTTATATTAAATTAATTTTTCATTTATGTTATTTATCTACATTGGACATCAGGGTGTGTGCCATGTTATGTGTGGAAAAGCAAGAGGGACAACTTTCAGAAATCATTTCTGTCCTTCCACTATCTGGGGTCCAGAGATTTGAATCCCTTGTCAGGAAGGTCAAGAAAACTTGTCCACTGAATCAACAATTTTCATAGGTAAAACTTCCCTAGTGGCCTAGTGTGTGCAAGCTAATATTATGAAACTAGGAGAAAGCTTAGCATTAGTTGTGTTTGAATCCTTAGATCTTCGACATTCTAGACAATGTTTGCAACTAGTTGAGTACTGTCATGAATTTACAGATACAGAAGGCAAACAAGAGAAGACAGAGCCAGTGCCATTAATTCACCCTGCTTCCTTTCTCTTAGGAAATACATTATCAGGCTTGAATATTTGGTAGAACTAAGGGCTGGGGCTGTGAATCTGAGTGGTAGCAATTGTACAGGTGAACCTTATGTAGGTCTCTCTCTCTCTCTCTCTCTCTCTCTCTCTCTCTCTCTCTGTGTGTGTGTGTGTGTGTGTGAGTGTGAGTGTGTGTGTGTGTGTGTGTGTGTGTGGTGGTTTGAGTGACTTACCATATCGGTGATGCTATTATAATGCAGCCATTGTCTTTATGAAGGAGTCAGTAGTTACATTTCAAACATTGATAACTTTATTTTTTTATATTCTGTGGGAGGAAATACAATTACAGTTAATATTCAGTTTAGTTAATCCTGGATATGTTGTTATTAGATAAACCATATTAGTATATGTTGTTATTAGATGAAATGAAATTTGTATCTAAATGGCATGAATTCAAATCCTCCTTTTATAGTATGTAGCTTCATTCATTTAAAAAGTTTTCTTATTTTTCCAGATAACAAATTGATCATGATAAATAAAAACAGGAACAAGTCACACTTCCTAAAGTTTTCATTAGGGTTCAATGCAAGTGTGGGACATAGTAGAAATCTGGTAAATTCTGGTGAATTCAGATGACTAATGTGTTGTATGTGGCTATATACTCACTTTCTGCAGTTTTAAAATTCTGTACAGAGACCTTGGGGTGAATACCCAAGGCTGTTCCACAGATTTCTCTCTTTATGTCCATTGTCCAGGGAATGCTTTGGTTTAGCATTGACCCCAATTATGTGTTGTGGTTTAAATAATAAATTCCATCACCTAGTGATGTAATCATATATTTTCAGACCAAAGAACTATTGAATAAATGTTAGCTAATCACACATACATTGTTCTCCCTTCAGTATCTGTATAAACAGTGGAGAATATTCCCTTTTAGGAAAAAAAACACAATTATATTACTTAGTATATGCCAACTAAAATTGATGACTGACACCAGAAGAGTGTGAATATGTGGTAAACACAAAAGCATGTGATCACAGATGGGCACACACAATCTGCAAAAACCTCTGGCTTCCACTCTATTTGAGCAAAATTGTATCTCAAAAGAAACTCTGTCATGATTTTGTTGTTTTTCCAGGAGGTCCTTGTGGTTCAGCATAATTTGTATGTCAAGTAAGCAACAGATTTCAGCAACAACATTTCAGGGTGGAGCCGAGAATAGAATGTAGGATAGATAATTCTGCTAGTGCATTAAAATGTATGTTTGCAGATAAACCTGGAGTGGATCTAGGCACTTGAGTAGAGAAACAAGTAACATGAAATTACATAGAGAACAGTTGATTTTACCGCAAATGTTTAATTTTAAATTTTTCTAAAATAAAATCTTTAAAAATTTCATCTTAGATAACTAATCTTAAAGCATATGTACATCCTAGAAATACAAGGCTGTGTTATAGTGAAAATATATTTTTTCCTGTAGTTTAAATTTAACTGGGCTTTTTGTTTTTTTATTTGCTAAGTCTGATAATTCCATCCTGAATCTGCCTTGTAAGTGAACTCTTAAACTTTGGAAAAGGGATTAATTATTATTTAGCACATTCAGCCCCATTGGATCGAAAACTTTATTTGCCTGGTTAAAGTGGGAAAGGAGGACCCATGAGCCCTGCATATAAGAATTTTTTGCTTAGCATAATAAAAATTCAATGCAACAAGGAAGTATAAACAAATCTTTCAACTCATCATTATGGAGTTGGAGAACAAAGAGTTTATGGATAATTAAGAAAGCTGGTAGGATGTGAGGAGAATATATCAAAGGGAAGTTTTACAATCCAGTCACATGTTGAGGAGTTTGATGTCGATAAGAGTAGTGTATGTGGTCAAGTTGAAACTATATACACTATATATACTCTTGTCATTAGGTTGATAAAACCTATCCTCACCAAAATTCCTTTTTTATAATGTTCAAAAAATACTATCTTTTCATTTTTACATATAGTTTTAAACTTTTATTTATTTTTACTTTTTCAAACAGGAACCTCAATTGAGGAACTGTGGTGTGAAACAATTCTGTATTCTGTCAATTATGTTTTAAATAAATGCTGATTGGTCAGTAACCAGGTAGGAAGTATAGGCGGGACAACCAGACAGGAAGTAGAGGTGGGGCAAGGAGAACAGGAGTATTCTGGG
Organism: Dicrostonyx torquatus; assembly: GCA_028555095.1. Taxonomy (NCBI): domain Eukaryota; kingdom Metazoa; phylum Chordata; class Mammalia; order Rodentia; family Cricetidae; genus Dicrostonyx; species Dicrostonyx torquatus. The sequence continues at coordinate 5,119,881 of JAQHUG010000056.1, read as the reverse complement.
AAGGAGGAAGTTCTTTCCCCAGTCCTGTCCAGACACCAAAGAAGCAGGATGTGACCTAATCCACCGAAAAAGGTATTGAGCCATGTAGCTAACATAGATGAGAATAATGGGTTAATATAAGTTGTAAAAGTTAATAAGAAGCCTGAGCTAATGGGCCAAGCAGTTTATAATTTATGGAGACCTCTGTGTGATTTTCTTTGGGACCTAAAGCCTGCAGGAATTGGGCAGAACAAGGACCAGGCAGGACAGAAACCCCAACAAGCAGGCCCTCATATTACAGAACTGTCTCTCCCAAACTCATCTCTGGGAATGTCTCTGGGGCTCTTCTCCATACACCCAAGCCCACTTCCTTCCTTCCTTCTTTCTTTCCTTCCTTCCTTCATTTCTTTCTTTCATTAGAATACAAACAGGCATCTAAAAATAACAATAAAATAAAATTAGGAAAAATAAAATAAACAAACCAGAATAGGACAAAACAAACAGAAGAAAAAGAGCCAAAATTTTGAGATTATAAAATACAGTTCTTCCTTACATTTCCTTCCACCAAACCCTTCCATCTTTCTTCACTAATTGTTATTGCATGTTTATATCTTTATGTGTAAACATATATATTCCTAAATATAACCTATTCAATTCACATAATGTTGTATATATTCTCAGGACTGACAGATTGGCACTCCAGATTTATCACTTGCCTGTAGGGCTTCTGAGGTCTGCTACTGAGTTTTTGGTTAGGTGGTCTTTGGCTCTTGGAAAGAGCACCACCAACCCAGATAAGCAATGTTCATTAAACACACACACACAGACAAACACACAAAGATGGAAGTTTCTGTCATGCCTGGTCCCTCAGCCATTCAGTCCCAAAGAAACACACAAAGGCTTACAGTAATTAACAGTGGTTTGACCTGTTAGGCCAAGCTTCTTATTAGCCAGCTCTTAAAACTTAAATTGACCCATAATTCGTATTTATGTGTAGTCATGTGACTTGGTAACTTTCTTCAGTGCAGCATTTCCATCTTGCTTCCTCTGCATCTGGGTGGTGACTGTAGACTGAGCATTTCCTCTTCCCAGAATTCTCCTAGTTGGTTGCCCCACCTATACTTTCTGCCTGGCTATTGGCCAATCAGTCTTTTATTAAACCAATACAAATGACAAATCTTTACAGGGTACAAAAGCATTATCCCACAGTGTGCATGTGTGTGTGTATGCACACCCATGAAGCTACATGTATTATGTTTGTTTTTTTTTTTTTTGGTGTGGTAAACAACAGTACAATTCCTTATGATGTTTTTAGACATTCTTATTGTTATTTATTTTTCCCATCCTGTTTCTGTGTTCTGCTCTTCCCTTTTACCCTCCACCCCTTCTTCTGTATTTAATTCCCTTTTTATAGAATCCACCTTCCCCTTTCCATGATCAGATCACTTTTACACTACTGTTCCCCTTTATATTACACCACATCCCCCAACCCAACCTTGTCAATGGTTTATTTTAATTTTCTAGTTTCTCTCAGTTACTCCAAAGTATGTACTTACATCTGAAGATTTAGTGACAGCAACCTGCAATAAGAAGGAATGTGTGATTGCAGGAGTCTCTGTGACCACCACAGCCAGCAGAGTAATCATCTTCAGGGAGCAAGAAGGCAGTTCAGTTCAACGTGACTCAGTAACCAGTGTAGATTCAAACTTCAGGAGTCCAGTCCCAAGTAGTTAATTCAAGCACAGTACAATTTAATATTTTTTTTCCTGGTGACTGATGTGGGATTCCCCTCTGTATGCTGTGAATACAATTAGTTAATGAATAAAGAGACTGGCTTGGCCTGATATGGCAGAGAAGAGCGAGGTCGGGGGAAAACTAAACTGAATGCTGGGAGGAAGAAGGCGGAGTCAGGGAGAATCCATGTAACCCCACTGGAGACAGACAGCAGAACTTTATTGGGTAAGCCACATCCTCGTGGTGATACACAGATTAATGGAGATAGGTTAGTTTAGGATATAAGAGGTAAAAATATGCTTAAGCTATTGGCCAAACAGTATTGCAAATAATATGATTTCTGTGTGACTATTTCGGGGCTGAACAGCTGGGAACAAACAAGCAACCTCAGACAACAAATTGGTGCCAACATGGTTAACTATATCCACGTAAAACCTGAGAGAGTTTGGGAAGGAATTCTAGGCACACAGAAAACAAACAAACAAACAAACAAAAACAAAGCAAAACAGAGCTGAGCATGGCTTAACACTGTCGCTCCGTTAAGAAAGGTTTTCTGGATTCAGTGGTAACAGAAAAAAAACCTGCACCTTAGGTAACTGGTTCAGTTCCACTCTGGTTCCGGTGGAGGTCACAGACTCTGAGTCAGGTCATTGGCTCAATCCTGGTCTGCCAGTGTCCCAGGACTGGGTTGGCTCCCAGGGCTGGACTTGCTCCTGGCTTCTGATCCCGGTGGAGTTTGTTTCCTCTGGCTCTCATAACAACTCTGAGATTCCATCTTACACCTGTAAGAATGGCCAAGATAAAAAAAAAAAGAAAACACTAATGACAACTTATGCTGGACACATTGTGGGGAAAAGAGAACACTTCTGCATTGCTGGTGGGAATGCAAGCTGGTACAACCCCTTTGGATGTCAGTGTGGCTATTTTTCAGAAAATTAGGAAACAACCTTCCTCAAGACCCAGTAATACCACTTTTAGGTATATATCCAAAGGATGCTCAATTGTGCCACAAGGGCATGTGCTCAACTATGTTCATAGCAGCTTTGTTTGTCATAGCCAGAACGTGGAACCAACCTAAATGTTCATTGACCAAAGAATGGATAAAAACAAAATGTGGTACATTTACACAATGGAGTACTACACAGCAGAAAAAAATAGCAATAGCTTGAATTTTGCAGGAAAATGGATGGAACTAGGAAACATTATTGAGTGAGGTAACCCAGACACAGAAAGACAATTATCACATGTACTCACTCATAGGTAGTTTTTAAACAAAAAGCAAAGAAAGCTAGCCTACAAATCACAATCCCAGAGAACTTAGACAACAATATGGACACTAAGAGAGACTTACATAGATCTAACCTACATGGGAAGTAGAAAGTAGAAAAAACAAGATCTCCTGAGTAAATTGGGATAATGGAGACCTTGGGGGAGGGTTAAAGGAAGGAGGGGAGCAGAGAAAAATGTAGAGTTCAATAAATATCATGAAAAAAAACTGAGAGATTTTAAACTGGCAGCTTCCTGGGACAAATGGCTCTGACTCTTTCAGGTCTGACTTTGAAGCATTTAAATGGGGTCTCTGAGCAGAGTGCTACAACTTGCTTAATGGCAACATAGACCTGCTGTGTGCCTAAAAGTGGGTCAATGTACATGGCTCTCTGAAGATGGACGCTAAAAAGAAATCCCACACTAGCTCAGAATTGAGCATAATAAAGGATTATTTATTTAGGGGTAGACTCATGGATCACAGTCCTCTGCTCAAATGGGGATATCTCAACCAAATCCCGCAGTTGGAAGAGAGACTACCACGTGCTTTACATCAGCATCTATAGTGTAAGAGGCCATGTCCAAGTGGATGGGTAACTTAAAGGCTACTGCAGCACCTCTCAGAGGCAGCAAACAGTCTGCCATGCTGGACTGGGTGCAGCAAGCAGGCAGGGCCTGTTGGCACTAGCCATGCCTACTTAGCAAAAGAAAAAAAAAGAAAGGAAAAGATGCTTCTGTTCAGAAAATAATTACAGATACACAATAAAGACAGATTTAGATTTAAAAAAAACCTCTAAGTGGGCCAGAGTGTTGGATAAATGTAATAGGCTTGGGAGAGAGAGGGAAAAGAGCACAGAGAGTTATAAAAGAGGTTAATTGTTTTAAAAAACAAGGCAAAGTCTTTAAAGGGACCTATCTTCTTGATTCATTCTACTTGTAAGGCTTTCTGTAGAGTTTTCCAGTTGAGTTATTGGGCTTTTCAACTCCATCTTTATTTCAGTTTGAAATTAAGCTCCCTTCGATGCTTCTCTCTGCTGACTGAATTCCTTTCTCAAGTCTTGGCTTGTCTTCATCTTTCCCATCAGTCTTACGCTTGTGTAATTTTTGGTATCATGACATAAGAAGCCACAAATATTGGTGGGGAACCTCCTTTAGCCAATGGTGTTTGAGAGGCTGAACTGGGTACTAAAAAGCCCATGAGAACTCCCTCTTGGGCTCTCTTTCTGCTCACCATACCTGGTTATTGGACCCAGTTCTTGTTTCCTCATTGTGATTCATGAGTTTCCCTTTTAATAAAGAAAAACATTTGTATAGCCTATTAGGAAGCAGTGAGGGATTATTTGATTCGTATCTCCCCTCCCTGATATGTTCTGATTCAATTTTTGAATTTTGTGGCTTACCATAGTCCTGGCATCAATCAAATAACTGTACTAATTGAATGGGGGCAGATTCTCCTGTTGGAGAAACAAAGAGAATGATTTCCCTTTAAATAAACAGTATATTCTTAACTCTAGTAACTTCTTGAGCTGTCAGTTAACCCATTTTGAAATAAATCCCAGTAATGCTTCAGACATCATAGTTTTTTTTTTAATGGCAATTGTGTGAAGGAAAACAGAAGCAAATAAAAATGATGCAATTTGCTAAGTCTCAATTTTGATAAAGAAAATAAAAAAGACAGCAAGATGTGTCATTTTGTGTGACCCAATTCAATCATTGTCAAACGTATCTTGATGTCCCTGTCAATTTTTATAACAAAACCCTGCTCTCTCAGTCAATAGTTTCTTTTTCCCAACTTATCACACGGCTGACTCACATCACTTTATAGCGTTTGGAACATTTTCTTTTCTGTTGAACAAGGTGTCACGGATGATTTGCTGGCAGGGTTTTTCACCCTCTGAAATATCTGTTCAAGTTTGAAATACCTCTGCACTGCTACTGATCAACCACCGCAATTCACGAACACTGATTATAAATGCTGTTCGTTTTCATGACTCTCCTTCAGCTCCCAACACCGAAGGGATGGATCATTAACTCATGCAAGAAATTTCCCCCAAAGGTTGATTCTCCCCACTTGTCCTTCACTTAATTGCTAGTGAGAAACAAATACCATCCTAAATGATACCTCAGACCAGAAAAAAAAGAACTAGGTTTCCAGCAGAGCGTATTTAAAAGAATGATTAATCTTTCTGAATTTGATAGTCAAAACATTTTGACACTACCTGGCAGTTTTAATGATGACTGTAATTTAGCTGATGGGTTCATTAATAAAGCTCCAGGACTGCTTTCCCGTGTAGAGTGCTGTGATCACTGTTGTTAAGGGTTCGGAGAAGAAGGAAGGCATTCCTTGGAACCTGTGCTGCATCCTGTCAGCATCAGAGCAGAGGACCTGATGTGTGCAGTGCTTGTATGATAAGCAGCCCGAGAAGTTCTTACCTGCAGGTAACCCTGGGTTCTATCTTACGGATAAAATGTCTTGTAACTCTTCCATATGGCTCGCTTGCCCCTTACACATCACTATAAAAATTCAAATTTCTTGAAATAAAGGAGACAAGATGCCAAGTGTCATCAAGGTAGCAAAGTATGGAACACTTCTGAACTGCATTCTAAAATTGGATCCTCGGTGATGCTGATTTTTTTTTTTTTGTTGTTGTTGTTCTTCACGACGGTGGGATGGTGCAGTGAATCATTTGAGACCTAAAGAGCAAGGAGCCTCTGTGAGAGAAAAGTTTTTTCTTGGGCTCAAGAGGTTATGATAGGAGTCATCGTTTCAAAGTAAACAAGCAAGGATATGATAGCAAATGGCATTTAATCAACTCTACCTCATAAGTCTGATGGTATTAGACCAATACCTTGAAAGGATCAGCCACTCATCATGAACTTAGCGATTATTACTTTTTTCAACTTTAGGTCATAGTTCATAGTGTTTATTTAGAGACTGATAGAAGCTTACATTCAAATCCTACCCTACAACTAAAGAAGAGAGGCCTCCCATTTGCCTGGACGCGGAGGAACCGGAAAGTGTTATGAGTCTGAATATTCATAATGATATTTCTATTACAAATGTTTACTGAATGTGGGGCTAATTACTGTCAATGTTCACATCTGTGTTTGTGTATAATGACATAGATTGTCGTGATAAATGAAAATGTAAACGAAACAACTTTCAATTCTTATCCATTCTTCTCTCTACAGCACTAGAATTTTAACTGGAAGCTTCACACATGAGGATACAAATTCTGTGTCCACGGGTTGGGTCAGGGTTTAAATATGAAGCTGGCTGCTGTGGCATGGACTTTTAATCCCAGCACCTGACAGGCAGAGGTAGGCAGATCTCTGTGAGTTTTGGGCCAAAAATGATCTACATAGGAAGTTTTAGGTCTTCACAGTGGGAGTCTATCTCAGAAAACAAAGAACTATTTCCCCAAAATTTGTGTGTTGAATCCATGGTCCCTAGACTGTGACACTGTTTTGGTAGGTGGTGGAAATTTTAAGAGGTAGGACATATATGGAGGAAGTATTTTGTTAGGGATAGGACTGAATTCTACCTCTGGTGCCCAGACCTTCCTAGTTCTCGACTTCTTACTAAAAGAGGAAAGTAGTCTCTCATTATCATGATATTCTAGCCCCCATGTGGGGTCAGAACTAGCAGAGCTGAGTAGTACGGACTACATTCACTGGAACCATGATCTAACATAACAGTTCCTCCTTAATTTATATTCAGTGTTATATTACAATGATGCTCAAGTCAGGCTTCCACCCCTCAGCCATCACACATTAGCCGTAGAACAGAGACACAAAAGGCAACTGGCAGCTATATGGTCTTCTGGTAGAGTGCCCTGGGAGAGGGTGCTCTATTATCTCTGAAATGTGCTTCTTTACACTTGTTTTCTACCTGGCTTCTTTGAATGTGCATTCTCAGTTTGGATAATGAGGTTGAAGCTCTATGTAACAGAGATATAATACAGACCATAATATGTTCCCTGACCCTAGGATTGCTTGCATGGATTTTAATACTAAAAAGGAAAGAATATTTTTTATGTACTTATGATTTTTCTAAATTAATAATAAACCCAATCTTAACCCATATGAGAACACATAGGAAGCGATTGCGAGCCTGTTAGCAATATTTTACATTTCTGACACATCATAGTGAATACCAAGTTCACCGAATGAGTTTTTCTCCTTACCTCTAACTTGTAGCCTGTTCACTTCTTTCTACTTCTTTCTTTTTCCTCACCATCCATTTCCAGTGTTCAGCATCCACTGTCAACTTGAAAGAATCTAGAATTTTCTGGGAGACAAGACAACACTTGTGAGGAATTATCTTAATTAGGTTAAGTGAAGCAGGAAAATCTGTCCACAAAGTAGGCAGCACCATTCCTTGGGCTTGGGTTCTGGACTGTATCAAAGAAGAGAGTGAACTGAGCAAAAGTATTCATTGATTTCTTTTTCCAAATATGGATGTGGTGTGGCCCTGCTGCCTTGACCTGCCTGCTCGACATGATGGACTCTACCCTGACACGTGAGTTAGAATAAATCATTTCTCTCTTAAGCTGCTTTTTGTTAGAGTATCTTATCAGAGCAACAAGAAAAGAAACAAAGTTTCTAAAGAATGAGGAAGCCCATTTTCTCCCTTCTAAAGTAGGCTGTACACACGCTCACACACACACACACACATACACACACACACACACACACACACACGATATTTGACAACAGTTAGTAACTACTCTTTTTACTTTTTGACAGAGGATACTGAGATTGTTGAGTTACACAACACTTGTAACTCAAAATGTACTTCAACATAATTCTATCTAGTGGTCTTGGCAAAGGAGAGTTCAAGTATACAGTGAAGATACTCTGTTTTATCGAGTCATTGAACATCATTGGAAAAGGCAGAATATTTTGAGAAGGCTTGTTTGAGGGAGGGAGGAGATAAGGATTGTAAGAGCTGGCAGTGTATCCTTGGAGATGAAGTTCAGCGTAGGGATCAGTGGGGGAAGATGAGGTTAGATGCTCAGCTTCTGGCTGTGGTCCTCTGATCATAGTTTTGGAATGGTACATGGTGTGAAATGGAATGCAAGTCATTTCTTTCTAGAAATATTTCAAACGAGTGGTGAGGAGTAATACAAGGTGGAAGATGAGTGATCCCGGAATGTTCATTCAGGGCAAACCCAGGTGGACACAAGAGCAGTGCAGGCTTTTGTTTGCATTGGACTGGAGGGAAAGGACAAATTGAGAAGAAGGGCAGACGTCTGGGGTTTTCATCACATTGGTCAGAGTCAAAGTCATGAAGTTTGCATTGACTTTATAAGGTAGAAGGTCTCACCTCTATCTTACAAATACGGAAAGTTGTTTAATTTTCAAATTTAATCAATGAAACATAAAATTGCAACCTCATTAAAAAACACAGAAAAACCAAAATATTATATCTGGGTTGAGAAACAGAGTTACATTTTAGAAAAGTAGACATGTACCTGGGTATTAAATTATTGCTCCCAGGAGACATCGGTACCAATAACAGGAAGAATATCGAAGAAAGTAGTAGCAAAATCTCACACAGGTGCAATGTTGACTTGGCTCCCTTCAAACCACCCCCTAAACAAACAGACAAAATTCAAGAACCAAACCAAACAAAAACTGCAAGCAAATTAGGATTGTAAATATCAGCTCTACTCCTATTGGAATCTTTGCGAGACTGCTCATCCTAAGCCACGTTGTCAGCTAAGAGCTGAGCACAGCCAGGGGAACAAAGGAAATGTTAACTTGCTGGGAAAGAAATGTTGAATGCTCTCATTTTGGTTTTAATTTCTCTCACATAGGTGGTCTTCAGATCCAGAGGGTTTGCAGTAAACAAAACGATGAGTTGTTTTGGAGCTCAAGTGGTTTTTATTTTCGCTCCGCTTCATTGCTTACGCCCATGGAGGCAGCAAAACAATGTTCAACTCGACCTTCCACTGTCATGTCCATAAAGGTAATAAAATTTTAATGTCAACCTTTTATTGGAAGTCTGTTACGTTAACTGTCGAAGAGGGACAGAACTCACCACTCTTCTTTTTTACCCAGTGACTGATGGGGGGAGTTCTGCTTTCTCACAGACACTGTGAGACACTGTCAGTTCAGGAGCCTCATGAGGCTCCCTCCAAGTAGGGTCTACATCATGGCCAGTTTAAGTACCAGTCACAAAGAACCCAGATATTTGATTAAACATTATTCTGGTTATATCTGTGAGAGTGTTTTTAGACCATATTAACTTCTGAACAACCTCAGAGAGTAAAGCAAAGCACCTTTACTAACTTGCATAGTCTTCATAGAATCTTGAGGAGTCTTTTTTTTCATATTCTATTTTTCATTAAAAAATTTACACTTTCTCCCCTTCTCCCAGTCCCCTCCCGCCCCCTCCTTCTTAAGAGGGGGCAGGGTACCCTGCCCTGTGGGAAGTCCATGGTCCTCCCCCCCCATCCCTGCCTAGGAAGGTGTGCATCCAAATAGACCAGGTTCAAAAAAAAGCCAATACATGCAGAAGAGATAGGTCCCAGCGCCATTATCGATGGTTTCTCAGTCTGCTCCCATTGGCAGCCACATTCAGAGAGTCCGGTTTTATCTTGAGGAGTCTTATATACAACAAAAGACAGAGAAAAGTAGAACTTATTCATTTCCCCTATTTTCTTTGAACTGAGTCATCTGGACTTGGTATTAGAAAAGAATTTACATCACTTATTCTCCTGGTTTCCTTATCTTTAGACTTAGACATTATCAACTCTTGTATGCTTGCTATTATAGGTTCTGGGGATTGCCCATCTCCCAAACCATTCAAACTAACTACCTCTAACAATCTTGTTATATTTCTATATTTTTGACTAGCTTTGTCTCTTTGCAGAGTTTAGACGAACAGACTTGGGCAATAAAAATTGAGATGCTTCTCTAACAATCACCAACATGTGAAATAAACTTGGGAACTAAGCAAGGCGTAGAGGTCAAATGAGTTTTGAGAGGCTGGGTTAGAAGGGGAAACACTGTTGAAAATGGGTTAAAAGGTAATTCTGGCTACATAGTAATAACAATTTTTGGCTGACTATTTCTTTAGTGCTTTGGAGAAGTAGAATTGATGATTGACAAAGTTAGATATTTATTTGAACAAGTTTCAAAAGAAAGTGGATGCCTTTCCTGAATATTCGGAGTAAATTGTAAAAAGAAGATGAATTTAAGGAGCACTCGTTAAGCAGAAATTGGAAATCGGGGAAGCTCTCAGCCTATGGCATGAAGTTGTAAAAGCAGGCAAGATAATTCTTAAGACTATGTGGCTGAAAGATTATTTTATAGTGAGATCTTTGCCAGGGCTTATGGCCTATTCAGCCATTTCAATAGAAGTTAGGACCAGGAACAATCAGGGCAAGCCATTTTGAAATGAAAGAAGAAAAAACAAGATGAGATGAAGTAAGCCAGTGGGACCCTCGATGAATGTAATAGGGCAATAAGATGGAGCTAGTGTGTAGAGAATATGTGTTATTCTTGGAAACAGGGAAGTATCCCGGCAGTTATGTACATACTCTCTGGGTTACTTCCTGGGATGTATCAGGCCATATAGTTTTTGTCTTAAGCTCTGTGGTCTCCAATACACTACTGAGTTAGAAAGATAGACCTGGCGGTGCAGTAGGTCTAAAAAGCAGAGAAGCCACACAATTAGGGTTATAGTGAAGCTTTATGACCGGATGCGATGGCTTTCTAGAGTTTAGGCTTGTCTGTGACCCATTATTCCTTCCTTCTCTCTTAATTTTCCCTTCTGGAATGGGATGTCTCCATTGGCGCCTGTTCACCACAGGACACTGGAAACATTACTTTGTCTGGTTTCACAGATTCACAGTTGAAAGAAATTTTTGTCTCCTAATGAAGCGTGCCTCATTTTAACTGCATCTTAAACAATATTTAGAAAAAAAATCTTTGAATTTAAGAATTAATGCTGGGATGAGTTAAGGAATTAAGACATTTGAAGATGTTGGGACATAGGCATAACTTTTTACGTAGTATGCAAACAAGACATAAGTTTAGGAGTCTAGGGGAAAAGGTTATGAAATAGACGGTCCTTGTATGTAGCCTGAAGTCCTAACCTCCCCAAATAAGACGGTATCTGGAGAGAGTACATTTACGAGATAACTAAATTCAAGTGAGGGGTGAGGGTGGGAACTTCTTGATGGAATTTATGTTCTAGGAGACTCTGGAGAGCTTGGTCTCTCTGATATTTACATAAATGAAATTAGCTGTGACCTAGAAAGACAGCTCTCACTGAGAACAAAATCAGCTGTTTCCTTAACCTCAGACTTTCTGGCCTTCAAAACTTTGATAATTCCTATTGTATGAGCTCCCTGCTCTATGGTATTTTATTATGACCACATACCCAGATATATACAGCCAAATATTCTTAGAAATGCTTAATTAGAATTTCTATTTATAGGTTTTATGCTGTTATTAGAAACCTTATGTTTTGTTCAGAGAAGTGGTTTGCATATCTTCTTTGCTGTTGTCAACAGTGATCCACAGCTTCACCACGAGGATTCAGATTTCTGGCATTGTGGCACATGCATCTAATCCCAGAACTCAGGAGGTAGAGGCAGGTTGATCTCTTCGAATTTGAGGCCAGCTTAGTTTGCATACTGAGTTCCAGACCAGCAAAAACTACACAGTCATACTCTGTTCAAAAGAAACAAACAAGAAACTTACCAAAACGAAGATTAAAAAACTTAAACCAAACCAATCAACCAACCAACCAAAAAACCGACCATCCAACTAGACAAGCAAACCAACAAAAATATCAATCACACAATGATTCATCTTTCATAGCTTCTTCACCTTCCAACTTTTCTGAATTTGGTGTAAGGATGTCTTTTTATTTCTTATATTTCTCTCTTATCTCCTTTTTAGTGAGAATAAACCTGTATTCTCTGTCTCCCTTTTTTGGGGGGGATAACCTATTGTAGAACTAGCTCTTGTAGACCAGGCTGGCCTCGAGCTCACAGGGATTTACCTGCCTCTGCCTCTTGAGTGCTGGGATTAAAAGCATGCACCACCCCCGCCCTGCTTCTCTCTCTCCTTTTTTATGAATGTGAAATGGCTTATTTCTCTGTTATTTGCTGTTTTAGTCTCATTTTATAGCATAAACTCTATGGTCTCTTACTTTCAGCTCTCCCTTCTACATTTCTGCTTAGATATCTTTTCCTCCATACTCTTAAAAAGTCCCAGTTAGAGATAACATCCACACTTCTGACTCACTGGTAGAAAGATCTTATATAAATGGATAGAAAATCCCCAAACATAAATGTTAGTATTTCTAAGTAGTTGCTGCAAAAGTAGCTTCAATCCTCTTGGTACTTCTCATACCAACAAGCCTCAGTTGGGTTGCATAGAAGTTGGGCATGAAGAGTGAATGCTGCATGTAACCTCTCTCTTCGAGAGACACGTGTTGCTATGTATCTGAAAATAGCTACTTCTATTTGCTCTCCCTTTGCCACATTCAGACTTTTGAAAGAAAATCTGACCAATGTCTAATTTTAATCCAAACTTTAGAAGTTATATTCTCTAATTAGCTAAGGCAAGGACTTTCTTTGGAGGAGATTCCATTCTTGATCAGTTTAGGTATAGAATGACGTGGTATAAATGGGTGGTAACTTTTAAGAAGCAGTGTTTGTTAATGAGCGACATCTTTGACCCCTTGCACACATACATATGTGTCTTTATTCTGACTGTATATGAGTTTGAAACCTCATCTTCATCTTGATTATTACATTATATTAACTTGGACGCTTTTAGTCATAGTCAGCTTCATTTATCTATCATATTAGTTGGTGATTGTATCTTCCTATAAACATAGTTTATTTTATTTTGCAGTGTGAATATTTAGTACAGGTTGCAAACTGGGATTTATGCATTTAAAAAGTATTTTGTCTTCTCAGGAAATTGGGAATCAACCTACCTCAGGATCCAGCAATACCACTCTTGGGAATATACCCAAGAGATGCCCAATCATACTACAAAAGCATTTGTGCAACTATATTCATAGCAGCATTATTTGTAATAGCCAGAACCTGGAAACA
>JAQHUG010000056.1:5065247-5089023 GCA_028555095.1 Dicrostonyx torquatus | reverse complement strand
ATTCTATAAATTTAGTTTTTTAGAACCTTTCAAATTCATACAAATTGTAGGCTGAGAGTTATATCATACTGGGTTAGACACAGGTCCTGTCATTAAACCTGTAATTTAAGGTGAATTACACTGCATAGTGGGCAATCAGAAAGTGGAGGCAGCTTTTCTCCAATTTCCTGTGTTGTCTTGAATAGTACCACTTAGTTGTTATAGGGGTGTGTGCACACTTTATAATGTTGAAAATACAGTATACAGAGCAGTTATACAAATGTAATGTATTTTTGATTCATTGTGGCTCAATTTGTGTCACATTTAAGAACCAGCTCACAAACGAAAGATATTTGTATGGGTATGTGTATGTATGTGTGTATGTGTGTTTGTGGGTGTGTATGTGTGTGGGTGTGTATGTGTGTGAGTGTGTGCATTACCACACCCCTATTTCTGCATGATTTGCACCTGTTTTTAAACAATAGGACATTATTGCTTCCTTGGACACATTGACAAACTCGAATTTATTTCTGACATTTGGTACGTAACACTCCGGTTCCTCAGCATCCTCTCTATGGATGGTCCTCTACAGAGAACAACTTTTCTCTCAATAACAACAACATCCTCTTGATAATAATTACTCCGGAGAAGACTCTGGACAGAAAATGATGGGAGAATAATATTTAAATTTCCTCTAACTATCATTACTTTCAACAAAATTTCCATAAAGATGAGAATTAATTGTTTTAATTATATTAATTAAATGTCTTCTCCTCTCTTTCTTTATCTCCATTTCTTCTCTGGCAGCCACAGTGGCTTTGCCTTTCTTTCCCTTTGGTAGCTCACCAACTTATTTGTAATCCAATTCTGTTTAGGCTGTCTGACTTCTTAAATTTCCCCTTTCCTCTAAGAGATGTTGAGAGACAGCTTGTCCAGAAAGAACTTTCTAATTCAAATAATGTAGGTGAATGAAGGGGAGCCTTCAGGACCCATTTCTTAATATTTCTTCCTCTTTCACATCTGTGGGAGGCATTGCTGCTGCCGCCCAGACCTAACATGCTAAGGAGTACAAAAGAGACAGTGTGAAAGGCTGGAGTACAAGGCTAGCAGTACCCACCCAACTCCTGTCAACACCTCCATGTGCGTGTTCCCGAAGAATAGGAAACGAACATTGATGACAACCATTTCCTGGAGCTGACTTTGTTAGTGTATCCTTCAGTAGTGTTATTAAACATCTGTGCTTCTGTCTCTCAAGCTGACATTATATACTGCCCAATAGGTATATAAAGTATTAACTTATTTAAATAAGGGAATATATTTATGCTGATAAACTTTTTCACTGAATAGGAAAAAAGTACTACAAACAACAGTGAAAGAATTTTTATTGTATTAAAAAGAAGTCAATGGTAAAAGAGAAAAAATGTCATTCTAGCTGATAACTGGAAACTTTGGTTGCTGTTTCTCAATGTGGTATCCCCATGGGTCTCTGGAGTACATAATTGCCAGATTAGGATTTGCATTTCTATAGAGTTGCAAAAAATGCAAATAACTCTACTTCCTATTCATTCTTCCTTTACTGTGGTTTTGTCTCATAATTCACAGGAAATAAATGCCATCTATATGTGGGCAAATACAAAATGTAAGGATATCACACCAATGTTTATGGCTTCAAAGAGAGCTTTTACACAGCTTGCATTTAGAATTATAATAAAATTTTAATTTCAATTATAGGATATCTCTATCATATGAAAAGCCTTAAGTACATCAAATCCTTATTTTCATTCCTTGTTCTTCCTCATAAGAATTGTTCAAATATGAAGTGAATGGAAATGATATTCATTGTCGCAGAAAATCCATGGGGAGTGAAGTCGCTCTACTAAATATTGGAAAAACTGTATAATGTCAGAGGTTTTAATTTATTATTTCACGAAACAGTATTTCTGGGGTGGGAAGAATGTCTCCAGTTTTCAAAAGCTCATATTGGATTTTCAGTTTAAAGCAAATACTTGGGAGGGTCTATTGGGATATTGCTCTACATGAATAACCAATGTTCACGTAAAGCTGTTTGTTAAGGGAGTGTAACAGAAGTATTGTATTAGTTCACTATATACAGGTCTGCACTATACACAATGCAGTGTATTAGAAACTGCAGCTGGAGTTAAAAATATTCCTTTGGGAAGGAGGCTCACTAGAAAATTTGTCTATCCAGCAATCATGTCTTCACTGATTGTGTTCTTAAGCATACAGTTCAGATATAAAGTATTCTGCAGTTCTTTTCTTCAGAAGAATTTTGTTCATGAAACTGAGAGGAGGTAAGCATGCATTCTATGATGCTGTATTAAGATAGATATTTCAGCATTACACATGGTAATTCTATTGCTCCTTTGGTGTCCTTCTGTCTATATATTGCTTTCATTGGTTAATAAAGGAACTGCTTTGGGCCTATAGGGGAACAGAGGGGAAGAAGAGGTGAAGAGAGAAGCCATGGATCCTCCGCCTTAGATAGACGCCGGTTAGAATCTTTGCAGGTTGGCCACTGCCATGTGGCGATATACAAATTAATAGAAATGGGTTAAATTGATATGAGAGTTAGCCAATAAAAGCTAGCGCTAATGGGCCAAGCAGTGTTTTAATTAATACAATTTCTGTGTGATTATTTTGGTTCTGGGCAGCCGAGACAAACAAGCGGTCTCCTTGTTACACTCCTTTTATACTAAACACAAAAAACAGTGCTGCAGCATCTTGACATTGCCAAACATCAACTTAAAAATGCAGGCAAATGGGTCTCAAACAATGGCCCAGTGGCTAAGAGCGCCTGTTGCTCTTACAGAGTCTCTGGGTTTGGTTCCCAATACCAACACAGCAGCTCAAAATCATCCATAACTCCAGTTTTAGGGGATCTGATACTTTCTTCTGACTTCTGCAGGCGGTAGGTCTGCATGTGGTATACATATGTGAATGCAGACAAAACACTTGCACACATAAAAGAAAAATAGATCTTCAAAACATTGAAAACAAAAAAGAAGGTGACTATGTAAGAGTGATGTGATATACACTTTAACAGGCTATCAGAACATTTTGAAAGATATTGCAGTGACTAGATGTGCTGGTACATTTCTTTAATCCTAGCCCTTGTGAGGCAGAGGCAGGAGGAGCTTTGTGAGTTCAAGACCAACCTGGTCTACATAGAAAGTTTAAGACAGCCAGGGCTGTAAAATTATAATATCTTTAAAAAAGATACTGCTATGATGGAATGACAAATATTTGAAGGGATATATGTGAATATTAGACAGTGTGTACGTGTGCTTAAACAGAAGATATGATTCACTAATAAGAAAAATGTCATGTAGGAAACATGATCCATATTGTATCAATTGAGACCTTGATCATTTGAGAAATAGCACTAGTTTAGTAGTTACATTTGATTTTGGGACTTTGTGTAAGCACTGTTGTAGTAAGAGGTGTGGGCTGTGTTCCCAGCACCTGAGAGGAGTGTGGCCATTTGTTCCCAGCACCTGGCTCCCGGCCACTGCCTAGCTTATGCCTGAAATAACCACATGAAAACTGTATTCATTTAAACACTGCCTTGCCCATTATCATTAGCCTCTTCTTGGCTAACCCTCACATCTGAAACTAACCCATTCCTAATAGTCTGTGTGTCACCACAAGGTGGTGACTTATCGGAAGATTCTAACCTGCATCCATCTCGGGCCGGAGCATCATGGCGTCTCTCACATTTCCTTCACTCTCACCGCCTTCCGTTCTCTCTACTCTGCTCAACTAAGGGCTGTGTCTTATCCTACAGGACATGCAGTCCTTTATTCAACCAATGAGAGTAACCCAAAATACAGAAGAACCCTCCTACACCATACTGTGACCTTATGTAAAACACAAACCCTGGAAGCTTCTTCATTTCCAAGCTGTGGGAGATACATCACATTTCATTCAGCAGTAAAGGGTAATTATTAGAAGCATGTGTTGCTCAAGCCTTAAACTGAATACACCTGCACCTGTTCTGCTGGCGTGCCATCCTAGTATTGTAATGAACTCTAAAAGGTGCCTGATTGCATGCCAGTTTTCCACTAACTCATTAGATTCTTGAGGCAAATGACCTGTTCACATCAATCTTTTATCTCTGGCACTTGGTGTAAAGGCTGGTACACTGTGCACACTTAGAAAATTAATTCATTGCACCGGTATATCATGTTCATACTATAAAAATTTTACATTGGTCCTCAAAATTAAAATTTCCCATCTTTGTGTCAGTCTTTCCTGTTGCATGGACATTTCTCATTGCCTTTAGTATTTCTTGATAAGAGAGCTGATTGAATAAATATTACCATTTTCAATATGGTGATCATAGGTTGAACTTTAGTATTACTCCATACCAAGTAATAAATATTAAAATAACCCCAATGCCTATGATTTACATTCAGATTATAAAAATATTTGTTTTTTTGCCTTTGGTAACTCAAACAACATATGAGTGTCCAAATATATCATTGTGGCCTAGAAAGAGAAGGAGGAAGAAAAAAATGAAAAGAATACAACACAGAAAAACTAGCACCTACTTTCTCTTCACTGTATACTGGGTGTGATTTTCAGTTTTTTAGATGAGAAAACTGTGACTCAGGAAGATTAGGTGTCTTATTTAAATTCACATATCTAATTGGTTGCAGAGCTTCCCAAATAAATCTAAGAACACATCACGGAATTCTTTATACTACTCAAAATACATGGCAATTTGGTATAAGACGACTCACATCTTGTTGGAAAGAATTGTCTATAAGCCTCCACTGTACATTCTGCTATAACATGCACATTAGCGAGAAGTGCTGAGGAAAGTCACACTAAAATCGGCAGAGCACAAAGGTTCATTCTGAAATATATGTACCTTAAGAGCCCGTGTGTAATGTAAAGCATTTCATTCTCTGAGTTTCTGTTGCCCACTATTTTATTCTGCTTGCAGAAGCAATAGCACACAGTCACCCACATTCCACTAGTCCACACCCCTGCCAAACGAAGTGCTCTATTTTGAAATAAATGCATTTGTCTTCGAAATAAAATATACAATGTAGAATTAGTTATCGTAGCAATCTTAATTAAAGTGTATTAAGTACTGAAAACCAGGTTTTTTTCAACTTAGCCTGTTTTACTAAACACAATATATTATAGTGCACAATTTAGAAGCTAAGACTATAACCATGGAATATATAGACAGAACATAAATATTCACAAACACGTAAGATGAAAGGTCATAATATAAATGTTTAATAGTATAGGTAGAAAAGAAGTAAATAGTGCTAAAATGAAAAAGAGAATGAAGTAATTTAGGTAGAACAGGATTAGAATGACGTAACTGAGAGTTATTAGCTTTACTCTGTAAGTGAAGTCACATGCCTGCCACTCCACTGTTCAAAGAGCAGACAACGGAAGAAGGTTGGAAACTGCTGTAGTGCTGGCATGAAAACCATATCCCATCCATTCCTCGTAAGCATTCTGTCACTGAATCTCTCCTTGAGCCCAAGAAGTGCATGGAAGAGTGGGTTTATGGAGAGCTTAGCCAAAGTCTGTCCTTCAAAACATTTGGTCACTTTTCCCATCGAGTTTGGAAGAAAGTAGCAGCCACGATGTCTTTAGACAGTTCCACTATTATTCCCCCCAAAAGTCACCGCAGATGGGGCCGTGAGTAATTGTATGGGGCAAATACTAAATGTCAGGAATTCTTACCCTCCAAATGCTGTAATTCTTCTATCTGAAACAGAGAAAATGATTTTCAGGTGATTATAGAGCTGAACTTTTCTTCCTGTTAAAGTATTGAGTTCAAATATGTAATTTATGCTAAAAAAGAACAAATATTCTAATGTAGCCTCCATCATGTACGACTATTTACCAAAATCTTAGAATGACAATGGAAGTGATACATCTATTTTTTTAATGATTTTTAATTATGATTATTATTTTATATCCTGACTAGTTTCTCCTTCCTCCCTGTATCTTCTCTCTCCTCCCTTTTTTCTCCCCATCCACTCTTCCTTCATTTCTATCCAGAAAAGTGCAGGCCTCCCATGGATATCAACTAAGCTAGGCATATCAAGTTGTTATACGACTAGGCTCCTCCCTTAGCATTAAGACTGAATGAGACAGTATGAGGAATAGAATCCCAAAAGTTAGGAAAAGAGTCAGACTTGAAAAGAGTCCCGTTCCCATTGTTTGGAGTCTCAAGAATACCAAGCTACACAACTGCAACATATATGCAGAGGGCCTATCTCAGTTCCATGCAGGCTCCCCAATTTTCCAACCAGTCTTTGTGAGTCCTGTATGCCCTGGTTAGTTGATTCTGTGAGTTGTCTTGTGATGTCCTTGATCTCTCTGGTTCCTACAATCCTTCCTCCCTCTCTTCTTTGATAGGATTCCCTGAGCTCTGTCTAATGTTTGACTGTTGGTTTCAGTTTCTGTTTCCATCAGTTGCTAGATGAAGCTTCTCTGATTACAACTGGGCTAGGTGCCAATCTATGAGCACAGCAGAATATCATTAGGTGTCATTGCATTGACTTTTATTGCCAGTCGTATTTGGATAGAACCTAGATCTCTGAGACAGCCAACCTCTGGATCCTGGTACTCCATGCAGCATCAGGGGTGGGCTCTCAAGAATCTGTAAGGACGACCCTCACTAAGAGTCCTAGCACCAGGAGAAACTTTGTCTGAATAGGCCATCTCCTGTGACCAGGCACGAATTCCAATGGAGGACCTGGGATACTAATCTACCCATATAACCTTAGACGTACAATTTTTCCTGCTTATAAGATGTGTTGGGGTAAAAGTGGTGCAGAAATTGTGGAAGTGGCCAACCAGTGATTGGTCCAGCCTGAGACTCACACCATTAGAGGAAGCCTGTCCCTGAGATGTTCTTTTACTCAATAAAATACTCAATAAAGTTGTTGTTGATTTCACATTCACTTAATGCTTTTGGGTCAACTCTACTACAGGACATTCAATTAAGGTTATACTCATACATATATGGAACAGCATAAAATGACATAAAAAGAGGCAGGGACATGGAAGGGGATGAAGAGAGGATATGTGGAAGAGGCTGAGGGGAAGTAAGGGAAGGTGTAAACTGATATAATTTATTTTATTTTAATTAAAATGCATAAAGGCAAAATAAGAGTATTAAAAAAGTTTGAATATATTTTGTAATGTTTTACTATAACAATATTATGCTGAAATTCAAAAGCTGCACAGACATATGCGTTCTATAACTGTCTAAAGAAAGCAATCAAACAGTAAGATTCCTCTTTCTCCCTCCTACACACAGAGATGAGCATAATGAATAAACATTATAAATTGTTATAAAACCCAACAGTTGCTTTGGAAACTCACAGGACAAAGTGATTAATGAAGAGCAGCAAAGCCTCACAGGAAAAAAAAATGGCTTGTTCTGTATTCTGAAATTTAAGCAGTGTTATCCAGTACACAACTCAATTTAAATATGGTGTTATGTTAATAACTAAAGTGTGGAATAGTTCCTAGAATTAGTGCAGTGTATGTTACACTCGTGAGTTTTGTTATTGAACTGTTCTGTAGTTAAAGTAAGTTAAATTACAATTTTAAATTGTATTATTACAATTTATATTTTTTAATTGTTCTTTTGTCACGCACTATACCCTGATCGCAGTTTCCCTTCCATCCACTCCTCCCAAGTCTCACCCCATGCCTCCACTTCTCTCCCCCAGATCCACTTCTTCTTGGTTTCCCTTCAGATAAGGGCAGGCCTCCAAGGGATATTGAACATTGCATAGTAAGTTACAGTAAGACTAGGCACAAACCCTCATGTCAAGGCTGGATGAAACCTCTCTGATAATGACAGGTGAGCCAGTCGCCATGAGGCCCCTGTCACAAATGGAAGTACTGTAGAACCATCTGGTAAGTCACCCACCTCGTGGTGACATACAGACTTTTATAATGGGTTAGTTTAGATGTGAGAGCTGGCCAAGAAAAGGCTAGAGATAATGGGCCAGTCAGAGTTTGAATGAATACCGTTCTCCTGTGGTTCTTTCGGGTGCAGGCGGCCAGCAGCTGAGTGGGCCAGCGGCTGGCAGCTGGGGAACACAACATGCACTTCTCCTCTCTCCTATTTTTGCAACAGACAGGGGTAGGCACCAGTCTGCGAGTATAGCAGAATATCATAAGGGAAGGTCAAGGAAACGACTGTTACATGTTTTGACAGTTGATAATTGGCTTTCTCTCTCAAAACAATAAATTTTTGATTATGAATGAATCACAGAAATACAAAAAGTATGTGAGATAGCAAAGTATAGATAAGGCATAGTCTCATTAGAGATAACATTGCTGCAATTATCAGGTGTCTTTCCTTTAAAGAGCCACGACGGGACTGGACACTTTAGTGGAGAATTTTGGTTCATCTCATGCTTTGGGTTTTTGTCTTCCCATGGAGTATCTGAAATTCATTTTTTTTATTTCCCTATTGAGGATGTCATTGTTTCATACCCACATGTACCAGTTTTCATTGTCAGATATTAAATGCCTTCATTATCAATTTAGATTTTCTTGGAAGAAGGGGATTTAGGACTAACAACTTGTTTCAAAAGCTAAGTCTGAGGAACACATCATCCATGACTGATTTTGTTAAAATCCTTCTTTAGTATAAGATTCCTATATTAAGTGATGCTTAGAGATAAAATGAGCTTTCTTGGTTACAGGACATTGTTGTATGTACGGGAGGTGTGGGTTGTATTCCTGGCACCCAGCTCCCAGCCCCCAGCCGCTGGCCCGCTCAGCTGCTGGTTGCTTGCTTATTCCCGAAATAACCACATGAGAATTATATTCATTTAAACTTTGCCTGGCCCATTATCTCCAGCCTTTTCTTTGCTAGCTCTCACATCTAAACTAATCCATTATAAAAGTCTGTGTGTCACCACGAGGTGGTGACTTACTGGGGATCATTCGGCATGTCTGACCCTGTAGGTTTCATGGTGGGCTCTCTCACTTCCTTTCTTCCCAGAACTTCTGTTCTGTCTACTTCGCCCACCTAAGGGCTGACCTATCTTACAAGCCAGGCAGAGTCTTTATTTAACCAATAAAAGCACAGAAATACAGATGAACCCTCCTACTCCAGGGCATATCCCCATAATTCCACCAACCCATGCTACATAGGACCTGCTCTTTTTCAGAATGTTTAAGTTCCTGAGAGAGCGAGTCATCCTGTAATAATTATGTACTCAGTGGGAGGCAGTTCTGAGAAATCACTGCCAACTGATTTCTCTGACAGGAAGTTCTTAACCATGTTAAGCACAGAATGATCTGTTCTACAAGAAATGTCTGTGCCTTTCTTTTCACACATACTTACTCCTCTGGAAGCGTGTGACTAATGCTCGGAAGAGTTTTTTGACTTGTGTCAAGGAGTCACAATAAAGACTGTGATTACCAGTAATTGATATTTCCTCTGTTTGTGAGTTAATCTGTTTTTTTTTTTTTATTA
Organism: Dicrostonyx torquatus; assembly: GCA_028555095.1. Lineage (NCBI taxonomy): Eukaryota > Metazoa > Chordata > Mammalia > Rodentia > Cricetidae > Dicrostonyx > Dicrostonyx torquatus. Next base: position 5,079,542 of record JAQHUG010000056.1, on the reverse strand, counting down.
AGCATTAGAGACAGGAACTAAAAAGTAACAATGTGTTACAGAAAACTTTTCCTGGCTCAGATTCATGGCAGTTTTCTACAGTTATTAATCAAAGATGGCTGGGTCATAGCTGCATATTATTTTAAATAAAACTTTTGAAAGGGTACATTTAGGGGACTGGGGACATAGTTCAGTTAGTAAAATGTTTGCATTGTAAACACAAGGACATGGGTTTGGCCCTCAGAAAAAGGCTGGGTGTTGTGGTATGTGCTTTTTAATCCCAGTTCTGGGAAAGGGAGATAGGAAGATCCCTAGGGTTTGCTGAGAAATCAGTCCAGTCTACTTGGTAAGTTTCAGGCATGTAACACACACACATACACACACACACACATGCTAGCATACATATACATAATAAAAATTCAACAAATTCCAAAGGATTTCCTTCTATAACCTAGTAACAGTTTCCAGCTTGTCCTGGAGTATTACATTTTAGCATATTATGTGTATAAGCAAGCATAGTTAAAGTTATCCATAAATTGAAACACTTTATTCTCATCATTATGTTTTAGTTCTCTTTTGCTTTCCATTTTTAAAATTTAACTTTGATAGACTATTTTGGGAATTACAGGTAATGGTTATCTTATTGCCAACTTAACACAACCCAGAACCACCCATGAAGAGAGTCTCAAGGAGATTTTGTCTACATTGACATAACTCATGGGTGTGTCTATGGCAATTGCCTTCATTAAGTTAATTTATACATCAAGAATTAGCCCACTCTGAGTCGCCATTGACTGAGCATGGCATCTTGTAAAGGACAGGAGTGGATCAAGTGAGCAGAGTCCAAGCAATTGAACAAGTGAACATGGATGCATTCATTACTTCCTGTTCTTGACTGTGGATCTCATGTAATTAGCTGTTTGAAATTCTTACCTTGATTTCTGCACAACGATGAATGATAGTCTGAAACTGTAAGCTGAAATAAACCCCTTTCTCCCTGAATCTAATCGGGGTAATTTGTCACATAAACAGAAGCGAAAGTAGGAATAATGGCACATTAGTGTTTGTGTCTGTTTTGACATGATGATATACATGTATGTAATACGTGTTTTTATGGAGATATACTACAACTTGTAATGAATTTATAGGTTAGTATCTACTTTTTCTGAGTTTTTGATATTTCAAGGAACTTTTTAATCAATATTCTTTTGCATCTTTATGCTTTCAGGTATGTAAAATAAGAGCTGTAAGGTAATTCCAATGTGAATAGAGTGTCTTTGTGCTAAAGACCAAGAGGCAAATTCACGGTTTCTGATTTGATGCCAAATTGAAAAGTCTTTAATGGGTAGTTCACAGACCTCAGAAAAACTAGCAACATAATTTAAATGATCAGAAAAAGTTGCTGAAACAGGAATCTAGCTGAATGCTTGGATTGCAGGTTGGAATAATAATTAATAATAATAATAATAATAATAATAATAATAATAATAAACCCTTGAATGTAATTCAAGGGTAATTGTACTTTGGGAGCTATCCAGAGATCTGAAGAGCTGCTGCAGAAAGCAGCTTGTACCAGTAAAACAGAAGACACAAATTCCAAATTGTATGTGTCTTCTACATTGACTTTTATCCTTAATCCCTTAAAAAATACTATCAAAATTGGCTATTATGAGCCAAGTAATTTTTTTGTCCTCAAGTCACCTACTTTCCCTATCTACTTCAACTAAAGCTTATTTTCTCTGTTGTTGGCTTAGCCATTTCAATCTGTGACCTATTCATACTACTTGGTGTTAGTATTCTAAAATGATACTAGAATTATCCTTAAGAAATGAAGCAGCAGTATACTTTCTCCTGAAAATGGTCTTAGATTAAATACATCTTTGTAAATATACTAATAACATATGAAATATAATTCTGTTTTATAAGAGTAAATTTTATATATTGGGCAGTTAAAGTTACACCAATAGTCAGTGTAACAGAATATCATAGAAATTTCTATGGCCATTTTTTATTCTCCCTCCTACTATAAAGAATAAGGTTGTAACACAGCTAAATAAGTTACGTATTAATGTAGGGACATTTGTTTACATATTTCTTCAGAAGCAAAAATCTCAACTTTTGATTTTTTTCTTTTGAAGGCTGACATCAAATAACCCCAAAAGGCCAATGTACTCTATTCTATTTACTCAGGTTAGATGTTCTGTGGCACACAATACACTGAGGATTTGGTTGAAAATATTAGGCTCTCTAGAGCTTTCCAATTCATGAACCATCATGGAAGACTTTTTTTTCTACAATACAAATCACTCTTGGAATCTTTTCTTACTATAGAAAAGAGGAAAAGAAAGTCTCAATGAGAAGGGAGGTGTAGAAGAGATGGTGAGGGAGAGCAGAGTGGGGAAGTTTCTTAGTTACAAGTATGACAAAACCTTCTTGCCTCCAAGGTTGTAAGGAGACCAATGATATATCTTACTTCAATCCTCAAACACTTATTTCCACCCTACTATCTCCATGTATTTTTTGTCTTATGTATATCTTTGTCTTATGGAGACGACTTCACAATCTCAAACATATAGTTTCTGGGTGACAAGGTGGTGATATTAGATGCTACAAATCCTACCTTTTTCCAATTCAAACTGAATGACCCTTTTGCCTCAGCCAATTTATGAAAAGTACAAGATAAATGCTTATTGTTCAAATAGCATTGCTTTTAGTCATGTTGCTTATACTGAAGCAATCTGAGTGCCCAAATAACAATAGTTTCTGACAGTCTTGCACCAAGGCCATGCTTCTACTTTGAAGCTGTGGGGAAAGTTAGGAAGGCACATACATAAAAAGTTCAGGAGATTTTTGTCCAAAGACAGGGAGTCAGTAACAAAATCAAAGTTAAGTGAAGCAAGATGGCTCAGCAAGTAAAGATGCTTGCTGCCCAAACTTGGCCACCTGAGTTTGATCCACAGAACACTTTAAGGAAGGAAGCAAAGAACTGAATCCCCAAAGTGGGCCCCTGATCTCTACACGCAAACCTTGGTTTGTGTATTGTGCGTGCATATACATGGATATTCATATGTTAATAAATACAATTTAAAAGTAAAGATAAAGACAAACAGCAAATGCCTGTATTATATAATAGAAAATACACTGGGTTATTACTAATGGAGAGTTTTATTTAATAATGTTAGTAATAAAGGTTACCATTTGTTAGTGGTTTTTATGTATGCTGAACTAATTTGTGCTACTAAGAGCTCAACATAATTGATTAAATTGCCTTTTATATAAATAACAAAATTATGGCTTTGTTTTTTATTGTGTTTCCTAACTATCAAGGGCTGCGTGTGTATAAAAACTGCTGCTCCTTTGTCCAGAAAAAACTTGTAGAGCAGCTTGGGTATTGATTTTACACTCTGTCCTAAAGGTTATGTTTATCTAGTTTCTCCCAAATCATCCTCCAGTTTTTCAGGGTGCACAACACATAAATAATCTTTCTCTTTTGAATACCCCTTTATCTGCTCTCCCTACTGACTGTTGGACACCAGATAAGCAAAACTGGCACAATGCATGAGCTATACAACATTTTATAGATGAATTTCTCACTTACTTCTACTTAAGCTTGGGCAACAAAATTTTTCTGTCTTTAAGCTAGGCAAAATGATATTTTATCCCATAGGGTTATTTGGGCAAACAACAGGTTAACATAATTGTTGAATAGAATAAGGCCTGACACATAGGAAATATCAAATGAAGGTAGCCAGTGGTTACAGATAAGTAGAATGGTAAAGGATTTGTGCAAAAAAGTGATTATCACCTACAAAATTTAAAATGGAGAGGAAGGTGAAGAGGCAGAAGGTGTCGGAATGAGGAAGTAAAGATGAATTTTTGCTGAGATGTGTCTGAATGACTGAATAATTGAATATTGTTGCAGAATTCATAGTTCTCCAGATAAAGGAGAAAAAAGCAATTTTTGTGTTCCACATCTTGGCCATTATAAGAGTGAAACTGTTTAAAAACATCCATTTCCAGGTTTTTCTGTGAACCAAGATTTTTTTTATATGTGGAGTAATAGTATACTTTGCACTCTGAAGAGCAAGATTTATTTGTGGGGACCTATGCTTTATTGTAAATCAAGACAATTAAAAAGGAAAGGAGTGATTTTTAATAAACGTTTAATAAGCCCAATCAAGTGAAAATCTGCAGACATTTTAATTTAATTTTCTCATAGGTATATAAAGTTATTAAAGGAGCTGGATTTTAACATCTATTATAATTTCAGAGCATAAATACATCAGAGGACTTCCAATGTGCTGAACTATTTGATTATATTCCTGAAATGTATAAGAAAGTCTTTAAAGTTTACAGAAAAGTCAAGTCTTTACATTAAAAACAACTTGTCCAGTCAAAATGTTTTTGATTTTTGATATTTTGAAGAATTATATTTTTAATTCATTTGACTGACTTTTCTGAAGGTGATTCTATTATAACTATTCTTCAAATAGTATAAACTGCTTTTACATTCCCATGGCCTTTATCGTCACATTATTTTCTTCAATATTTTTATGGCAAAAAATAAGGCCAAATGTTTCCCTATGCTAAACTCTTAATGGGTTACTGTTGAAAGGCAAAATTTTTATTTATACGGGTAACTACCTATCAAATGACTAGGAGAGCCATAAGTGGTAAGGTGTTTTTGTTTTTTGTATTTTGATTTTATTTTTGTAGTTTTTTGGGGGGGGTTGTTGTTTTGTTTTTGATATAGTTACTGTTACAAGAGAAAAATTTCTTGATGCCTGATTCTAGATATTTTTGTATCTGCCTAGGACCCTGCTCTGCCAAGAGGCCGTTGAGCACAAAGTAAGCAAAAGTGACACAATGTATCCACTGCACACGGTGGGGTAGATGGATTTGTCACTCCTGCTTCAGCTTGGGCAGCTTAATTTTTCTGTCTTTAAGCTAGGGACAATGACAGAATTTATCTCACAGGGTTATCTCGACAATCAATGGGATAATACAATGCTTAAATAGAATGAGGCTTGACATAATTTCTTATGCAAATTGAAATATCATAACTATAGTTTACAATAGTTTTATATGTTATGGCAACAATTAAATATTACAATAATTTCTTATACATGGCTGTATGTCATGATATATAGATGTCAAATGATTGAATAATTGGATAATTGCAAAGTTGAGAGAACAGCTGAAATCAAGGAAGTTCAGCTGATGCAAATTAATTTTAAAAACACATTGAGATAAATGGAAATTATCAGTAAGAGAAAGTGGAGCCATCTGGAAAGAGAACTGAGAAATATTAGCCACACATAGGAAAGATGTCTATAGAATGAGCAGAGAATGAAGCATAAATGCAGACAGCAGAATCTAAAGAGGAAAACGGGAGAAGGATAAAAAGATGGAAACCTAGCATGAGAGCGGTCAGAGTTACACAGGGAGATTTGAAACAGTAGTTTAAACAGCTTAGCTGTTTGGTTGGCAACCAGAATATAGCCTCAGATAATAGTGGGCCTGACAAGCATGAAGTTGCAATGAATATCTGTTCACAGACTATTTGGGGCTCACTGATGCAGCTCTTTCACAAGAGATTTGAAAGAACATTTGAGGAGAAATGGAGGATATTGTACACATAGGATTTTATTTTAATGGTTTAGCATGATATTTACTCATTGCCATAGCATATAAAACTTTTGGAAAATACAGGCATGATCTTTCAAAATTTTGCTTAAATTGTTCTTCTTTTATATTAAAAACTCACATCAGATCAGAACTGTGCGGAAAGGATACTTCTCAGCATTCAGCTTTATTTCCCTGAAGCCAGTTCCACTTGCATGCCAAGTAGATGTTGGAAAATTTCCATTGACTATTACACAAATTTCAAAAAGCCAAAGCACTGAATCAGAGGATAGTTTATGGCCCATTAACAACACATTCGCTTCTCAGAACTGTAAACACGGCCTTATGGATCTTAATGTAATTGTTTAGGATGAGTGTGTTGGCAAGCGCTGTTGGAGTCTGTTAACACAGTCTGGAAGGCAACGTGTTTTAAGCAAATCTGCAAAATGTTACCAACTCATTAAGCTAAGAGCTTTATGGCTCAGTGTTCTAAGGCGATTTTGTGAGACACTTCTGAACAAGGCTGTATATTCACTTCTGATTCTGCCATGATTGATGTGTATGTAGGAGGGGCCACTGTCCTTGTCAAATGATGCTGGCATGTCATCTTTTGTTGACTTTTGCCTAAGAATTCTTTATTTCCTCCTGTACAAAAGTCAATAGTGCAGACGGGCATCTATGAACATCCTATGGAACAGATGCTGGTATGTTTAAACATAGTACGGAAGACACAAAGATACTCAAAGAGCCACATTCCATAGATGCAATGTCAATATTAATAGATTGCTGATTTCCTATACATGTTTTCAAATTTAGCTTGTCCTTGATACCTGGGATTAAATAGAAGGTTATTAGAGATCATTGTAGTCTAACCCTGTACTAAGTGAATCAACACATTCAATAACAACCCTGTGGATAGACTGAAGTCATGTGCCTATAATGTCAGGTTTCCTGACTCAGTTGTAAATTAAAAAGAAAGCAAAACACAATTCAAATAAGAGGACAATTAATTCTCAGGACCGAAAACTTCACAGTTTGTCGTTTGTTCAGTCTTAAGCTTTGTCACGTTTCTTATTCACCCCTCCCCCTTTTTTCTATATTTTTTCCCTCTGGTTCTGAGGAATGAACCCAGAGACTAGTTCCTGTCTGACTGTACACTGCCACCAAGATACCTCTTCAACCTCTCTCTCCCTCCTAATTTTTACCACTGTACCCACTGTACTGCCCTTCCACTCCCAAGATGGTTTTTTTCCGCCTCTGTTTTTCTCTGTAACACCATTCGGGGTCTTAGAGCTGCATACTAACATTTCTAAGGCTAGGTCCAGGGGCACTCTGGTTCCCAGTGATTCAAGTTCAAGGTTGTAGATCTGAGTATTTTACACTTGTTAGACAGATACGTCTGTAAATAGATCTGTCTCTGCACAAGGATGAAGAGATGCTGACTGCTCAAGTTTCCATACTTAGTGGCAAATTCAGGTTCATTCAGCAACTTATCTTTCCTGACTGAATAATTTTCATGATTTTGACTGTTTTCATCTTTGATAACATATTGAGACATAGTCAGTTTCTTACTTCGTTAGCTGATACTCTCTTTCTAAATGAATGTGGCTGCCAATGGGGGCAGACTGAGTAGCTATCGATAATGACACTGGGATCTATCTTCTCTGCATGATTAGGCTTTTGGGAACTCAGTCTATTTGTATGCACACCTTCTTGGGCCAGGATGGAGCAGGGAGGGCCTTAGACTTTCCACAGGGCAGGCTACCCTGCCCTCTCTTAAGGAAGCAGGGGGAGGGAGGAGTGGTAGTGGGAGGGGGGTAATGGGAGAGTGGGGTGGGGACTAGGATAAGGGGAGAAAGTGTAAATTTTTGAATGAAAAAAATAAAAGAAAAAAAAATGATTCTAACCAACACAGGATCTATTCAGATTGTCATTAAGGCATTCTTTTGAACAGTCACTAGAGATGTTTTTTTTTTCAGGCTTTTCCCTTTCAAAATTATTTTCCATATTATAACTAGTGTGATTAACTTTTAATGCATATTTCACTCTACCCCCACTCCATATCAACTTATTATTTCTTCCATTTAAGATCTGTCTATTCTGTTTTCACGTCAAATTTTACCTTTCTTGTTTAGATTGTTTGATACAGTTTGGTAGCTCATAATTTCTTCTGTCTTCATTGGAGTTTAATCTTACGACCAGGTCTAACAGGCATGTGTTTTCTACTAGATAGTGACTATCTAGAGGACACAGACAACATATTATCCACTTTTCTATTGTAAAAATACTGAGCATAACATATTGTCGCGGATAAGATACTAATAAATGTCTGTCAAATATAACTATGAAGTGCTGAACAATCAAATATTAATAATAAATGTTTTAATGGTGTAATGTTGGAAAAAGTCCTCAAAGAAAGGCAAATATATGTCTCTATAAGATTTTTCTATTCACAAGAGGGTCTCATCTAGACAAAGGCAGAAGACTATTCTTTATGATTTCATTTCGCATGTTCATAAATTTTGTGTGACAATGACTAATTTTATTCTGATCTGTCTTTCAAAGAGGTTTTCACTGAAAAGAGATAACCATGAAATTCAATGACAATGCCTCTTCTTGGAACAAAAGTTTGTTTCCTTATGACATATTATAAATGGCCCGGCTTCCCATGCTTAAATCTTCTCTTCTGCATTACATGTGCAAACAGTAAACAACTTTGCCCATTGTTGTAGGAGGTTCTTCTGTATTTGTGTTGCTTTCATTGGTTGAATTAAGAAACTGCCTTGGCCTTTTGATAGGGCAGAACGTAGATAGGTGGGGAAGGCAGAACTGAATTCTGGGAGGAAGAAGGCAGTGTGGCAGATACCATGAAGCTCCTGCCTGAGACTGATGCTGGTTAGAATCTTTCCCGGTAAGCTATGACTTCGTGGTGTTACACAGATTGGTAGAAGTGGGTTAGATCAGGATGTGAGAGTTGACCAAGAAGAGGCTAGATATAATGGGTCAGGCAGTAATTCAGTTAATATGATTTCTGTGTAGTTATTTCAGAGGTTAAGCTAGCTGGGCAGCGGGACGTGGCCCGCTCATCTTACTACAGCCCATCCCATAGGTCTTCAGGAGTCTGGTATCACAGACAACCCCTGTGATATTCTGGCTGGTGCTATGGTTGAAGGAAATACAACATTTGCTACAGACTCAGGTATGTATGCCTTCAATTAGTAACATTCATAAATCTGCATGTAGGGTAAAAATCTTGGAACCTTCAAAGTTCTTAGTCTGCCATAAATAGGGTCAACAAACTTTTATTTGCTTCTAGGATGTTTGGTTTTTGTGATGGCCTATTCCCTGTCAAGCTGGATCTGATAAACTTCTTATTTTAGTCTTGGATGACCTTCTTGCCAGAATTTTAATTGCCTTTTATAGATGTATTATTTTGCTTATAAAACTTATAAAGTGTAGTAATATCAACAAAAATAAAATTTGAGAAGTGCATGCCTTGAGTGAATTAGCATGTTGTACTCTGTTCACCTATAGCAACTACCGTGTAGTTGCTCTACTATATAGCTCTACCAGGGAGCTAGAGAAGAATGCCAGAGTTTTTTCTGACATGACATTCTCATATTCCACTGTACATAATTACAGTTGTGTTTCTAGAGAAACATTATGGATCAAGCTTTCTTTCTTCTATATTGGATTCTTATACCATAAAATTGCCACATAATTAATGATGCATCTAAAACTCTTAAACTCTTATTTTGTGATCTCTCAATTAATTTTGTGATACCAGACTGAGACATGTTTCAAAATAGAAAAATGATGAAGTTATTTCTGAAACATCTATCATTGACTCCCACTGGCATCTAGATAAATTCTGTGCTTTAGTCCAACAGCTGTATTTAAAAAGACATTTAATGACAGTCAGTGTATTAAATATATAAGAAGTATATTTAGTTTTTGGACATAATTTGAGGGACTAAACTATGAAAACTGGAATGGTAGCCACTGAGGGAACCATGTCCCTCATACCCTGTTGCTCTATCAAGACTATCTCTTATCCACAATGGATCCTTCATACTCTGGTTGTGTTCCACGAAACAAGGAGAAAGAAGAGGAAAGACAGGCTACCTTTCTTTTAAGTCTACATACATACATTTGTTCAGGTCTATTCTGCTTTAACTCAATCCGTCATAAATTAGACCAATATGGTAATATCTGTTTGCCAGGAAGGTGGGAAATACGGAGTATTCTTTAGATTTTTTTTGTAGGCTCAGCTAAAAATTAAGTTTAATGAATATAAAATGGTGGATAATAGAGAATAAGTGATTGGAAGCTTCTGCCATCTTAACTACATAGGCTTCATAAATTGGCTTTTGTTTTTTTCTTTAACAACAACATATAGTAGCACACACCCGTGAAAACATTACCAAGATACACTATACATTATAACATTGTTTTTGTTTAAAATGTGAATTTATTAACAAGGTAACAAAGTTTTTAGCTACTATAACTGTGTTTGATTTGAATATTTTAGGGAAAATATTTAGCACAATGATTACTTCTATTGTTGACTAAAAATGACTGAATGATTAAATACTGTGTTCAAAAAGTACTGCATTTTTTTTAACAGTAACTCCCACATTTTACACAGGAAAAAACTTGGACTCAGGCTGTTGTAAATAGGGAGAGGTGTGCGGGTTGTATGTTCCCAGCACCAGCCCCCAGCCCCCAGCAGCTGGCCCGCTCAGCTGCTGGCCGCCTGCACCCGAAAGAACCACAGGAGAACGGTATTCATTCAAACTCTGACTGGCCCATTATCTCTAGCCTCTTCCCGGCTAGCCCTCACCTCATAAACTAACCCATTATAAAAGTCTGTATGTCACCACGAGGTGGGTGACTTACCAGACGGTCCTAAGGTACCTCCATCTCCTATGGGAGCCTCATGGCGTCTGACCCACTTCCATTCTTCTCTTCCCAGAGCTTCCGTTCTGTCTACTCCGCCCACCTAAGGGCTGACCTATCTATAAGCCAGGCAGCTCTTTATTCAACCAATAAGAGTAATACAAAATACAGGAGAACACTCCCACATCATCAGGCAACCAGATAGATGGAGCAGCATGGAGGTGACCTGCCCAGACCCTACTTATGCCTAGGACACTAAAGTCCAAAGAACTTTTCATTCCACTCTCCTGAGACTAATGTCTAATCTTGTAACATTTCAAGGAGATTAAAATATGTAGTTATGATATATCTTAGTTTCATGATTCCAGATAAATTCCAGTTCTCTTTGTCCCATGGGAAATAAAAGCAAGACTTCTGAGATGCCATCCAGGCCAGAAAATACAGATTTTGGAAAAGATAATCAGTCAGAGGAAATTTTAGTTAGGAAAACAATAACAATGTTTTATTATAGAATTCTTCTTAAGGGGCTGCACATATCTGTTTCTCTGAGACTTTTAACAAATTTTTTAATTAACAATTTTGTGCTGACTTTCATATGTAATCTTCTTCACATTATAGAAACAGGAAGACTAGGGATAAATCTGAACAACTAATTTTTGCTGTACGTTCAGCAATTCTCTTCAGAGCCACTTTCACCTCCTTGGGGAGAGCAGCAGTTCCTTTGAGTCTTTGCTGATATGTTACCTTTTCACAACCATCCTTGATACAGCTTCACAAAAATTGTGCCTCAATAGCCAAAATTGTTCTACAGTTTTTTTTTAAACTCTTGATAATGTGAGAACTAAGTGAAAGTGGTGGCAGAGATACAAAAGATTTTTGAGTACACGAGGAATCCTAAACAGTCAGTTGACATGCCTATTTCAAATATACTTCGGTTGATATACCCACAATCCATTTGTTTTCCTTCTTGTGTGTGGAGAGCCTCTAAATCAGAAAAGTGAAATTCTTATGTTTAGTTAACACACACACAGACAGAAACACACACATCCCTACACTCTCCACCCCTTCACCCACAATTAGATGTATGGAACTGTGAGATGGGACGATAATGGAACTTACATAAAAATTCTTGAACTTTTTCGCTGTTTTAAACTGTAACACACACTTATAATCAGAAGATAATACACTGAGTTTTGCAGGTTGTACACACCTGATCTTGCCAATATAGTTATTTAAGATTACGTTGGCTCTCTTTGCAATGTTTAATTGGAAACTTTAAAGTGCTCAGGAGACTCAAAACCTCATTGATTTCTTTTCTCCAATAAAAACTTTTGGCTGTAGACCTCCAAGTGTTAATTGCTTTACTGACCAATGCTCCAAGTCATAAAAGTTTGTGAACGGACTTGATGCCAGATTCAGTTACACATTTACGAAGTATTTGCATGATGCAACATTATATAACCATCAGAGGTTTCCATGGGACTTAATTGAGGATTATTGTCATGTTTAATTAATTCCAATATTTATTTTAGAGTAAAACAACTTTTGTCCCCTAAGGGTTTTGAAATCTGGAGGTGCTGGCAGTGGTCAAGGGTGACGGTAACAATAGAGGAAAAGAGCTGTGCTAAACACAAATTTTAAGTTGAAACTGGGGGATGTTTTCATTTCTCTCATCTCTAGGTACTTTTCTGAATGGATTGATATAGTTCACACAAGATGCTGACTCCTGCATCACTGGCAAAAACTGCTAGTATTTTACACGTATATTAAGTGTGGCTGGATGCAGAATGCCTTCTACGCAAAATTTATGATGATAGAAGATATTATATATTATCCTTAATATTTTTTTTATTTTCATAAGCATGAGTTGAGGTTTTTTTCTTACATGTACTACACACCTATGCATTGCCTGTGAATGCCAGAAGATTGGGTTGAATCCCCTGGAACTGGAGTTACAGGCATATGTTAGCGTCTATGTAGGTGCTCGGAATCAAATCCTGCTCCCCAGTAGGAGCAGCAGGTATGGTTTTACCTATGAGCCCTTCCTCTCACTCCATAAGAGTCTATGCTCTAAATTCTCTGTGCTCCTATCTCCCTGTCTCTGTCTTCCCTCACCTGACACACACATGAAAGAACAAAAATCAAAACACTGCACAAGCAGCCAGTTAGCAATGGATTTTTTTAATTATTCCAATGAGAAGTGAGACTTTTGTCCCTCTGTCAAAAAAGGGGGGATATGAAATAAATTTCTGTTTTATTATCAACTTCCAGTCTCCAAAGGGGAGTCAGTGCAATGACTCATGAGATAAAGAGAAGCAAGATGTATGGGAAGCAGGCCTTCATGGCTGGTTCATCACTTAATATATAGAATATATAATCTTCATATATTTATATTGCTTTTTATTCTCATTCACAAACACAAAATTAACATCATCCTTCAATTAATTCATCTGCAAATGAAATTATCAAATGAATTTTAAATACTAAGCAGAAAATTGGAGCCTTTCCTTCTTATATACTATATATATATATATATATATTCACACAAACACACACACACATATATGTGTGTGTATGTGTATACACTTCTTATACACTAATATATGTTCTCTCTATACTATATACTAATATACTATATATATATATATTTTTTTTTTTGGCTCCAGTTCTATTCTTCTAATATGCTACTCTTCTCTGGGATATTCCTTGATAGAGACATCACACATATATAGGTTCTTGCCTACACTTGTGTGCTTCTATATCTTTGCAAATGCTCATCTGTTATCTCAGGGTTTCCCCTAAACTTCAAAAAACAAAATGTAAATACCTTTTGATATTCAGAGGCCTCTTTCCTTCCATCTTAGTTCCATGGTTGATGTGATGTAGGAGGGTCCTTCTTTATTACTGTTGCTTTCATTGGTTAATAAAGAAGCTGCCTTGGCCTATAGGATAGGTCATCCCTTAGGTGGGTGGAGTAGACAGAACGGAAGGCGATGAGAAAGAAGGTACTGCCAGAGACACCATGATCCTCCGGCCCAAGATGGATGCAGGTTAGAATCTTCCGATAAGTCACCACCTCGTGGTGATACACAGACTTTTATAATGGGTTGTTTTAAGATGTAAGAGTTAGCCAAGAAGAGACTAGTGATAATGAGCCAGGCAGAGTTTAAATGAATGCAATTTTCGTGTGGTTATTTCGGGTATAGCTGTGTGGCTGTGCGACCAGGGAGACAGGCAGGATAGAATAAAATGGCCCGCATTCCTCTCAGGTGCTGGACACACAGCTGCCCCTCTTACAACATTGATGTAAGTAAGCGATGACATGAGTTAACTTTGTAAGAATAGTAGTCTTCCTATTGTGTGGACACCTTATGGGTAAAAGTAAGCAAAAATAATGACTTGCCTGAATGTGAGCTGAACAAAGGTAAAAATAGTCATGCTATTATGAATAAGAGAAAGCCCATGAATTCTCAACCCCACATGAAGAGCCGCAGGCAATTAGGGAATGCTCAGAGCAGGAGAAATAGTCTTCTCACAGAAAGGAACACCAATTGTTTATCTAATATTAATCAGCTTTGAAATCATATCCATACAAGTAGCATTATATACACTAAGGACTTATGTATTTAGTAATAACTATTCACACATAGACATATGTGTATGTAACAACAGTTAATAAACAATGGGGCAATAAATTTTCAAGAGAAAAGGAGGGTCATATGGGAAGATTTGGAGATGTTAGAATCCTTATTCCAATTGTGTCGGATGACCTGGGACAGATGTGTGAAGTTG
>JAQHUG010000056.1:5036369-5049725 GCA_028555095.1 Dicrostonyx torquatus | reverse complement strand
AGTCACAATGAATATATCTACAAAACAACTCCTGAATCTAAAGCTCAGAGGACATTTTGGAAGAGGGGATAGAAAGACTGAAATTTGCTGTGAGAATATATTTTTTAGTAACACCAGATGTCACACCAGCAGGAACACCTAAAACATGAAGACACCAGTGAACATGCCAAACTGGATTGGGAAATGTCCCCAAGGACTCAACCCTACACAAAGAACTATAGGCAACTGAGTCAAGGTGGTAATAGGAGGGGTGGGCCACCCCAGGAATGAACATACTGATTGGTTTCTAATGCCAAATGGTCAGCTATTAAAAACATGCATGCATGCAAACAGTATTATATGAACTCAATAAAAATGGGTTGTATTTAGGGATATATGTATATACAAATTTATATATGTATGCGATGACAATTCATAAAAAAAGAGTGCATGAATTTGAAGGAGAACAGGGAGGTATATGGAAGGACTTTGAGAGAGGAAAGCTAAGAGAGGAATGTTGTAATTAAATTACAATCCCCAAATTAAACAAAAAAGCTATTTGGCTACTGAGAGAGGGAGAACTATTCTTCCCCAGGGATGATTTCCTAATTATTGAATATTAAGTAGTGAATACTAAAGACATACATATGGGTACCACTAAATGGACTCAGCAGGTTATATTTGTGTGTGTGTGTGTGTAACAATAATGATTAAAGAAAGAAAGTCTATGAAGTTAGAAAGGGTGTGGCTGCAATGCAGAATGATTTAGAAGGAAAAGAATGAGGAGGGGGAAATCATGTAAATATAGTACACATATATAAAATTTTAAATTTTAAAAAAATTTCCCAACTATTTCCTTTCCACTATTTTTTAAAAATTTTTTTAAAAACAGCTCTACCCATACAATGAAAACTATGACATGTTGTGAATGCAATCCACTAAATCCCTAAGGACAAAGGTATGAAGTAGGCAAGCTTGCCAAAGCAAGACAAAGTCAAGATCTGTGCACATTTTAACTTTATGTAGAGTGAAAGTATATGCTCCCATTCTTGTCTATTAAATGCTCTATTCTTGTAACATTTTCATTTAAACTGCTTGTATATTAAAAAATCTATTTTGCAAATGCCATCTTATCAGTAAAACACAGCAATTTCAATCATGAACTCTTTGAAGCTGTTCCTTCATTAGTTACATAGGAGTAGTAGTCATGTATGGATTAGTGGCTCAGGAGTACCCACCCTCTGTACAATTTGCTAGTGATCAATTTAAGGAGAGGAGAATCATTGCCTTTAGTCCTCTACCTACTGATGACCCCACCCAGCTTCAATAGTTAGTTCCAATCCATTTCTCACACAGACAGCCATGGTAGATTAAATAATTCCTAAAACAAAACCTAAAGTTAGGAATCTGGAGATGAGTAGGTGTAGTAAGAGAGCCACTTGTTCCTGCCTGCTCAGCCCTATTATTTGCAATATTGTTTGGCCAATAGCTTAAGCATATTTCTGACTAACTCACATCTTAAATTAACCCATTCCTATTAATCTGTGTATCACCATGAGGCTGTGGCTTACCGGGAAAAGTTCCAGCATCTGTCTCCAGCAGGGCTACATGGCTTTTCTCTGACTCTGCCTTCTTTCTCCCAGCATTCAGTATGGTTTTCCCCACCTAGCCCTACTCAACCATATCACAGACCAAGGCAGATTTCTTTATTACCCAATGATATTCACAGCATACATAGGAGAATCTCACATCAAGCAGGTATTGATTGACATGGGAGGGAGAGAAAAGAGGAAGGGGATTTAGTAATCAGAATGCATTATATACATGTGAGAAATCATCAAAGATTGAACTGAATTAAGAAAAGAAATGAATTTAATAAAGTCTTTTTTGAGTATGCAATCATGATAAATCTATGTTTATTAAAATATCCTAAAGACCAGCACACATTCTCAATTCTTAAATTCCCAAATTCCAAACTACTTCAGAGACACTGTAAAAGAGAAGATGATGAAATGGATCATGATGTGAGAGGTGGGTTTGACTTTTCATTTCTGAGATTTTTAACTATTAAAGTCTATGAATATTGGTTTTCTCATCTATAAAATGATGACCAATTGGTGCAATAGTGGTATGAGTATTATGGGGTTAACTGCTTTTTGGTTGGCTGCAAGGCCCACTTCACAAGATAGAACCCATACTGTTAACTAGGCCAAGAACCCATGGATGGGCAAGACTCGAACCTAGGGGATCACCTACTACCTACTATTATGTTGCTAAGTATATGTAGTATCCAACTGCTCTCTAAATAATTATCTTAATATCTAAAGATTAATATAGCCATTACATCTCATCAAAGAAGTGTCTTTTTGCAATATGGAGACCCCAAAACCAGCAAAAATTTGGAGAATAAGAGATTATGAATTACTCTGCTCTAAATGGAAAATCTATATCAAACCCTCCCATGCAAAGGCTCAGGGGTTATGGGAAAAAAAGAAGCAGGAAGATTGAAAGAGTCAGAGGTTTCAGAGGACCCTGCAAAACAGAATTTTCCAAACATAACTGGCTTGTGTTACACAGAATTCACAGTAACTATGGTGCATACAAGTTCTAGTATAAGATTAAGGCAGTCCAAATTCTAGCATCAGCTCAAAGATGTAAAGTTCTTGTCATACAGGTCTCTCACTTGTTTGGTTAGAGTTACTCTGAGATATTTTACGTTATTTGTGAAGGGTGATGTTTCTCTAATTTCTTTCTCAGCCATTCTGTGTACAGGAGGGCTTCTGATTTTTTTGGGGGTTAATCTTGTATCCTGCTACATTACTGTAAGTGTTTATGAGTTGTAGACATTTTTGGGGGTACCTTATGTAAAGTAGCATAACATCAGCAAATAGTGAGGTTTGGCTTCTTCTTTTCTGATTTATATCTCTCTGATCTCCTTTTCTTGTTTCATTGCTCTGACTAGGACCTCAAATATTATATTGACTAAATATAGAGAGAGTGGACAGCCTTGTCTTGTTCCTGATTTTAGTGGGATTGCTTTGAGTTTCTCTCTATTTAGTTTGATGTTGGCTGTTCCGCTTGCTCTATATTGCTTTTATTATGTCAGTATGTTCCTTGTACCCCTGCTCTCTATAACACCTTTGTCATGAAATGGTGTTGGGTTTTGTTGAAGGCTTTTTCAGCATCTAATGAGATAGTCATGTGGTTTTTCTTTCCGTTTGTTTATACGGTGCATTACATTGACAGATTTTCATATATTGAGCCATCCCTACATCTCCAAGACCCAGCAATACCACTTTTGGGTATATACTCAAAGGATGCTCATCATATCACAAGGACACCTGCTCAGCTATGTTCATAGCAGCATTATTTGTAATAGCCAGAACCTGAAAACAACCTTGATGCTCCTCAACCAAATAATGGATAAAGAAAATGTGGTACATTTACACAATGCAGTACTCTACAGAGGAAAAAAAAATAATGATATCTTGAAATTTGCAGGCAAATGGATGGGCCTAGAAAACATCATATTGAGTGAGGTAAGCCAGACCCAGAAAGACAAATATAATATATACTCACGCATAAGTGGCTTTTAGACATAAAAAACAGCCTGCAATTCATAACCCCAGAGAACCTAAACAACAAAGAGGACCCTAAGAGAGACATACATGGATCTAATCTACATGGGAAGTAGAAAAAGACAAGATCTTCTAAGGAAACTGGGAGCGTGGGCATCTTGGGAAAGGGTAGAAGCAGAGGGGAGAGGATGGAAAGGGAGTGAAAAATATATAGCTCAATAAAAGCAATAAAAAAGACAAACTGCGAAAAAAAATTCCAGCATGGACAGAGACAGAGTTTATCCCTATCTAAGGGCTGTTGGCAGTTAATGACTGCTTGTGGCAAAGTCAGTACACATATTAATTACACAGGGTTAATGAATCCATGATGTATGGTACTATGGGTTCTAAAGTTCCTTATTTCTAAATTAGAAGTCTTTTTTTTTTCCTGCTACCAGAGCCTATGGCACAGTAACTGGTTAATTCAATAGCTTCTAAGGAGAATAAAATCAAATCCCAGATATAATAAAATGAATTGGAGTTTCTGTCTGAATACGAATTTAAGTGCTATGGTCATTGAAAACTACTCTTTCTTTCCAGTCCTTTTTAAAGCCCCCAGCAGCGCCCACCAAAATAGGCTACCTGCATACTGACCTGTTATTCAGGTCAATTCTTACCATTTTTAAGTAACAAATTTTATGATTCTGCCAATGATATATTGAAATTTAGGTCAGTTATTCTCTTATAATATGCTCAGTTATTTTGAAATAGCATTTAGTCAAATAATGGATCCGCAACTGAAAATTCTTAAATTATTTTATGGAAAGATTATATTGTACGGGATGCGAATACCTGAAGTTTTAAGTAGATTTATTCCCGTCCAAATTCCTCTTTCCTAAAGCCTTTCCTCTTCATACAGAGAATTGGGCAGTAACGTTTGAAAGAAAGTAGACACGAGACAATTTCGAGATGGAAAATGACCTGTCTGAAGCGCGTTCTCACTGCAGTTCACGTGTGGCCTCGCTCTCCTGCTGTTCTCCACCCACTGGTCAATCAATTATGGGCAATCAGCAAAAAGTTGCAGCAGTGACTGCCAGGCAAGATGGCAAAGGGTTTAAACTGCCAAGCTATGAGCTGCCTATGAAATGCACAGCCTGGAAAATAACACAGACCGAATCTCCCTTTGAGGCCGACTTTATTGTCTTCACCACAAAACATTGCGCGCGAAGGGCAAGGTTTAATTAGGAGCAGGTTCTATTTTCGTAATGTCGTTTTTGAAAAGATGTAATTCTGGAACATGATTGAGTTGTAGCTTGACAATTTCTTGAGCGTCTCCACATAAGTGATGATAGAGTGGTGGCCCTGTCACGGATGGGTGAACATAGTTTACTCATTTCTAGTTACGGAGTAAAAGGTGTTTTTAAAGTAATTTTTAAATTTTCTCCTTCGCATTAGTGAGCTGTGAACCTGGATTAGCAAATCCACATGCAAAACTACATAATAGAAAAGTGGGCTTGTCAGCACTGAATCTAATAATCACTTTGATTCCTAATGAAAGACCACCTCAATTTTCCAGTTACACACACACACACACACACACACACACACGCGCGCGCGCGCACACACACACACACACACATATCCACACACATTAAATACATAAACATACACATATATAAACATGTACATACATTTAATACACATGCATACAGATACATTTACATCATTCACTTCCAGGTTATTTGATAAGCTTTATTCCTAGATATTGGGATCTTTTACATTCATGTGTGTGTTGAACTTTTGACGCATATTTGGTAAAGGTTAGTACTTTGACTTCTTTCTGTTATATACGACCTATCAAGTAAAATATCACTGAAGTTTATTGAAATAAAGAAAGTAATAATCTGTTATTAGTATAATTGGGAAAGTAAAGCAATTCATGAGAAATATACCTGTTTAGATAATATATGTTACATACTTACACACACACATGCACAGAGGAATATCAATAAATTGGTGTAAAATTTAGAAGAATAAGGTATTACTTCTGACCTTAACAGTGATGAAAGATTCATAAATAATTACGTTTGAAGACAGAGTGTAAGTGTTCCTAATGAGTTCAGAATGTTTCTAATCATTATTGCATTATTAATTTATTTGCTCTAGCAATGCGTCCTACAACTTGTGTACTCCTTTAATTTTATTTCTATGAACACTTCTCATAAATACAAGTTGTCTTTATTTTCAAGTATGTCATATTTCCCATAAAATTCTCTCATTATAGCTCTGAAACTCTTTGATCATGTTTGTAGGAAGAAAAACGATTTATCACATGAAGTAGTACATATATACATATATATCCAACTAAAGCAAAATTTTGACAACAGAGTTTTAATACATATTCATTAAATTTTATTCTCATGTTTAAAACAAAATTGGTTACTGAGTTACACTTTACACAGTGAAGCAAGCACACCTAAACTTTCTTAACTTGACAAATTTTTATATGGGGACGTGCTTGACCAAGGTATTGAGCAGTTTTAGGTCTCAGGGTGGTTTCCCCATCCCATTTTATGAAAAGTATCCAAAGAATCATGAACTACTTTGTATAGTTGTAGCAACATAGGTAGCCACACGTGAGTGTGGCCTCTTTCAGTCAAAGTGATGCCAGAGCCTGTGTGTTTGCTGGGCTATTCAAGTTTCTGCTTGCTTGGGTGTAGATAAGGCAGAAGTGAGGATGTAAGGTTTTTCATGTCCTTCAAGGCTACATGCATGGCTCCAGGAACTTTTACTTCCCACTCTCATGTATGTGCTCTTCTGGAGATATATCACATCAATATGAATATATTCTCAGAGTTATATCACACCAATATGAAGCCTTCTGGTACACCATAGTTTTATTTTTATAGTTTTATTTTATAGTTTCCACCATTTTATTTCACGTTTTTATGTTAGTCCAATATTGCCTCAATGACTATGGCCTGAAGCATCTGTGACGCTCATCCCTTACTGTTGATTGCCTTAGCAATTGTCTCCAAAGAAAAGGCTGTTTTCATTAGACAAGTTTCAACCTGGGGAAGTAAAACTAGCCTAGTGAGTGAATTCTTTTCACCCACCATCAGATGTGAGGAATAATGACATGTCTCTGGGCATGTGGTTTGAAGCATTTCAACCCTTGGCCTCAGAGGGTTGCCTGGGTTGCTGGGAGTCTGTTGCATTTTCTTTGACTGTGACTTCTGAATTCAAAGTAACCCGAAGGAGAAATGAAGTACTGAGAACAAGGCAAATTAAACAGTCCCAAAAGTTCACTGTTTCTTTATTTTTTATTTTTTTCTTTTAGCAAGATTCAGCTATGTTCTCATTCACTGTAAGCCTTTAATTTTCAGGATTCTGAAAAAGCTCCTCTGACAATTTCAACATTGCTCTCATTGTTTCTGTAGAGGGAAAAATTAACAGGTCCTTATTTTGCCATGTTCGTTGACACTGTTTCTTATTCTACATGTTACAACAGTGTAACTTGTTTCCACTAAAACACTAACACTGTAAAATAAATTAATTTCATAGAACTTAGATTGCTTTTAGGTTGGTCTCAACATATTTAAAAATCAAGGCTCCTAGTTTTATGGAAGAATAATTGCACAGGTTCAGAACTAAAAAAAAGAACCCCCCAGGCTGGAGAGATGGCTCAGTGGTTAAGAGCACTGGCTGCTCTTCCAGAGGTACTGAGTTTAATTCCCAGCAACCACATGGTGGCTCACAACCATCTATAATAAGATATGGTGCCCTCTTCTGGCCTGCAGGCATACATGCAGGCAGAACATTGCATACATAATAAAAAAATAAATAAAGTTAAAAAAAAAGAAACCCTAATCTATTGTAAAGCACAAATGTGGATGGAATAGCATATCTTTAGACCAAAAGTAATTAACATAATGAAAATAACCATGCAAAGAAAGAAAGGGTGAGAACACAAGAGAAACTACAGAACAATCTATGCTTCCACCTAGTATGATGAACAGGGTTAGTATATAGTAAGCAAAATAAGTTATATTTAAGTCCTTTTCACAAGCCACTCATCTCAAGTTTTCTTCTCAAATATAACTATTCATCATAAATTTATCTATTTTGTTCATAGTCATAGCCTACCACAATAGCAAATGTCAGTTTCTAAACCGATGGCTCCCACTTGCTCAATACTAACGTTATAAACCACTGCAGCTGACTTCAAGAGAACCTGGACACATGTGTAAGTATATAATTATGATGGGCTGAATTCTGTTACACCCCCACATTCATGTTGAAATTATAACTTTAAAGTACTTAGATACATGATCTTGGCTATGTGAGTGGGCCCTCTTCGAATATAATTACTGGTCTTGTAGAAAGAAAAGGCAACGGCCCAGATAGAACAAAGAGACTGTGTGGAGCATGAGCCCAGTAAAAATGCCTTTTAGACATGTATTAATAGCTTAGTCTGGATCCCCACTATACCCAAGCTAACCAGAGCTTAGTGACATCACTTCCTCAAGACAACTAGATACAGCCCTAGACATGGTGATGCCCACTGGACAGTATATAATCAGAGACCAAGGGTAATAGTCTGCTCTGCACATCTGGATAGATGTTACCTTGATCTGCTCTGTGGTTGGAGAGTCTCCCCAGTATCTTGACTCTCAAATAACGGACTTTTGCTAGAGACTGGACCTGACCTTCAGCTAAGATGTGTCACACAGGTTAGCAGCCTTGGGGAGATGGCTTAGGACTGTAGGTAGGAATATTTAGAGTGTGAACCTAGTGTGAGGACCTGTAGCATAATAACATATAACTTTGTTGTACTATGTGTATCTAGCTTCTTGTTTGAGACAGGAAAGCTGCCTGCTAATCCAGAGGTGGAACATCAACAGAACCTAGGATGCTGATACTCTCACAATTGACTTCTCCTCTCCAGGACTGTGGAAAAATATATTGGCATTGTTTAAATCACCTGGTCTCTGATATTTTATTATAGAAGGACTAACAGACAAAATTCACTTGTTGGTATGTAATATTTCCCATGCCACATTTTCATTTTTATTTATTTAATCAGAATGACATTGTTTTTAATGAAATCACTATAAATTACAGATATAAAACCCCAGTGATTGCTCTTTCCCTGTAAATGACCATGACTGCCATCACCTACATTTTGATGATAATTATTACAATGTTTATAAATGACTGTTTTCAATCACTACACTGGAATTTCCTTTTGAGTTTTGATTTCTTTGTAAATCCTGGGCAAAACGTTACAACAAGATTAACTGAGATAGATTTTTCCCCGGTGTTTTCCATTTCTCCATCCTCTGAGATGTGGCACCCACCCTACGTTCACCTTAGGTCGGACTGCAGGCTTCATTGTGGAGGCAGGTTGCTGTAGAAGTGTGATTCTCTTCTCCTTGATCAGTACCTCTGAGCTGCTGAACCTTAGTGGCTCCAATTCTGAGAACACCTGCATGTTCTGAGAGAGGACCATTTCCTCGGTTGGATCTGCTCAGGTGGTTTGAACCCTATGTGAGTGGTGAGGCTGCTCCAATCACATCCTCTGTGTATACACAAGGCAATGTAGGTGGAGGTTTACTTATATGTCCTTTGCTCTTTAATCTGTCAGAGTCTCTTACAAACACCCAATCTATAAAGCTTAATCCCATTGCAAGGCATTATATCTTTGCCCAATCTTTTTTCTCATTTTTATGTGGAAACCATTTTAAGCTAAATTAATTTAAAACATAAATATTTAGACTATAATCTTACCTTTTCCTTTGTTTATTATTTTTTTACTTTGTGTGGAGATAGCTTTAAAAATATTTTAAGACACACATGAACAATAATTTTAATTTTTAGAACGGTTTTCTCAGCTCATTATTTAGTTTATTTTGGAGGGAAAGACAAATCACTTTCTTGGTATTAAACTGATTTCTCTCCCCAACCCCTTATATAATCTTGATTGAAGGAAATTGTTCTATTCTCAATGGCTCAGGCAAATTATAAGTAGTAGATATAAAGAGTTGGCCACCTTTAAAGGGCATTGCTTCCACATGTGCTCAGATACTCTGGGAGTCAATTATGCCAGGAAATGGGATAAAAACATAGAAAGCCATTAAGCTTTTATTAAACACGCTAAAGCTATGAGCACCAATTTATAGCACCTGCATTGAGCAAGTGTGAGCCGTGGCTTTAGGAGTTGACATTTACTATTGTGATTGGCCGTGACTATGATCTAAACAGATAAATGTCTGGGCTTGATATATCTTCTATATAAATAAATCTTGATTAAAAACATTTTAAGAGCCAATATAAACAAACCAGTACCAAACAAATTATTTTATAATACATCATCTTAAACTTGGAGAGTGCATTTTCTTTTTTTTTTATTACAGCAGCAATTATAGGAAATATAAATAGAATGGTGTATACACGGCTTTGTCCTGATATTTATAAAAAATAGGATTCTGATTTAGTGAGCCCTTTAGACTTGAAAAATCAGTGGGCACCTGGAAGAGAGCTCTGGTAACTTCCTTTCCTTCACTTATTTACTTTTGATATCAATTCCTCCAGTGATGCTTAGAACACGTCATTCTTTATGAAACCCACTGCATAACGAGGGCCTCCCAAGGCAGTTTCTGCTGTGTATGAGCCTTCCCAGGAGAAGGAGGTGCTGCCATCCTGGGAAACTTCCCAGTGGCTGTATGTCACATTCAGAGAGTCTACAGACTTAGGATTCATTCCCAGAAGCAGTGACTTGGTGTCGTCCTGAGCATTTCCCGTACTCTCAGATTCAATTTCTACTAGTTAAGTGAATCTTCTATTTATTTTGACTGATTATACTCACTTTGAAGACATTAAAAGTTCAAATTGGGAAAAGAAAACAATAGAAAATGAACTTGTAGATCTTCAGAGAGCATATTGTCTTGGTTACGGTTTCTATTGCTGTTAAGAGACATCGTGACCATGACAACTCCTATAGAGAAAAACATTTAATTGGGACTGGCCTACAGTTTCAGAAGTTAAGCCCATTACCATCATGGCAGAAAGCAAGGCAGTGTGAAGGTAGACATGGTGCTGGAGAGGTAGCTGAGAGTTCTACATATTAATTAGCAGACAATAGGAAGTGAACTGTCTCCCACCCTGGGTGTAGCTTGAATATATAAATCCTCAAAGCCCGCCTGCACAGTTACACATTTCCTCTAACAGAGTCACACCTACTTCGAAAAGACCACATCTCCTAATAGTGTCACTCCCTTTAGGCCAAACACTCAAACACACGAGTCCATGGGGGCCATGCCTACTCAAACCATCACACTTAGCAACAGGTTTCTTGAAGCAATAAAACTATGTTAGTTTTAAAAGGGTTATTGGGCTCAGTTTGGGTTCTGTTCAACAGGGTACTGTCTGATGAAAAGATTATCAAAGAGATCGTCGGCAGGCTAGAGGAGTGTTCATTCCCACTGCAATGCAAATATGATACATAGAGTATAAGATTGCACAGAGTGGACCTATGAAGTCAGTTTGATTTGAGAGGGCTCAATTTATAAGTTTATTAGAGAAGAGAGTGTACCAAATGGCTTTACTTTGTCACCTAGCGTTTGCATTTGTAATTTAATGGTTCTAGGAAAGTATAAACATAGTTAGTCTCTAATTTTGAATGCTTGTTTATTTTGAGGTGGTAGAAGGATGCAATTTGGGTTTTAAGGAAAGACAATATTTGCACTGGTATTGAGGGAGAACGGCAGGAGTAAGTAGAAAAGTAAAAATATATGCAGGCTGCAGAGAAATCACTGGGAGGAAATGGTGGCTGTTCAATGGAAAATTAATACATCTTCAGATATGGGAGAGCATTAAAACGCCAGCTGAACAATTTGAATCAATTTCCTCAGGAAGCCAAGTTCTATGGCATACACTTTCTATCCGAAAAGGGAGGTAACAGCGAAAGGCATTTTAGAAAATTATGCAGAATTGGCAAAAATAAAAGTAAATGGAGTGGAAACAGAAATCAGCCTGGAGTCTACTGCAGAGATGAGCAAGATCCAAATTCAGGGCAATAGGAGTGGAAAGACAGTGGAATGGATCAATCAAGGTGTTAGAGAAAGTGTGGAATTTTGTCACAAACCGATACTGATAATTGTGATACAGAGCCCACCAATACTGAACTCGGCCCAAGCTGCTCAAGGCAATGAGACCTATAGAAAAATCTATTCGCCTGCTCCTGAGGAATGTGAGTTTCGGGAGAGGCAGGAGTTTTCATTTACACGGAGAGTAAACTGATCCTGTCTGTCAGGTGGAGGATCTCACAGGCACCTGGAAGTATAAAGAATCCAAACAACCTAGCAACAGGAGCCTGGTCAGCTAATAACTGATAATTATAACTAAAAATAATGGAGCCTTGTTTGTTCTTCCCCCAATGACTGTTTTGTTCACATCTCGTGTTCTCGCTCGAGAAGCTCATATGCCTTTTTTCGTGTCAGTTCTCCAGTCTAGGATTAGGGCGCCGTGCAGGCTAGGTTGGTGTCCTTCAGCCCGACTAAATAGAAACCTAGAAGAACTTGGGCCTCTGATTAGGTTTTGAGAAGTTGTGATGGGAAAATGGAAAGGAGTCAAGGGACATGAACTTGCTCCACGATCTGAAGGACCCAGTACACTTTCCTCCGGCTGGAAGCTTGAAACAGTAAAAGAAACGTTTCCAATTTGTAGTTTTGGATGTTATGAGCTCCAACTCTGTGCTCATATAAGGAACCCTGTTCCAAATGGCCTGGGATCACCCTGTGACCCACAGATTTTTAAGAGGAGAGTAGGAGGTAGTTCTGTCAATTCCTTTATAATAAAGGTCTTTGCTACCAAAAAACAAACTCATGAAACAACTTCTGATCTATGCCCCTAGCTGTTGCTTCTCACCTTAGTCACAGGCTTATCCACTAATATAATAATATAATATAAATAATTACTTACATTCATTATAAATACTTCTAGAGTAATATAGTCAATACCAAGGTTCATTGCCTGCTTCCATCATATTCACACACACACACACACACACACACACACACACACACACACACACACACACACACCCCTCTTCCTTCTGGTTTGTGTTCCAGGGAATATATAACTGTTCAGCATGAGCAGCAGTCACAACTGTATCCTTTCATCCCACTAAGCACATTAATTCAAGTCAACAACCCTAGAACTTTTACCTGAAAGATCTTTTTCCCCCTGAGACCACCCACAAGCTGGTATGTAGATAACTTTAATTTTCCTTTACTGAACAGCCTTTTTTCTTTCTATGATTTTTTTTCTGAGTTGCAGAATGTGATTTTATTTTTCTCCTACCCCAAACCCTTCTTTTTATTTCTTTAGAATAAACTTTAACTCTCTGCCCCGAGTTGGAAGATTCCTTTCAGGTTTTACATTGACCTCCTGGCTACCTTGTTCCACTCTGGTCCCATCACACTAAGCTCCAGCCTCCTTGAACTACTGTGATCTGTTTTGTTGCTATTGTACAAGCTGTCCTTTAGCAAAGATATGTTTGCCTGTTATTGTTTGGGTAATGTTTCCTTATTCATTTCAGAGTTCCTCAAACAGCCTCTTTCTTGCAAACTTATTTCCATAGTAGTAAGTTTAAGCTACATGACTCTTTTGTGAGAGCCCCGAAGCTGCTATATTCTGTCATTGAAACAATGTTCCTGCCTACTGACTTCTCTGTGTGTCTTTTAACTCTTGTCCCATGTAGCTGCAAAGCTCTATAATAGGAACGTGTGTGTGTGTGTGTGTGTGTGTGTGTGTGTGT
>JAQHUG010000056.1:5025659-5035724 GCA_028555095.1 Dicrostonyx torquatus | reverse complement strand
CTCTCTAGGCCTTCATGCAGGACTCTTTTGGCACATGACTTACCCAGGCAACTTTCCTTACCTGTGGAGGAAGAGAATAAAACCCCTTTACTCTTGTATCCTTCATGACTCTAAGTCCAAAATCATGTGGCCAGTTGAGTATGTCAAGTTCTGCTTCTTTTAGACTGCAAACTGGCCCCTTACTTAAATTACATTTGTATAAACTTTCTGTTGTTTCTAGGTGGAGGGAATTCCTTGGGCATTTTTCTTTCACAGGTATTAGCCAGAAAAGTTCTCTCCCTGAGGGCAACATTCTCTTTATTCTATATTTTTCTGATCCCTTTCAGCACAAGCAAATCTAACATTAAATTTCCTAGTGTTCTTTTTCTTCTCAAATGGTGCATTTTGAATTTCTTTTTGCCCCACTTAACTCTTTTTTATTGTAGCTTTGCATAATAAGAACACAACAGGGTAAATATTAGATTTTCTTTAAATATCCTCTGGCAATACTAGATCAAAACTCTTCAATTTAGCCTTAGGAAAATCCTTAGGACACGGGCCAAAATCAGCCATATTCTACGCAAAAATATTACAACAATTATCTTTAGTGCATTTACTAATATTATTGCCCTCTGAAACTGCTTGATTTAGGTCCCCATAGTCCACATTGCTCTCTCCATAATGTTGTCCTCAACACTCCTACTAGGATGGCCCATTAAGCCCTGCCTACAAAATTTAACTACCTTGTCAATTCAAAATCCCAAATTCCCCCAAAGCAGCACAGGCCTTTCAAAGCAATATCCCATTCCTGGTATCAACTTCTGCCTTCCATTTCTGTTGGTGTGAAGAGACACCATAACCAAGTCAACTTATAGAACAAAACATTTAGTTCCGGCCTTGTTTACAGTTTCAATGGGTGCATCCAAAATCATCATGGTGGGGAGAAGGGCAGTCGGCATAGCACCGGAACAGTAAGTGAGACCTTGTATCTGATCCACTGGCAAGAGGGAGAGAGAGAGAGTGTGAGAGTCGTCTGGCTTTTGAAACTTCCCATTGACACATGTCTTCCTACAAGGTCACTCCTCTTGGTTTCTCAAAAGAGCGCCACCAACCAAAGAACCAGCACTCAAATATGTGAGCTTATGTGGGCTTTCCTCATTCAGGTAAGCTTTATTAAATTGTTTAATTGATATATTTTGCTACTCTCTGTTGGAAGTCAGTGTACTAAGACCATTAGGAGACAACACTGGGATGCAATGGGGTGTTTCATTTGGAGATGTGAGTTTTCCAGACTACTCTGATACAGTCTTTCTCTCATATCATTACCTGTCCCTACCCTCTTCGGAAATAAGTTTCTGCATACTTTCTTTGGCTCGCTAAGCCCTAACAGAAGAAAGGGTGGATATAGTTTTGTAACAACCCACATGCAGTCACAAAGGGGAAGGCTGGGGAACGCTGCAGCAAGTGATTAAAAACAACCCCTGGAAGCTGTCTCTTGCCTCCTGCGACCCTGGCCTCTGTTATCCTGGCACTGTTGCTCCTTCTGCCAGCTCACATTGGCTGTCATTGGCACCCTGTACATTTAGCAGTCTTTGTCTCTGTTACTGAACTCCTGTGTGGAGCTGCCAGGCTTTGGTCAAAGGCGGCAGGAGGTTCTCTGAAGCCCATCCAAACATTTGGGCCTGTGGTTGGGATGTGGGTTTATTACAACGGATGCTTTACCCACTGCCCCCCTTACATGATGTATACTAGCTGATTTGTAGGTTTATTTCAGAAGAGGTAAAGATAATAGGAAACATTTTGGCCAGCCAGAGAAAAGATACCACATCTGGTCCTATATCACACATTTATGCATTTCCCCAAAGGATTAAGTTAATTAGATAGAATATGTATAATTTTAGCCACAGATACTGACACATCAAGGTAGAGATGATCGAAACCAAACAGAAAATATCCTGTAGAGCATGGGATTTTTCTACCCAGCTTGTTTGCAAATAAATGTTGTTTGTTTTAATAAACAATTATTAATAAAAAACGTAGTTGTTTAGAAAACCAGTAACTAACATCTATAAGTAGTCTATTCGTCTCTCATCTCTACTTCAGCGTTCAGACCAAGTACAAACTCCTATGTATAAATACCAAGAGAACATTCTCTCATGGCACCACTATTGGAACTTGATTCAGACAGAAAGACGAACTACAGGATCCAGCACAGGATTTAGTGTATGACTAAATACGCAGCCAAGGCACTGACTTCCTTTCTTCTGTCCATTCACCCCCTGTCGTTTAGGAGCTGAGACACAACACTATATTCTCGTGGCGACAATCTTTAGAAAACAGCAGGAGGCCAACAAGGTCAAGCCCCGTTCTGGCCATACCCAGGCAACTACAGAGCTGGCAGACAAGAGAAGGACATGGAAGAATATGGGGTGGGTACTGGAGAATGTTCCAGTCCCAATTAACTCTCTGCACTCTTCAACAGTCCCTTTCGTTCATTGACAGATGCCATCTCTGTATGATTGTCAACCTAGTCTTCATTAAAATGTCCCCCACATCTTCCCCAATCTCATATTCTCAATTCTGAAAGGTTTTAGAGGGGTTCTTCTACGAGTAAAACATTTTGAAATATCGAATTTCTTGAGCTGAAGAGATAGCTAAGAGGTTAAGAGCATTGGCTGCTCTTCCAGAGGTCCTGAGTTCAGCTGCCAGCAGCGACCACTCTCGTGGCATGCAGGCATACATGCAGGCATACATGCTGGCAGAACACTGTATACACAATAAATAACTGAATCTTAAAAAAAAGAAATATCTAATTTCTGTATAAAAGATGATTCAGACCTGAAGTGAATTTCTTTCTTTCTTTTTTGTTTTTTGTTTTTTCGAGACAGGGTTTCTCTGTAGCTTTGGAGCTTATCCTGGAACTAGCTCTTATAGACCAGGCTGGTCTTGAACTCACAGAGATCCGCCTGCCTCTGCCTCCTGAGTGCTGGGATTAAAGGCGTGCGCCACACCACCCGGCCTGAACTGAATTTCTAATCTTATTTCTTTTCACATCTACAGTCTATATATCTTGTTTTCATTGGTGGGGAGTGAAGTTTGCACAGCTGAAAGCTGTTTTAACATGTTCTTTGGAACTCTATCTTGTTTTAATTGTAGACGAGGATACACAGCAAATAATTTTAGCAATTTAAATCCCTGTGCTACCATAGAACGTTGATATATATTTTCTATGTTTTTGAAAATACATTTTTAATTGAAGTATTTCCTGGTAGGAATAGAATTATGAACTCCTTAAGAACAGTGTATCTTTCGTTGCTTTTTTTTTTTTTTACAATGTCTGGCACATAGTAGGTCCGTAACAAGTTTTCAGGAAACTAGTGAATACATGGAAACCACAAACATGAAACTCCAAATGACATACAAATGGCAAGGCATTGTTAGTCGTTTAACATGAAAGGTAAAACTACCTGTAGCTCCCTGCCACCCTCACCACAGAGGCTTATTACACAGCATTCCTGTTTGCCTAATTTCAGTACAATTTCCCTTCCTGTGTTCAAGAGACTTCACTACTTACAAGAAGCCACCCTCTACTTTATAGAACACCAGGTCTCGTGGGGTTTAGTTTTGTTTTGCTTTTAGGCTTTGTTTGCTTGTTTGTTTGAGTCGCTGGATCTTTCTTCTAAGGAATAATTTGTTTTGCTTCTAAACCATGGAGAAAATTTGGGGGGGGCGGTGGGAAATGGCTGAAGCGCATAGTAATTTATGAGATGACTAGGAATCATTGTGAGGGGGAAGCAAAAACAAAAAACAAATGTGTAAAATTTTGGGATCTTGACTTAATTATATTCTGTTCCAAAATTTATCAAGCTGAAAGTGGCATGGCTCCAGCTTAGCATTGGCTTGAAGCTCCATTCACCTTTTAGGAATGACTATATGAGAAAACGCGCACAGATGCGTTTATCCTAAGAACTGCATCTGGCCCGGGCAGAAATCTCTTTTAACAGCACTTGGCACATCGCTGGGCCTGGGGCAGCAGATGCTGCTTTGCAGTTTGGCGGGATCTGCTCTAAAACCTGCTGGAAACATGGCCTTGTAGCGATGGCTGGACTTAAGTACCTGGCCAACTCAAATAGAACCGAGTGCTCCAGCCCTCCTTTAAGTCAGCCCTTGCATCTCTAACAAGGCAGGAGTCTGGGAATGTGTTGCTCTTGGCCTCAAGGCTATCAAACAAAACAGAACTGACAAAGTTTTGCTCTCTGCAGATGAGGAGTGGGGATTCTCTCTTCATTAAGATCAGGTGAAAATGACCTTCATGTCCCCTGCACACTGCTGCTTGTCTTCTTCCATCCAGGAGACAAACAGAGCAGCAGTGTTCTATTCTCCGGAGGCCTCTGCTTTGCTTGT
This sequence comes from Dicrostonyx torquatus, assembly GCA_028555095.1. Classification (NCBI taxonomy): domain Eukaryota; kingdom Metazoa; phylum Chordata; class Mammalia; order Rodentia; family Cricetidae; genus Dicrostonyx; species Dicrostonyx torquatus. Next base: position 5,031,341 of record JAQHUG010000056.1, on the reverse strand, counting down.
GGAGCAGGCTGTGTGTGGCTCTCTGAAGTGTTGACCTCAATATGGGAGAGCCAGGGGACTACCAGTAAAAGACAGAGCTGTAGGGGGCTTCTGTGCCGCCTGCCTGTGAATGCTTGGCAATCCTCCACTGCCCACAGCTGCAGGATTGGTTTGTCTAAAGGACTAGGAATTGTGCTTTCCCCATAACAAAAGTGACATAATTGGGATTCTTTTTCTCCAAATCAATATGCTTTCTTTGGGCAAGTAAGACCAAAGTGACTGAAAACTGACATAACTGAAAAGCAAAGCAACCTTGACAAGCATACACTGCATCTCCGACTTACCATCGCTTTTACCTATTCCCCACCAACATCCTCTAGTTAGAAATTTGGTTTTAAGTGTTTCAAAAGTCTTTCCATCTCTCTTTCTCTCTCTTTTCATTTTTTTCAGCATGCTTTCAATCATTACAACCCTTATCTTATATATAAGATCATTGCTAGTTACCAAAGAGTTTAAGGTAATCACTTGAAGATAACTTAGGTAACCAGAGATAATCAGACAAGCACCCAGACTTTCCTAATAAGTCAATTTCTCACTAATGAAATATTACAGACACTACATCTTGCTTTATATGTGTGACAGAATGTTCACTTTCCATGAGATGACATTTTAACTTGGCAAAAACAACTTTTAAATTTCTAGGATCAATTATTTGTTTCACAGCTTTTCTCATTACCTGGCCCCTCCTTCCAGCCTGCTCTTTGCTTGAGAATCATGACTGCACTTGTCAGGCCTCCTGATGAGCAGAGAATATCTTTCTGCTGCTTGGGACAGCTAAGAGAGGGGATTTTTACTACGGTCAGTTGTAAAAAACATTTAACACAACAGATCCCCCCCTTCTTCTTTAGAGAGCCAGTACTTATTACAGCATGAGATAAGGTAGTCAGTGAGAATACAGGCAGAGGAAATGGCTGCCAAGTTACAACGACGCTGTGTGCTATGCTATTCTGACTCCCTAGGCTCTCTCACTGCTGGGAAGATGAGTGGTGATAGAGTAAAACGAGAGTGGAGGACACCTGGGATGAGAATGTGACAGTATGTGGTAACCTTTTAAAGGTAAGGACTTTAGAATTAACATTAATTTACTATTTGGTTCTTTTCATATAGATGTGCTACTTACCAGTCTCTGGTCTGGTATAGGAGGGTCCTTCTGTATTTCTGTTGCTTTCATTGGTTGAATAAAAAAACTGCCTCGGCCTTTTGATAGGGCAGCCCTTAGGTGGGCGGAGTAGACACAATGGAAGGCTGGGAGAAAGAAGGAACTGGAGTAGAGGCCATGTTTCTTCAGCCCAAGATGGACTTTGATTAGAATCTTCCCGATAAGTCACGACCACGTGGTGAATCACAGATTACTAGATATGCGTTAAACTAATATGTATAAGAGGCTAAAACTAATGGGCCAGGCAGTAATTTAATTAATACAATTTCCGTATGGTTATTTCAAATGTAAGCTAGCCCATCGGCCGGGAGTCACACCTCTTACTATACGAGTCTGTAGTCGGACCAGCATCCCTGTCTCCTCGCTTTTGCATGTTCCCATGCTGGTGCACTAACTCTAGTAAGAGCATAACTAGGTCATTTCTCCTGTGTCTAATCACAAGCCTGAGTTCCTGGATGCTCTGTAACTTTCCATTCTATAGAGGGGCAAAAGGATTGTCCTTGATCACCTGAAAAAATACCATACTTCTTCCTACTCTTCCACTATAAATGATCCCAGGGAACAATGGTTAGGGGAATATTAAATTATTAAAATAAGTTAAAGCCACAGTTACCATAGTAACTATAACTGTCTTCCTATCACTTGATGCTTGATTACCTGTCAGAATTCACCTCTGTAATTAAAATCTGTGAAGGCAAAGGCACCATTTCCCTTGTTCTCTATTTTATCCCTGCTACACAGCCAAATGCTCATCAGAGGGAATGAAGAGAATAAATGATTCAATGAACAGCCAAGCAAAAGAACACATAGGATGTGATATGAGAGCCTCTACAAAGACATGGGTCATTCATTTATTAATTTATTCAAAATTACACTTTTCTTTCTCCAGATAATATAACTTTATGACAAACCATTGGCTTTTATCATGTATACGGGGAGGCTTCTTTCTGCGGAAGACCAAGGCCAACTTTGCATAAACAACAATCCATCAGCTTGCTGATGGCTTTTGATCAGCTACACCACTGGGCTTCTTATTTCTGTAAAATATGCCTTTACTAAATCATTGTGACAAGCCCACAGTGAGGGTGTTTGCTGCTGACAAAGGACCAGACTCCAAGACAAAGAGGGATTGTGCAGTGCGGAGGGGAACATTTGCATCCCAGGATCAAAGCCAATGGACTGTGACCATGCAATCATCTAATCCACTGGGCAGGACACAGGTCACCTCCAGAGAGGAAATTTTCTATCGCTGCCAACTACAGGATGGAGGAGTTGCTAAAGTGTTGGAGAATACTATTGTAGGAGTAAAACCACCCTGGAGATTGGGCAATAGCTCTGGAATACTGATTATCGGCTGAACAAAATCATCCTCTTCTTTTACTTGTATAGTTCATCTGATATTTACAGAAATACCTAATGCGCATTTTATGCAAAATATTTTTATGGTGAGTTAAAAACCAAATATGCTAGTTTAGGAAGATGCAATTGAGTGCCATTTTAAATGATCATAATTAGGTTTTTAAAATGCTTTCACGATTTTACTTGAGTTTGGACACATTTTGCAGTTTAGGAATTGAAAACACTTCAGAATCCTGTGATGAAATCCTCATGTCCTCTGATCAGAACTCTTTCTATTTTATGCCTTTCATACTTATGCAATGCAATTTCTTAGGTATTAAAAGATAAAATTTAAACACTTTTCCAAAATGAAAAAATAGGATAGATTCTGTACAACTGCTTATAAAACACTATAAAAATATTTTAAAACAAGAAGTTTAATTGATTGAACTGGTAATGTAAAGTGTTTACTGCAATTAGACTCTAGCTGCCTTTCATGAGTTTATTTATTTTTCTCCACACCCAAGATGAAGAACCTTCTACAGTGTAAGTGACAGATTGCAAACTGAATGTCAGGACACAAAAATAGTCTGGTTTATATATCAGTTGAAAAAACCATAACTCTTTAGCACGAAAAATTTATATACAAGTTAAAGAGAAAATAAGGCACATTTTCAAAAACCATCAGATGAGCTCAATTGTTTTGTCAATATTTTACTTTAATCTTCAGTTTTCTAGGGTTTATGAAAACAAACACCTATGTCATGTCATTTGACCACTGTATAGTTGAATACACTTTTTATTAAAATATGTGTTATTTTGTATCTTACAACTGTTGTATTTTTGTGCTTAATATAATTATTAATAAATCTTTGGCTTTGCCTGAACTCATTAAAATTTCTCTATGTAATTTTTCTTCAATGTTATATGAATTTAAAGGTTTCATGGGAAAGTAATTTAAATAAAACCAATTCTTTTACCCCTCAAAAATTATTGCACTAACATTAAGAATTCTCTTCATTTGAGAACACCCCAGAATTTATTTTAAAGGCAGTATTTAGTAAGTAACAGAATCCAACCTCAGTTTTTATTACTTCCTTTTTTTTGAGATAGGATTTTTCTTTAACTTTGGAGCCCCTCCTGGAACTAGCTCTTGTAGACCAGGCTGGCCTACAAGAGATCTGCCTGCCTCTGCCTCTTGAGTGCTGTGGTTAAAGTCATGCACCACCACCATTTGGCAATTACTTCTTTTTTTGAGATGATAATATGCTTACGTCATTTTCCTCTTTACTTTTCTCTCTCCAAAACCTTCCACATATCCCTTGTTCCCTTTTAAATTGTGACTTTTCCCATTCATTGTTGTCCTATACAAATATGAATACAAATACACCTATACATTCCTTAATAGAACATACACAGGCTGTATAATGTTGCTTGTATGTACATTTTAATGCTGACCATTCGGTATTGGATAAGCAAAGGGTTTGCTCTTCCCTGGGAAAGGCTATTTCTCTCTTTCTCTCAGATTTCCTTAGTTGCTTACAGCTCTTTGTGCAGAGTTGAGTCCTCTTGGGTTTTCCCCTGCTCACTTTAACATGTAGATTGCTGTATATTTGCTTAGCTCATGATTAGGCAGTTATGTTGGTAAGACTTTATGCGTGTTGCTTCGGATATTAGTAGAAGATAGTCGCACATAAAACTTCCTGATCTTCTGGCTCTTACAGTCTTTCTTCCCTCTTTGCTGTGTTCCCTGAGCCATAGGTGTGTTGAGGGGAATTGTTTTGTATTTGTATCTGTCAGGACTGGGCTCCATAACTCTGCATTTTGATTGATTACAGTTTTCTCGAGTGGTCTCTGTCTACTGCAAAGAGGAATTTCCTTGATGTAGGGCAATGGACTATACTTATCTGTGGGCATAAGGACAAATATTTAGAATTTAATTAAGGATTATGCTGGTTTATTAAAGGGGTGGTTGATGGTTCTCCTCTAAGATACTTGACGTCACTAGCCATGGGTAGTTGGCTACTTTTCCAGTACCAGGCATGAATTTTCTCTTGTTGAGCAGATCTTAAGTCCAATTAGAAATCTGTTGGTTATTGCCAAGGTATGTGTGGCACCAATGCAGCCGTAGGGTTATTATGGCATTCTGGTGGTTGTTGTGGTTCATAAGTAACATAACTGAGCAGGACCATCTAATCCTCAGAGAGCTGACCTTGATTTTACTCTTATTTTTCTGGTCTGGTTTCCTGTTCTATGTAAGTGATTTCCACCCACTGTCTAGACACAGAGCACTTTAAGTTCTAAGTAGTTCTACTGTTATACATTTGCGAACAGCGCTGGAGAAGACAGAGAGAAACATGTGGCTTACATGAAAGTTAAAGTCTGAATCCCATTCTTTGCTGTGGATTTTTTTTTTAAAAAAGAAATAATCAGTTTTATAAAACTGTCAGTGAAACAAGAAAATTCTTCTGAAGTTCTAAATAAAAACTATAAACTACTCCAAGTGGTAAGTTACTTGGTAAAATGGCTGAAAAATTTCAGAATTAGGAAATTCTGATAAAATTCAAGAATTAGGAAATCCCTTCTTCATATACTTGTGTTAACAGAAATTCATATGTAGCTTTATTTTAAAGGCTTAAGGTTTAGCAGATCATTTTCAGCATTAAAAAATCATGAAAATTTCTGTTTATCCATGACGAAATGTTACAGCATGTATTTGGTTTCTCAATGTGATTTTTCTTACCCTCTAAATTTCTTCCTTAAGCGCTTCTTACTAAGTATGTTGAAGAAAAGAAAATGAAGATGTATCTGTGTGATGAATTCATTAATTTGTTGAGAGAAAACTGTTCTAATTTTTTTTTCTGTTGTTGTGATAAGACACTAAGCAACTTAGGGGAGAAAATGATTTATTCTGATATAGATTACAGTCCTTAGTTGATGTAAGTCAGGGCAGGAACTCAAGGGCTGGTTGCTATTCTACATGGAGTTACATCTAAGCAGGGAGCTCACAAAGAAATCTATCAGGGCCATTATGTTGCAGCTTGGTAGCTGCTTGATTTTGTTCTCTCCAGCAAACTTTCTAGTACTGCCCAGGACCACTTGGCCAAGGAATGGTGCCATCAACAGTGAGATAGGCCCTCCTACAT
>JAQHUG010000056.1:4995324-5013738 GCA_028555095.1 Dicrostonyx torquatus | reverse complement strand
GCCCCTCTTCCAAAGTTAGCTATCCACAAAAGAATATTTCTGTTTACATAGGTGTGCTAGCTAGCGATTTTACTACCCCCAATTCCTGCTCACTGCCCTAAGTCCCGACCCCTTACCCCAAGCCTAGCTCCCCATTTTGGAGCTATATATACTGGTATTGTTCCCTAATAAAGTAAGACCTTGACAAGTGAATTCTGCTTGGTCTTCTTCTTTTCTCTCGTTCATGAATTTCAGGTAGAGCTTCTTCAGGCCCTGAATAACTGGACCTGCTGGACGGGTCATTACTGTTCATCACTGAAGGAAGCCAGGACAAGAACTCAAACAGGGCAGGATCCTGAAGGCATGAGCAGATGCAGAAGTCATGGAGGGGTGCTGCTTACTAGTTCACTTCCCTCGACTTACTCGGGAGGTTCCTTATTCTGTAACTTGGCCCCTTGAGTTGATTTCAGCTGCTGCTGAAATTGGGCCATTAACAACATTTTGATCCTCTTGTGGCCAGTAGTCATGATTTCGGAGTCATGGATGAGTCACCTCTTGTTCTGGAGCAAAGGATTGAAGTGGGTGTTGACCTTAGGGTATGGCATTCTACTGTAGCAGTTTCCACATCCAGGAGCAGTGCCTCCTGCTGAGGAAACATGAACAACCATACAGTAATCTCACTTGTGACAAGCTTTCAAGCAATACTGATGCATGATAAAAGTCCACAGTCTACTACCGTGCTAGACTGGGCTTTAATGCATGTATCGCCATACCCGGCTACTTATGTGGGTTCTTGGGATCCTAACCTTTTTGCTTGCATCAGAAGGATATAACCCACTGAGCTCCATAATGAGAAAGGCTATAAGTGCATGCAATAAGGAGGTAACTCCAATCAAATCAGAAAGATATGCAGGCTCCTTGAGCCACAAATTGAACAGCATCTAGAGTGTTGAGGAAATCAGCTTCTGCTGTTTAAGCCAGCCTCCTGCAGTATTTCATGACACAGTCTGAGCAGAGGAATGCAATAGCTCACTCTAACTCTGAGCCCCGTGTTGTTGGAGAACAGACTCAGGCTGCTGCCTCAGCACTAGCTAAGGATTTAGTCACAGGTTTACAAGTTCAGCTGACCATCAGACAGCTCTAAGCTTTAACTTGCACAAATTACTTCTTCATGTGACTTATGTGTCACCATTCATCCTGTCACCTAAGCAAGAGGCTGAGAATTGTTCTTTCCTTATACATCAGACGTTTGCTCTCTTCTAAGACCCCTGAAGGCAAAAATCCATCTTTGTATCTATTTATCTCTAGAGTGAGATTCAAGGCCTGGCAGTTTGCAGACACTAGAAAGTGGATAAATGAGTAATTGGGACAGTGTCATTGTTCACGGCGACCTTTAAGCCAGCCATACTGATGCAGAGGCCGCTTCTGATTGCAAATAGAAGCACATGATGGAAGAAGGAAGCTCATTCCTAGCAGTCACTGTTGCTTTTGTCTGAACTCACTTCAGGAAGGTTCGAATTCCATAAGTCTTTTAACTTGAACTTCCAAATGTATCCATTTGTCTCTAGGTTTCAGATTTGAATGAAAATGTCCCCCGTAGCCTCCTGTATTGGAAGACGTGGTCTCAGGTGGGTAGCTCTGTTCTGATACATTGTGAAGCCTCTCAGAGTTAGAGCCTTGCTGGAGTAATTTGCATCACTGGATGGGCTTTGACATTGCTCCACTTTCAGTTCACTATATGAGTCAGAGACTCACTTGTTTATATAGTCAGGAATCCCAGAAAACATAAAACAAAAGTCATCATATGTAGGTAATATATATAGACCCATGCAGACCCTGCACTTGCTGTTTTAGTCTCTGTGAATTCTTATGAGCTTTGCTCATGTTTATTCAGCGGGCCTTGTCTTTTTTGGTGTCCTCTATCCCCTCTGGCTTTTACATTCCTTGGGCCTCCTTTTCTGTAGGGTTCCCTGAGCTTGAGACAAAGGATTTGATAGAAACATCCCATTTAGAGCTGAGTGTTCCAAGGTCTCTCTGGATATTGTCTGGTTGTGGGTGTCTGTATTTGTTCCCATCCATAGCAGAAGGAGGCTTCTCTGATGATGACTGAATAAGGCACTGATCTATGAGTACATAGAATCATTTGGAGTCAATTTAGCCATGATGGATTCTTACTCTCTTGAAGCCTTAAGACCAAGCAAACACCTTCCTCCATACGTTGCTTTTGTTCATGGCATTTTATCACAATCAAACAGTAATCAAACACTGGCTTCTAGTCTTATATCTGTTCTTTGAATTTTCCAATACATTTGGATTTCTCCAGACTAAACCTTAGTCCCTTTAGCAGTGTTATTTTGGAGTCCCAATGCTAGCTTTAAAAGTTCCTCATAACCTGTAAGGAAACTACCAGTTTATCACTGCTGTACAAGAGTCTGATCAGTACCAGGAAAACACAGATACTAGTCCTCCTTGAGGTAGAGGGCATGTGGGGTTATATGTGTAACAGCTCACCATGCCCTGGCTGTCCAGGAACTAGGTCTGTAGACTAGGTTGACTTGGAACTCACAGAAATGCCTCTATCTCCTGAGTGTTGGGATTAAAGGTGTGTTACCACCATTGCCCAGCTTTTTGTTTGTTTGTTGTTTGCCTGAGATAGTATTTCTCTGTTTCTCTGTGTAGCCTTAGTTGTCCTCGAACTCTCGACCTGTGGACCAGACTGTCCTTGAACTCATAGAGATCTTCCTGCATCTGCCTCTGGAATGCTGGGATCAAAGGTGTATGAGCGGATTGTATATTTAAATTAATAATAATAATTAACGAATAACTAATAAATAAATAATAGTAAAACAAATATAGTTACTTTGAGTTCTAAGCATTCTTCATAAAACATCAGTACCATCATTTTCTTTAAGCATTTATCCCAATTTCACCCAGGAAGGAATCTAAAGCTATAGGACATTTCATAACTTACTTGAGGCTACAGTAAGTGGTACAGCAGGAGTCAGAATCAAATCAGTTCCCATTATCAATTTGTAGATGAATGGTTGGACCATCAGAGGTCTAATACCTCTTGAGGTACCTCAAGGTAGATCCTGCCCAAGTCATGCAAGTGCATTTAAAACAGACACACACACTAAGGGGCAAAGGGAATTTCAGTCCTGCCAGCCCATGTAGAGTTCAATGTTATTTTTTTTTTCTTCAGAGAAATGGGATTAGAAGTGGCTGTTTCTGTCATACTTCAGAAGTGTTTAAAAAGCTTAATCACCCTTGGGCACAGGGTAGTGCTTCCTCTAATGTTTTTCAAGAGGAATGTCATAGGCTGAGTCTCCTGTCGTAAGTGCAGTCATGGAGCACATAAAATAATTTGCCTGCCATGAAAAGCACTGGTTTGTAATTGCAAGGGTAATGGATTAACCAAATGCCACACGTGTGACTCCTAAGAACTCCATTTAAAATAATAACCTATTTAGGAATAATCACTTAAAGTGTATCTTCTCTAAGCTGCTCCTGGAGGCAAGACACTTAAATTAGCTTAACAAGAGTGTTGTAAAAGGAAAATTTACAAACTGCTTGCTCTCTCATTTTCTTTTACAGTTGGTTGTTCTTGCAAACGTATCAGTATTATTAGGTTAATTTTCTTCTTTATCTTAATGTATCGAATATGAGAAAAGAAAATTGTGTCTTAAAGGGAAAATCTTTCTCTGGTGAGCTCTGTAGTGACTTTGCAGGCAGTGGTGGTGTGTGTATGGACAGTGCGAAGATTTTAATGGAGGTCAGAAAAAATTAAGGGGTAAAGCTGAGAAATGCATTAAGGACCTTTAAGAAAACTGGTTTCCATTCTCTGGTCAATTACACATGTGAAGTCCTTTTGTCATGTGCCTTCCCTCAGTTGCCTGTCCCTTTGATGTCCTTCTTTTGTTACCATTGAAAAGACCCAACCAATCCTGCCTAGAAGGATAATAAAAACTGCAGAATGTGACAAACAGGTTTGACCAACAGGTTCCTCCTTTCCCAGCTGGGCAGGAGGATAGCAATTAAGGACCAGTGGCAGTCTTCTAGCCAGATGGTTATCAGAACCGGTGGTTACCAGAACCCCAGAACCGGTAGCAGCAAATGGTTATCTATCGAATTGTAAATTGAGTCACAGGGGGATGGGGGAGATAGGCAGGATGTCGGGTATCAGGGTATCATGTAGCCTGCTGAATGTCCCGTACTCAGGGATGGGCTGAACTACGCAAATTCTGTTCTGGGTTGAACTCTGGCTCGTATGTCTGGACCAATCCCGATTGTTCACGTACCTCATATTATAATTTATGGAAAACTTGTGATTTTGTCTATAAAAGCTTGCTTGCCTGGATACTCGGGGTGCTTAGCTATCCCTAAGCTTTGCACCCGATTGCAATCGTGAAATAAACCACCTCATGCGTTTGCATCTAATGGCCTGGTTATTGAGTCTGGGGGCTCCTTGGCGTTAAGACCATTTTTCAGGTCTTTCACCATATTTGTGCGTTCTCATAAAATTTAGGTGTGCTGACACTGGATAAGAAGTTGTGTGTGTGTGTGTGTGTGTGTGTGTGTGTGTGTGTGTGTATAGGGTATTCAGGAAAGAATTCAGACACTTATAAACCAAACTATACAGCTTACAGATAATTGTGGGAGTTTAAAAGTTAACTTCTACAATCTTTTATTTATATTCTATTTCATAAGTAAAAGCTACATAGAAATATTCAGTTGCATATGATCTGTCTGCATGTGTTCAACTATTGGACTAGGAAAGAAACCATAGACATATGAACAGTTCCTGTAATTTTGTCAACACAGAAATTACCAATATTATATAGTACTTAATTGTTATTGATATACTGTTATTCTTTACTATCAGAATGAGATTGTTATAGTCATCAAATGTGTCATATGACCTTTGTGCTTCTTCACAAATGGTAACATATTACCATTCTAGGATAAATCATGGAAAAATCACACGTTTATATATCTTTTTACCTAAAAAAATATTTCAATTGGTTAGAACCTAATATATTATCATTTTATGGTAGAATATCTTGATAATTAAATTCCAATATTATTTTTGTTTTATGATATGTTCCTCAAAATTATTTTCTACGGTGAACATAGGTGTCTTGGGCTTAAGAGAGGTTTCTGAGTTGAAGGAAGTCTAAGAACAGCTTTTGTTATGAGTTTCTGGGCCCTTGATTCAGACAAACCTTGAGCAAACTGCTTAACTTATCTTCACCTGTTTCTTCCAGAAAATCTGAGTGGAGACCACACAGTGTCTCCTTCATAGACCTAAGATGGTCTCACGTGGCATAAGCATCAAGTTTGAGATCATAAGATCATAGCCATCTTCCTGCCACTATGAATCAAGTCTGAGTCATTGTTTTATTTTATGCCAAAGTAAATAAAAATATTAAATATTTAAAATGAGTGTAGAGGCTTTATTGGTTGAATTTTGTCCAACAAATAAGTACTCCAAGGAGCTGGGAAATGAGTTTGAGGGTAAAGAAGTGACTATGAGGACATGAGTTCATATCCTGTGCACCCATACAAAACTACAGATCAAATACAACGCTGGTCAGGGTAGAGAAAGGCAGATCCTGGGAGGTTTGATGGCCATCCAGAGAGACCAAATCTGTGAGCATTAGAACAAGTAAAATTCTCTGTCTCAGAAAGAAATGGAGCTCTGACCTCCATACACACCTGCATGTACCACACACATACATGTGTACACATGAAACATACAGATATGCTGAAATTTTCCTCAATCATGCACATCCCTGGGGTGTGACCTTACTTGGTGCTATAGCCTATTGAGTTATCAATATGACTGGTCTCCTTACTAAAAGAGGCCATGAGAAGAAACATAGACACAAATACAGATACACATTAAATTGAAAGAAGTGGATATGGAAACATGAAAAAATGTGGAACATAGAAGATCAGAGTACAAGCAAAAGAATGCCAATAATTTCTGGCAAGCCACGGGAGCTATACAAGGCAAAAGAGAAGGCAAGATTCAGAGGGAAGATGACTTTGGTAATATTTTGATTTTAAACTTCTAGACTCCAGAACAGAGAACACATTTCTGTGACCAATTAGTGAATTTTTATGGCAGCTAGAAACTAATAAAATCACCTTTTAAATATTATAAAAATTTCCTAGTTTTGTACATGCACTCTAAAACTTTTACAACATAATATAGTTTCTGCTTCTACATATGCATATAATACATACATACATACATACACACATATGTATGTGTTTATGTGCATACAAAGTACACATTTACACTATTTCTATATGTATTTCTAGCCCTCATTTTTTACTTTCTAACTTGAATTAAAAATTAACAACTCATAAATTAGAAACAACTCATGAATGATTGTGCTTTTCAGAATTATTACAGAAAGGAAATACTTAATGTATAATAGGAACCAAATCATCTTGATTAATAACCATTAAAAAAGGCAATTTGCACCAATGGTATTTTATTCTTCATTGATTAGAGTACTCCATGCCATGAATTCAAATTTGTTATGCCACACTACACATTGAAAACGAAGTCCATGACCACTGTCTATAAAGAATGATGTCACTGATATAAGTTTTCTGAAAAATGCCAATGAGGAGTTCATTCCTCTTAGCTCTCTCAGTAGCATTGTGATAAAATTGGTGTTTCACCTCATAGAGTCTTATATCATCTCGCTGTTCCGAAGGTCAAAAGGGTTGCAGGGAAGTACTTTTTTCTCATGGAGATCCTTACCTTAAATCCAAACATTAAATCCCGAGAAAATCCTGACAAGAGTTTCCCAATGAAAACTTTGAAGAAAATATAAGTATTCCATAATATCTAAGATTTGCATCAATCTGTTTTTCCACGTTGGGAATATTTATTAAGTTAAGGTATATAAAAACCCAGGTTTGCTTGGGGGCAGTATCTGAGTGTTTTTGGTTTAGTGAAACAAGTGTGATGTGTAAAATACAATGTTTTATGTGGTATTCTTTTACAATCAAAAGGAAACTGGGATTGTGATGCTCATGTTTATGATACTTGAGTGTAAATTAGAGATCGTATATAGCACATGGAAATTATGTAAAAACATTAGAATTATCCATCATGTGTACATTTAATTTTCATTGTAAAAAAAATAAGGACCATTCTAAACTCCAATTTTCCACATGGTACGTGCTCTAATCATGATGAGAAATTACAAGACAATAGAATGTGGATGGTCGATGCTATTGGCCTTTCACAGCTTGGGAAATGTTCTTTACCTTCCTGCAAGGAAGACAGGTTCCTCTTTCTCATGAATACGCATCAGTGAGACTTGTCTTTCTGTGCTCAATCATTATGAGTTTAGGTGACAGGAAGTGTTTTGATTCTATAAGTATGTGGCTCCTGATATAGAGAATGCTATGTCCTACCTGCCCAAGTCATGGTATGATGGCGACTTTCCCAACACAGGTGTGCAGAGGCAAGTCAAGTTTAACTTGCAGGGTTTTCTGGGTGAAGGAAGTAGAATTCCAGAGGGGAGTAAGTAGTAGGCTAGTGGATGCAGTCTATGTGGCTAATAGAGATGGAAGAGATCAGCATAGGGAAGCATCTCCAATTGTTGGCTAGGTTGACTCAGACTTTAGACAGTGGCACTTGTCAAGGATAGAAACACCAGAAGATAGTACTGAGAATGCACCCAATGAGTGCCACATGGCCCCAAGAACAGAGTCTGTTTCCAACTATTAGAAGATGGAAGGTCTCAGGAAACAAGAGGGTATTTAGAAGAGACTTGAGAAGACACTACTAGCTTAAAGGGTAATTAAGTGCTGTTCTGAGCATTGGCTTCCAAAGCTTACAAGGAAGCATTGAAAGGGTAAGAATGATTCCAACTAATGCTCCTGTGCTCCAGAGAAGACTCCAACATGGCTTAAAATGAATGTAACTAAATTCAGTCCTGAGAAATGGAAAAAGCAAATACAATAGTTAATTACAAATTCTTAGGTTTATAAAGAAGCCCAAATAATACAGTTAAGCATAAAATAAAAATCAAAATAACACACAGAAGTGGTAGAAACTGTAAAATGATCAAGTTGTTTCAGATGTAAGTATAAATTAATATAACTTTCATAATGAGGTCTACCCAAGCCATGTCATTTAAATACTGTCCCTTGTCTTATGGCTCTGTTCTTTTGTCCCACCCTACTTTACGTGGTCTGCTTTTCCTATAGACCTTATCTTCCTATCATTATATTCAAGAGTATTTTCTAATTTTTAAAATGTGTACAAAAGTAGGGAAATTTATTTCTTTGTTCTACTTACCATGTATTTCTCTACTAGATTATACACTCAGATATAAAACAGATCTCTATCTGTTTTAATAACCCTAGAGACAGATGTAGGGGCAGACACACAGTAGGATCTAAAAAACTTTAAAGAAAGGAAAGGTGATTGTCTATATCTCACATTGGTGGAATGAAGATAAGTTTCTGGATGCAGCAGAGCATTTGACAAGTCCTAAGCTTGGCCATACATTCTTTGGGCTAACATGACAAAATTAAGTTACAGGAGCCTATGAATACATGATTTAGACTCTCCTTTCTTTTAAATGCAAGTTGAAAAATCAATTCACAGAGCTCTCCCTTTTTCCTTCTAGCTTTCTTGAACTGCTTTGGTAATGATAAATCATGTTGATTCAGAAACCACACTGTTAAAGAAATACTAATGAAATGCAAGTGGATTTCAACAAGAATGGATTTTTAAACATTTTCTTTGAACATTCTTATTTCCTTAAAATAATTTAAGTATATTTGCAATAAAACCAAGAGGGCAGTTACAATCAAGATTAGTGAAGGAGACACTTGATACCAGGTAGAATTAAGGAAGCAGTAATGAGGCAGAATCATTAAAGAAGTAGTTTTTAGTATGAAATATCATTCTGAGCTTCCTTTAAGCCATAAAAAGAAAAAAATGAAACAAAACAGTAGCAGTAAGAGCAAAAAGTGAATAATAATGTTTATGAATAAAATATTTAGACTTCTAGGATTATATTTAAAACAAAATTTGCCCCTTTAATATTAACATACTATAATATAAAAGACACATCTTCAAGCCTAAGCCTGTAAATAAATATTAAAATCATATGGTTTTCATGTATTTATTATAGGAAACTTTTCTGATAACTGACCAATACAACCAAGCAGTAACTCAGTAAAAGCAATCATATAAATTACTGATAAAACAAACTGGATCAAGGCAGGTGATATTCAGGTCTTCAGCTTTCTTCCTCTTCCCCAAATGTACCCCAGTCTCATCTCCTGCTCCGCAGCACACGGCTGCTGTAGCCTGCTCACCTTTTCTACCTCGTCTTGCTGATCTTCGACTACAGCCTTCCTCACTACCCCGTCCCCTTGGTCTCAGTCTCCAACTCTCCAGGCATTTTCTAGGAACTCTCCAGATAGGAAAAAGGGTAGGGCTATTTTCAAATACTCAATCTCCCTTCTCTCCACCAAACCCAATCCTCCAATCTCATCCCCAGCTCTGAATAAGACCACTTGCCAAGGCTTCTACTCCCTCCTTGTCCCCATTCCAAGAAGACCAAGCAGATCTTGGTGACATGCCTTGCTTTCCTCCCTCCAGTGGATACCCTAGGCCTGTTCTTCTAGTTCATTTTCATTCCTATGTGTCAGTTTTCAATAACTAGAAGCACATTTTAAGGGGAACTCTATTGCCCACACCTGGCAGGATTTCAGAATCATTCCCTACCAGGCAACCCACAGCCAATACACTCTCCTCAGAACCAGCAGAAATCAGAACCAGAGCACACCCCTCCCAACAAAAACAACACTAGATATCAGCATCCCACACTCAAATACCTAGACACCGGTGTAAAAATGAAATCAACAACGGCCAGGACAGTATGTCTCCATGAGAATCCAGCAGCTCTACTAGTGTAGGCCCGAAAAGTACAATGTAGATGAAACATATGTCAAAGACTTCAAGATGGCTGCTATGAATGTGCTAGAGGTCCTTAAGGAGGAAATGAATAAACCCATTAAAGAAATCTATGGAAAAAATACCCAAAGAAACAAAACTGGAATGAACAGAATAAAATAGTTCAAGACTTGCAGGAAGTAGAATCAACAAAAGAAACCCAAGCTAAGGGAAAACTGGAAAGGAAATATTAGGAACTTGAGGAAGAAACTCAAAGCCTCACTGACAGAATGTAAGATGCAGAAGAGAAAGTCTCAGGCATTGAAGACAAGATAAAAGAAATGGATACCTCTGTCAAAGAAAATGCTAAATTAAAAAAAAATCTAGGCACAAATACATACAGGAAATTAGAGAGGTTATGAAAAGACCAAAACAAAGAATAATTGGAATAGATAAAGAAGAAACCCAGGTCAAAGGCCCAGAAAATATTTTCAACAAAGTCAGAAATGAAAATTTCTTTAACCCAAATAGGACGTTCTTATAAAGTGCCTCTTCCAAGCAAATGCACCCAAGAAGTAGGCTTGTGTAGCCATTTTAAAATCTGATGAAATAGTCTTCATATCAACTAGTCAGAAGAGATATATACTCATGGACACTACATACTCATGAAAAGAAAATTCACTGAGAACATACTATTGTTATAAACATTTATGCACAAAACACAAAACTACTCAAATTCATAAAAGAAACACTACCATAGCTTAAATCACATATTGAACTTCACACACCAACAGTGGGGTCTTCATTACCCTACCCAAATGACAGACAGGTCATCCAGACAAAAACTAAACAGAAATGATCACATAGACCAAAAGGACAAAACACAATTGACAGAATATTTCACCTAATCACAAAAAATATATGTTCTACTTAGCATCACACAGAACTTTCTGCAAAACCAGATACTTGGACACAAAGCATGTCTCAACAGAAAATTGAAATAGCAACTATCTGACCATTGCAGATTAAAAGCTTGATCATAACAATAACAAAAACATCAGAAAGCTTACAAACTCATGGAAACCCAACAACTGACTACTGAATGAAAAATAGGTCAAGACAAAAGTTAAGAAAGAAGTCAAACGCTTTTTAAAATTGAATGAAATTGAAAACACAACATACCCAAATTAGGGGACACAATGAGGGTGTCTTATAGAGGCAACATCCTAGCACTAAGTGCATACATACAAAATTGGAGAGAGCTCATACTAATAACTTAAATCACACTTAAAGCTCTAGAACAAAAAGAAGAAACAACTCCCAAGAGGAGTAGATGGCAGGAAATCATCAAATTCATTGCTCAAATTGATAAAACAGAAACAAAAAAATCAATACAAAGATAATGAAACAAAGAGTTGGTTTTTTTTGAGAACGTTGATAATATTGACAAACCCTTAGCTACATTAACTAAAACGTAGAAAGAGACTATCGAAATTAACAAAATTAGTGACAGAAGGGGGACATAACTACAGACACTGAGAAAATTCAGATAATCATAAGGACATTCTTTCAAAACACATACTTTACCAAATTAGAAAAATCTAAAAGAAAAGAATAATTTTCTTGATAGTTACCACATATCAAAGTCAAATCAAGATTGGATAAGCAATTTAAGCAGACCTTGTGAAATAGAAGCACTAATTAAAAGTTTCCCAATAAAAAATAGCCCAGGGCCAGCTAGTTTAAATGCAGAAGTCTACCAGACTTAAAAAAAAAATAAACCCAAAAACCCCCAAAACAATTCAAAAAAAAAAAAAAAAATTAAAACCTTTCCATTTTCTTTTCTGGGGGGCCCAACTTGGCTTATTCCCCCAAAACTTTTTTTATTTCCATGGTGGTTGGCTGGCGGGTTCAGCCAAATTTTAGGTAGGTTGTAAAATTTAAAATAACCCCATTTTAAAGGCCCGGGGGCCAGGCAATTACTTATTTTTTGCATGGTTTGATTTATTAACAAATGGGTAGGTTTTGAAATTTTTTTTTTTTGGTTTTTTGCTTAAATTTCGGTCCCGGCTTTCCCCGGCTAAGCGGTGGGCCAAACCAATTTTTTCCTTTACCCATTAAAAGTAAACCTTTTCCAAAGGGATTTCCAAATTAACTTTTGGAGGAAAGGTATTTGTTTTTAGGTTTTGAACATTTTTTCAGGCCCTTTAAACAGGTTTTTATGGGGGCATTTTTTCGTTTGGGATTCCTACTTTTCGAAACTTTAGGTTTTTTTCAGTTTGCCAAAAACTAGGCCGGCCATAAGGTTTATTTGACACTTTAATGCCAATCAAGATAATTCATTATGTTAACGGACTAAAAAAATAAATGAAAACCATATTATTATCTTAAAGTATTCAAAATTTCAGTAACTAAATCCAACCTGACACATGACTATTAGTGCATTAACGGTAGACAAGGATTCAACAACCAGAAGACGGAATTCCAGGGTTACCTATCAACTGCATGATAGATGGTGAAAAGCCCACATCTTTTCTCTATAACATCAGTAGATTATGAGACATATGTTCTCTCCATCTCACTTATGGAATTTACTGGTGGCTTTAATCAGTGCAAAGAAACCAAAGAAAGAAAAATTGGTGTTGTCATTGGAGGACAAAACACATAACTGGCTGTACACATAGACAAAATGATTGAATGTGGATGATTTCCCATAGAATTTTAGGAACTGCAATTTGAATTTATTAGGTAGTGAAGCTTAAAACGGCATGGTTGACATACAATATCAGTTATATTTCTATCACTAATCATTAAGATATTACTTTTACAACATAGAGTAGCATTAGAATTATTAATTACTAAAAGAAAGGTCTGATAAATATGTATGATCTTGGAATTTCCTTATAGGCTGTTTGAGCAAAGATTCCAAAAAGCATACATAAATGCAAATAAATTTTACACTTATGGATCTGGGAAAAACATTATACTCTCTTTTGTCTGATTTATAGATTTAATATTATCACTGTCAAAATCCCAGTAGACTTTTTTTGTTTAAGTTTCTAAGATGAGACCAGGTGGGGGTGATCTGAAAACCTAGTTCAGTGGGAACTTCCCAGAGTCTATAAGTGTGATCCTAGTAAGGAGCTCTAGTAATGAGGATAGTGGGTCCAGAATGGCCATCCTTTGTAGCCAGACAAGGTTTCTAGTGATGGACTGGGTAGATTTGGTTGAGTTGTTTGCTAAGGAAGTCTTGTAAAGGTCCCTAAACAACCAAGGCTGATGCTAGGACAGGAGGCTACTCTCTGAAAATTGGCAGCAGGGACTCGACTGCCAAACACAATATTTACACAGCTCACTGAACATGGAGGGGTCAAGCTGATACCTGCGTAAAGCCTTCAACCTTCCGTTCTTCTCTCTTTGGCATGAGCAAGTGGTCTGTAGGCTATGTAAAGGGAAATCTGGACGCCAACCAGCCAGAAAATCCTTCACCTGCAATCTATCCTCCCTACAAAATGTGCCTGGGGAATGGTGCACAGAACTTATGGGAGTGTCCAATCAATGTTTTCCTACTGAAGATATATATTACAACTGTAGTACTGAAAAAATAATAATTTATCTAAAATTCCTATATATTTTACAAAAAACAGAATAGGCAAAATTGCTGAAGAAGTTGAATAATTGACCATAATAAATCTATAAAACTATCAGCTGAATTCTTTATAAATTATAGAGTACCTTTAGTTATTATAGAATCCTCAAAAAAAAAGACCAAAATGAATGACATTTAGATGCTATTTGATTTGTCCTTTTTTATTTTAAGAATGCTAGTTGTTTTGACTTACCATTGAGAGGTTGTAGTCCATCTTTGTAGAGAATTCGAGCTTAGAGGCCTGTGAAGTGGCTGGCCTCATTATGTCTATAGTCAGGAAAGAGAGAGGAGAGTGCTGTTGCTCAAGGCAGTTTCTCCTTTCCCCTTTTTTATTCCTTCTAGGGTCCCAATCCACAGTCAGGATGGATCTCCATCCACACTTCAACCTCACTGCAAACATCCTCACAGACATGATCAGAGACATAAAGAAGGCAGTGTCTAAACAAAATTATGCCAGACTGTTTTTTTTTTTTATTTTAGTGAAAACATTTCATTAACTATTCCTAGCTGGCTAGCTGGCCTAGAACTCTCTACAGATCAAGCAAACATTGAACTCATAGATATTAACCTGCCTCTGCCTCTCAAATCCTGGAATTATAAGTGTGATTCACCTTGTTCAGCTATGTCATATTTAATGTAGCTTAACACATAACCCTTTATCAGCAACAGGTACGTAAACAGGCCTATCATTTGGGAAGCCTTATTTTGTTCTTTTAGATATTTGTTAGTATCCGAGAGAAGCCCCCAAAGAAGACCAACAACCACATATGTAGTAACAAGAGCGTTTTGTTAATTCCAACATTGGGGTGGCGCTTGGTGACCTCCAAAGAAGGTCACAAGTTCCTTTTAAGTGGAGTTAGCAGGATTCCCAGAGAGGAGGGATTAATCTGTGGCTGATTGGTGGAGGAAATATTAGTATGGGTGATGACTGGTAGAAGGTTCTAGTGGATAGAGACCTTCCAGCAGCAGGGTAGGGAAGCTATCTTTAGTTGCCCAGAGACTGGCAGGGCACATGCTCAGCCAGATAAGGGGCTTTGGTGTCGTGTTAAGCTGCAGAAGGGGCCATGGGGTTTCTGCTGAGCTAGCAGAAGGCTATGGTTTTTCTGAGGACTGTCTGTTTAGCTCTGTCCCATTTTAGCGAACTGAAACTAAGGCTTAGATTTTGTCAGGCTACTAGGAGAGCCTGGTTTGCACCCCATCCCCCAGCCCCATCCACCACAGCTCTTTCAGTGGTCAGATCAGATCCTGGAAGATTTTAGATAAACCAAAAATGTTTTGAGATAACCTTATAACTGGCCACGCAGACTATTTCAGATTTATTCATAGAATTTCAGATATCAGGATTTGCATCAACTCTAAGACTATAAAATTCAGGCTTATTTAGACTATTTTATGTAACAATACTATGCTAGGTACTTAAATACTCACTCACCACTTGCAGAGTAATTAGAGTACCTTTATTCTGGAAGACAATGGTAAATGTGAGGAATCTGTAAAATATTTAACCAATCTACATATCCTCAATCCTTCTAACTTCATCACTTAGTGCTCTTGTTAATTTCCACTTACAAAACTAGCTAAACTACTACTTCACTCATAACAAACTAGTATTTCTTATATTCGTTATGCTAATTATCATGTCCTGGATGTAGGAGGAGAAACAGGACAGAAGTGTTCATGATGACTCCGGAGGACTACGTTTCCTGACCAAGTCTTGTGTGTGATCACAGGAGCTCATTGTACACGGGATGAAATTAAAACTACACACATATATTTCATTCTATGCAGAAATAATGTATTACGGACAGCATAGTAGAAGGAAGTGGGCAAACATCTAGAGTGAGTTGAAAAACTAGAAATATAAGCACATGATTTGGAAAGTTGAATGGAAATACTGGTAGCAGACTGGAAGTGTTGGAAGTCATTACGGCTTGAAATAGAAGGGTGGAGGGGCTGGAGAGATGGCTCAGTGGTTAAGAGCACTGACTGCTCTTCCAAAGGACCCGGGTTCAATTCCCAGCACCCACATGGCAGCTCACAACTGTCTGAAGATCCAATGTCAGGGGATCTGACAACTTCACACCAATGCACATGAAATAAAAGTTAAATAAACCATAAAAATATTAAAAAAAAAAAAGAAATAGAAGGGTGGAGTTGTTGGAAGCGGTGCAGTTTCAGTTCTGTATATGAGTGCTTGTCCAACGGTTCTCCAGGTGAGGCAAAAGCCCAATGTGAGCTGTCTCTCTCAGTAAGGATCAGCCGACTTCAGGAGAGTGCAAAATACTGCTAGATCCGCGTGGCCTACAATCTCTCTTCTCTCTCACAATATTGATGATTCTCTTGGTGGTTATAATGTCATTCTGTCAATCTTGCATGGGATAGATGTGATCTTTCCTGGAAATCCCATTGTTTCTCCAGTATTTCCCCCAAAATTTTTTGGGAGCTGATGCTCCTCTCGTTTCTTATCTGAGGAAGCCAGCTGCCACTGTGATCTTGAAAAGTTTTCTAATTCAGTGCTGACAGGATCAGAGGCAGATCACTTCTATTTCTGTAAATATGTTTTGAATGAGATTGTTGTTCTTAAAAAAATGTGTGTCAATCACCTTGTAATTATGTAAAAACAGATGTACCTCTTTTAGGGCAATTTAACACAATAGTAAGTGTTGCTTTTGGTTTAAAGATGTTTGAATGTAAAACTTACGGAAAAAAACATATTTGACATAATTTGTTTTTCCTGGAGGTAAATGTTGGAGGATGGAAAAAAATTGTTCGTTAGTAGAGAAAACTATGCTAGTTTTAATGTATAAATAAAGATAGTTTGAGCTGTTCAGAGTCTACAACTTGTGTGAAACCCATCTAGTGGTCAGATAATTCATTCTTCACACCCATGACCCTTCCCTATCTTAGGACCTGAATGCAGGTGGCCTGCCATTGAGTGATGAGGTAAAGAATGCCCAGTGAATTTCAGCTTAGCTTTTTTGGTAGTCTCAAAGTAACTTAAAAGCAATACACATATGTTTCTTTGCTAAGATAACATTAATTTCAATAAGTTGAAAGATTAAGAATAATAACCAGCATAGGGATCTTCTACTGGGGAATTGAGAATTGCTTCATATCCCTTAACTGGGAATAAGAGATAAAAGCTTTGGAGTCCTTCAGTTCAGAAAAATATCCCCATTGTTCCTGGAACCCACTGATGTATGCAGACACTTTGCTTCTCTCTTTTGAATAAAAGATAAAAGATAGATAAGATAATGATAAAATTAAAATTGCACACTAAATGGAATATAGATGAACTATTGAAAGAAATATGCCTTGCTTCAAATAAACAAAACTCCATAAAAGGTTCAGTATCTTGGCTTGAATTAAAATGAAGTAGCTAGAAACTTTCCTATGTTACAGATGACATGGCTGAGTGAGGTTCCAGAGAGGACAGATTTGGAATATCCCATGCCAAGGTATGTGCCTATTGTTAAAAGCATACACATCAGAGAGGTACAGCTATAGCTCTCAGGGTGTTCACATCCGTTGGAGATAAAGCAGGAACCATCCTGTTCACAGACACTTCCCTAGACTTGGGATGTGACTGTCTTTCTCTACATATGACTGTGTGTATCACTTCCTCCAGTCAATAACCTTCCCCAGCAAGCGAGAGGTAAACTCATTGTTTTTGATTGTTCTGTACAGCTTTCTTCTACTTGCTCCACTGACATGGATCTCCTCTTACCTCCTGAAGCCTGCATCATATTTCTTTTGAATATTTTTTGAAAAATATAGTTTGAAATTTTTACTGACTAATTTTACTTTTATTGACAATTTCATACACAGCATACTTTGATTATTCTCTTCTCTCTTCTATCATTGCCTGTCCACTTCTTTCCTATGAATATCTTTCCTGCAATCAAGACATTTTGTTGTTTTGTGACCCACTGAGTTTTACCAGGGCTGTTTATGTGACCCAGGATTCGAAATAATCCATTAGTGGGTCCCGAACTGAAGACACTGAAGACAATGACTCCCTCATTCCCGGAATCTGTCAGTAGTCAATAGTTTAACAGTGAGGAGTAGGCCTTAAAGAGCCCTTTACCCATCCAAAAGGACCAGTCTCATTTAGGAACAGTGTCTATAACCCCAGCCATTGTAAGTTAATGATTTTAATGTATGTGTGTGCATAGAGAATGGCATTTTCAGCCTCTTTCCCTGGCTGTTAACATACATTTTCCATTCCCTCTTTGAAAATATTCCCAGAGCTTTAGACAGTGTGTGTGTGTGTGTGTGTGTGTGTGTGTGTGTGTGTGTAATAAATGTTGTTTTAGTGATGAGCCCTGATTATCACTTCTATTTTACCATCTTTGACAGCAGGTTTCTGCATTCACCACCACTAAGTGCAAGGTGGGGTTCTCTGATTAATGCTGAGAGTAGCATTTGTCTATGGGTGGGTATAAGCACACACATTTAGAAAGCTTTTAGGGCAGTGTCCACTTAGCTAGCAGTTGTGAGTTTTCCCTAATCCTGTTTCACACCTATTCAAGTACTGTCATCACCTTACTAAACTACCTTTACCAAGTAAACTATGCTTCTTTTTCAGAGTAAGGATTGATAGGATCATTTTATATAATATGGTAGGTGCATAGGTACTTATATTAACGTTTGCTGACTATTGAGTGGTACATTTATTCCATTCAACACTGGTAAAACTTTTTTTCAAGACAGGCTTGCTCTGTGTTACAGCTCTGGCTGTCCTAGAACTCATAAGACTGACCTCAAACTTGCAGAGATCCACCAGCTTCTGCCTCCCAAGTGCTGAGAATAAAAGTGTGCACCAAACATTAAAAAACAAAAACAA
>JAQHUG010000056.1:4965628-4991420 GCA_028555095.1 Dicrostonyx torquatus | reverse complement strand
CGTACACCACCCAGTTTCTATGGTAACTAATGTGGCTACTGGGATTAAAGGTGTATGTCACCACTGCCTGGTCTGTAAGGCTGACCAGTGTGGCAGTTTTACTCTCTGATCTTCAGGCAAGTTTTATTTATTAAAATACAAATGAAATGCCACTACACTGTTTCCAAAATTGTATGCAATTATTAAAGCTTTTAGTTATAAAGCAGTAATATGTATATAACCACAGAGCATACAAATAAAACTCGGGTCCTCGTGCTTGCATGTGAGGCACATTATCCTCTCTCCAACCTTTAAAATAAAGACCTTAAAGTTCCCAACATTATTGAAAGGAAGGTATTTTTCATATATCCTTTGCTCCCATACTTTATCGCATCATCCACTATCAGCAACCGTTAGAATGGAACATGCATTGCAACTGAAGAATTAACAATAACACATCATATTATCTAAAGATCATAGTTGACGCTTGGATTCACCTTTAACGTTACACATTCTTTAGGCTTAAACATACACACAATGGTATATATACATGTACGTTTAAATTTACGTTTCTAAATATAGTCTGACAACGTCTTAGATGCAAGCTTTTCTTATGCCTTATTTTGTCTTCTACATTCTCTGCGTCATTCAGCAGAATGCTCATTTAAGGTCTTCTTTAGGAAGTTTGTGATTATGAAGACAGACAAAAATGAGGAACAAAAAATATTTGCACATATTAATTTAATTTAGCACTTTAATGACATTAGTATCCCTTTGTTTCTCCCGAAAATTGTTAACTGTAATTAAATATTTGTTTTGTCCTATTCATTGACAAAATGAGAGATTTAAAGGGTCCTTTTCAATGCTGGCTAAAAGTTGTAACTATAAAAATTTCCTTAGTACATGAGTGTTAATAAGATTCTGGTTATCAAAGCTCATGTATCTTTTTAATATTATGGTACTAATTATAAATCAGTAGATTTACTAATTTCTTTGGTCAGATTAAATTTCCTTCTTATGGTCATGATAAGGACTTATGTCTTTTTGCTTTTAATCATTTCTCAGTAGTTACTCATAATTTGTGTGAGTCTAAAGTATTAGAAATGCTGCTAAAACATATCTGAGCTCTTGTGTCTATTGATGCGCTAACATTTCTCCTCAGGCATCCGTTCAAGGAAGGCAATTGCCCTTCGTGCGGTTCTGAGGAAACGTCAGGAGTGTGCTGGTATCCCTGACATTTCTACAATCATTTACTTTTTCTCTTCCAAGCTGCTGATAGTCATAGGTTTTAATAACTTAGGTAGGATTAACACTTGTAATTAATTTCTAATAATTTATATTTAGCAATATTGGAGATACAATTTAAATATGCAAAAGGTATATTCATACCATGTATTTAAAAATATTGACTAACAATTCATATAACCTTAACTATAAGCTTTTATGATAATAACTACATTATTAAATGGGGTATAGTAAATATTACAAGAAATATTTTCATTACTAAAAAGGTATTAATTTTTTAGAATATGAAGAGCTTGCTTGCAGCCTGTGGAACAGAGGCAGCTCTTCACCTTTCGGTACACAACAGAATACTCAGTTCATTTTTACAAACATAATCTTCTGTGAAAACTGAAAGATCCCAAGAGAGCTCTATATACTCTTGGGGATTTAGAAAGGTAGATTTAATTGAATAGGAAACCCAAAGAGGAAAGTAAATTTGTTTGTGCCCTTATGGAGCTTAAGAGGGAAATGCAAAATTTATATTTACTGCTTTAATTAAGCACCAGAGTTTCGGAAATTTTGGATTCATATTTCTGCATTGCTGCAGTTTTACAGAATAAATATTTATATTCTTTTCCAGTGATCAAAGGCAATGAAAAATTCATTGCTTAAAGAAAACTAAGGACTCCAAGTTGTGCTGAGAATACACTCTTGCACATTCATTCATTAAACTAACATTTGTTAAGCGTGTAGTATTAATACACGCTCTGCAAGCGGTATGGAGGACACGGAGCAAGATTTCAGTTATAATTTCATAACATTTCCAGTGAAAAGTGTGATGGTATGACAGAGGCATTTTTGCCTCCTAAAGAGTTGGATTAGAGCCTGTGAATTTACATTTTGGTACAGGATAGCCAAATCAAGGGAAACGGTATCTTCTGGTACATACAGGTTATGACTAATTCACAGGTCTACTCCTCTCAGCTTGAGAAGTAGGACTGAGAAATTACAAGCTTCTTTCAAATGCTAGCAAATGCAGTAAGTGGCAATAGCAAGAGCCTGGGAGACTAGACAAAGGAGGATACTCTTTCCTGCTTGCTTCTGGCTTTATTTCTTGCACTGGAGCATCATTTCAGAGGCTTCTTTACCTTGGTAACTCTTTCAGTTTTCTATTTTCCACCATTTTAAAGACAGCTACGGGCTCCTGCCTAGAGAATGAACTGCATTAGTTTGTAACATTCAGAGATCTGAATCCACTGTGTTCTTATCGAGAGGTCTATGTTTCTGTAATTTCTGCATCTTTCTTGCTTCCTCAGCCCCAGAGGGCAGAGCTGCATCCAACAGTTTCCATTTTCCTGTCATGTCATTGCTTTCTTGTTTGTCTGCCGGGTGTCAGTTTGTAGTACTCGGTTCAAAACTATTCCTATTAAATTCTTTCTGTATATGTAACTAGTGGCTTTTTGATCTCCAACTCTTCAGAGATTAAGGCTTTCATAGTCATGATCCTGAAGACACAACCCGTCCTGTAATATTCAGAATGTATATTCTTCTGATGATTTCAGTACTAATATTTGTACTCCATCACATGCATCTCTTTTTAGCTATGTACTTAATATCCATTTGTAGGTATACATACTTACATATTATACATAAGTAAATAAAGCATATATACCTCGTACAAATGAAAATAAATATAGATCAAAGGCAATGGATAATAATCTATTACTGCTCTTTTTTTGTAGATCCAATAAGAGTTCAATTTATGAAACCTTGGGAACCAAGGGCCTCACATGGTTTCATATTGTGTTTATCAAATTCCCTACAATTATGAATTTTTCTATGGTGCCATAGAGCATAAAAGCATTGTTAGTATAAACAAATAAAGCCTATGAGTCCTACTATGTATTGTCAGCTACTTATATTTTGATATTTGTTGAGTTACACAAAAAGGGTTTCTTTCTAATTCCTAGACAAATGTACAAAATGCATAAAATACTTAGGCAAAAAATTTGCAAATAAATTGATTCTCATAAATGTTATAGAAGGTTATAGGCAAAAATCCTGGTAATCTATTTTTAAAGTTGATTTATGATTCACTGTAATATGATATGCTCCGAGTCTGCTAGTAAAACCTGAAGTCCTACAATCTGCTTTGAAATGCCAAGTACCGAACACCAAAAATCTTCATGGACATTTGCTGGATTATCGCTTTAACCACAAAGAGAATAAAGTCTTCTATTTGATATTAAAGAAGTAATGTAAGATTTGGTTTTTAGATAAAATTCAAAAGGTATTATATTTTCTTATGAACATGATAAAAAAAAACCTATCAAAAGTTAAAAGAGGCCTTAATCCACTTTCAGGAACCACTAATTTTATTTATTTTCAGAGACTAGCTCTTCCATTTCAGCAGAAAACAAAAAAAAATCATGATTCTATTGAGTTTTATAACTTTTTCTTTTTAAAATAAGGGTTGACATTTTTGGGAGTATCTTTTACAGAAAAGGAAACAGAAACCACTGAACAGTAACAACCTAACTGACTTTAATTTTTCTAAGTAACAAAAGTCTTGTATCAAATGTGGATGTTGTCGTTAGTGCATGGATCCCAGCGGTTTACCCTAGGTGGAGATGTCCCGTGTGCCTTCTGCAAGCATTCCTCTAATATACGTCCATTTAAATTAGCCGTCTATCAGATTTCTCCCCCAGAGGGTGAAACACACAGTGACACCCTGTTCTGTATTACTGGGGTTGGGGAAGAAAGACACCGGGAGGGTTGGCACAAGAGAAACTTTAGGTATGGGGTAGATGGAACTTTGTCAGGCTGGATTGGAAGTCCCATCCCTACTTGCCAGTCTTCAATGACTTCACATCTTTGATTCAGCTGATTCTCTGTAGTAAATACGATATTGTGAGCATATTCTCTTGTTATATCAGAAATTATCTCTGAGTCTTGGGTAATGTTCATAATCGTAGCATCAATAAAGAAGTCGTTACATGCAAAGTGCCAATCGTGCCTTGTCTCAGTCTGGGAAAAGATGCACATGGAAAAGAAATGTATTCTGTAACAGAACCCAGAAATCTCTAGTTTCCTTTGAACTGAGTATTTGTGAGACAAATTAGATATCGTGGCTATATGATCAGACTTGTGTAATGAAATTACTCTTGTTTATTAGTGAAATATAAAAATTTGCTATCCAATCTGCTGAAACCCAAGCTTTTTTTCATTGTATATTCTTTCTTAGAGTCTACATGTGGCTGGCAAAGGAAACGACATGCTTCAATGAAAATGACATAAATTAGTTAAGTTATCCAAGCCCATATGCATTAAAAATGCAAGAGAATTTTTGGATATTATGAAGAAAAAGCACCCATTTCATAACTGTTATGAGTGAGATGATAAAATATATGAGTACTTTATCCACTTACTTTTTTGGCTCTGATTTCTTGAAACCACTAGGTGACAGTGTAACTTAAGAACAAAATAAGCAATGTTTTCAGAATTCACAGTAACTCTCGGATGAGAATTTACACTAAAATAGTAATTTGAAAATTAAACATTTGTTTTGAATGACAACAGAAATTACTGCTTACGAAATTACTTCTAGGTGGCACCGCTTTGTACAAGGCCTCCATCATGACACCTGCCTGCTTTGAGGAGGTCCAGCTTAGAAAAGTATAACTTTTCCTCTTTCTCTTTTTTGTTCTGCTCTTCTTTCAGATACTGGCTAAAGGCCTCAGCACATTTTTCCTGATACTACTGGTCATTTTTACACTTTCTCTGAACTCATCCTCCCTTCTATCACACAACCAGTAGCCAAGATCCACATCTATGGTGGTTTGAATCGGTATAGGACCCATGGACTCATGTGTTTGAATGCTTGGCCCTTAAGGAGTGGCAGTATTGGGACGTGTGACTTTGTATATGTGTGACTTTGTTGGACTAAGTGTGTCTGTCCCAATGTACATCCATCAAACTGTAGAATTTGCATATCCTTCTGTAGCACCTTGTCTGCCTACATGCCACACACTAGGATGATAATGGACCAAACCTCTAAACTGCAGGCTAGCTCCAATCAAATGTTTTCCATTATGAGTTACCGTGGCCATGGTGTCTCTTCACAGCAATAGAAGCCTTAACCAAGGCACCATTCTCAATGTCCAAAGTTAAAAAGGAACCATTTTCTTACCTCTTTGCTATCTCTTTCCTTCCCACAGCTGCAAAGACTCACAGTTTGCCTGCCCTTTGGTTTTCTCTCAAACTCTAATAAAATGGTCCCTGAGCTTCAAAAAATATTACTGCCATGTGAAAAATCAAAGGGATGAAATATTTGTTCCTTTCTCAGTAAACTTACTATCTTCACAGGTTAACAAGATTTACAATGAAATACTTTCTATCATATAACAGAAAAACCTTATATGAACAAGTCTCCATTATTTAAGATGATTGATACTGATTTCTAGTTTTTTTCAGTAAGTTACAATAGTCTATCTTCAGTTCCTACACATTTATATAGTAAAGAAACAGAATATTATTTTCCACTTACTTTTCAGAAAAATAAACTAAAATTTTCCCTCATTTTTATATACAATGATATGTTAAGGGTATTGTAGCAGTTTTACTCTATTATTGAAAGATGTTGAACATTTGGCTTATAGTCAATATATATTGTTAGCTGAAATCTCAGAGATTCATTTATTCTCTTTGTTGGAATTCTTTTCTCTGTAGAACCTGGAATGTATAGCTTACCTTATGGAGTTATAGACAATGTTAAAATAACCACATGTATATGTAATAAAGGAATCAATTGGCCTTTGTCCCTTGTTCCTGGGTAGTCTTCAAAACCTCAGAATAGTCTGATTGACTGGGCTGCCTTTATCCTTCTTGTTAGGCTTTATGACCGTAGCTCCTAGTTTTTATGCTAATGGGTAACTTGTGAGTTTCTCCACTGTTGATACTAATATACCTTGTGTTGTGGTGGGGAGTTGACCACTACAGAAAGGCAAATACGTGATTAAAGAATCAAGACTTAGTCATTCAATATCAGCTAATCTCTAGGGAAAGGAAGAGAGTTTGGAGCAAGCTCCAAAGAACTGCCAGTAATACAATCAATGATGAAAACAATGGACTCACTCACAAAGGTTTACATTCAAAATGTGGGTGAACTTCTCTGGCTAGACTGTGGCACACTAAAGAGTGATGCTTCCTGAGGGGAAGATGTGTTCTTATATGGAATCTTTCTAGACCTTTCCTCTCTCTCTCTCTCTCTCTCTCTCTCTCTCTCTCTCTCTCTCTCTCTTTCTCTCTGACTTTTTTTCTTTTTTTTATCTTGCTGTTATAGTAAAAATTTAGCCATAAGNTGAGGGGAAGATGTGTTCTTATATGGAATCTTTCTTCTCTCTCTCTCTCTCTCTCTCTCTCTCTCTCTCTCTCTCTCTCTCTCTCTCTCTCTTTCTCTCTGACTTTTTTTAAATTCACTATCTTGCTGTTATAGTAAAAATTTAGCCATAAGTATAGCATTTTCTTGAGGTCCATGAGTTTGAAATAATTGTCCAACCTGATGGTGCAGTGGGAATTTTCTGACTTTTTAGGTAGCTTGTCTTGAGTCAGGGCAGCTTAGACTGATAAGTTCATGGCTAGTAACTAAAGTGAGCATCTTAAGGGGGACTTTGCTCTTAGTCTCAACTTTGGCAAGATGGCAAGATATCAGATTAGAAATCTCACACTTCAAATTAGTATAAATAATTTGATTGGTACTTGAGCTATTTCTCGAGGCCTGCCACTTAGTTCTCCTTCAAAATTCCCTCAGGCATTGGTGACACTTGCCTATGGATAAGTCTTTTCAATTAATCACTATGTCAACACTGTTTCTCCAAAGAAGTTATCTATCCTATGACTAACATATGAAAAGATGAATCTGAAGGCAGACAATTTTTGGTGAAATAGATTCTTATGCAAAGTAAGTGAATTTGTGGCATCTCATTTTTGTAATCATAGCTATTCATTTTCATGTTCTTCCTTCAGAGAAAGTATTATACTGAGAGACAATAAGGCAGAAAGTATTTTAGCTTAGACACCAGATAATCTGAAGCAATGATACAATGACAAGGCCAGACTGCATTTCAGGCTCTGTCTATGTTGAAGACAGAGGAAAAGTGTATTACCTTGATCCAAATCAAATGTTTCTTCTACTTCTATTATCATATTGATAGCATGGTATGCAACACTTCCCAATTAACAGTAGACTTAATTGGGATGCTATGACTATCCCCACCCTTCCATTGCTATAAAGCACTGAGAGAGACGCATATGGCATTTGCACACTTTACTAGGGAGGCACAGCAAAGAGAACAGTTGTAATTCTGCCATCTTTCTATAGTCATACCTTTTCCTTTATCAGGTATTGTGTGTTATTTAAAATTTCCTAATGTATTTTATTTTTTTCTTTTAAGTGGGCAATCAGGTCCATTGACTATAACCAAGCATCTTAAGTCATAGGGTTTTCAAAAGTTACTTTGTGTGCAATGGTAAGAAAAAATATCAAGATAAAATAATCTGTTAATAATTGTCCTAAATAAAAATTTGTTCATCAGGACCAAAGTGGAGATAGAAGAGAATAAGATAAAATATTGAAATGACCCTAACAATAGCATAATTCATGGCATGCTGTGAATAAATAAAAGGCACACAGGAGTCAAAAGATGGGTGTACAGTAAATGGTGGAATATTTAAATGGCCAGAAATATTAGATTTCAAGATGTTTCAACTGAAAGAGAAAAATGAGGGCTAAATAAAATATGTGTAGATGAATGAAATCATTATTTTATCCTAAAAAAAAATTACTAAAGAACTAGCACATCAACCACTAATGGACCTTCTTAAAACAGAAAATGAGGTTTTTATATATGGGAGCAATTTCTTTTAAATAATATTCTCGTTAGGAAGAATTATTTAATAGAAAATGGTAGCTGAAATATACCATGGAATACAGTCTTTTTTAATTTGTAATTATCAACATAAATAAATCTGAAAAATACCAATTTTATTTATTAGTAAGAATTGTTAAAATAAAAATTCTTTTAAGTAAACTTTGACTGTCTGACATTGTCATGTTCCATGTGCCCTTGCCAAATGTGGTAAGGTCCATAAGCATCTTGAACCTCAAACAAATGCAGAATCTCAGCCCTACTTCAGTTCTACTGACTTAGACCCTGCATGTGTACAACATCCCAGTGTGATTTGTATTAGAAGTATTAGTGTAGAACAGAGAGCAAATATTTAATTGAGTCCAAATCTCCTGGTTTCTAAGCTACTCTTTACAAGTCAATAAGTCACTCTTGGAACATGAATTAATTGCTTAGTTCACTAGCATTTATTTAATGCAGAGGAGGTCTAGGCTAAAGGAATTAATTAAACTGACAAATTATATTCCAAGTTGAAACTCTGTGGTCATTTGAATTAATCTTCAGACTCAAATCTAGACAATTAAAATGCTTTGAGCAAAGTTAGATGTCCTAGATCATGGCATAGAGAATTAAAGGAACAAAACCTAGAATGTCCTGATTTTAAACATAAGGACTCTATGTAGACATGAGTAGTGAGTTCATTGTAATAAGAGAGTAGAAACTATTTTTTAAACTACAATTTTAACAGTTTTATTCATAGACACACATTTCATCTTCTAGACTCTTTAATGCGTACTCCTGATATTTCCTTCCTACACTATATGTACAGCAAAGTACAGTGGAATGAGATGCTTTAAGTCCTAATTATAAAATCCTAAGCATCTCTTCTGTGCTGCCTAGAATTCCATACATGGAAGAAGCAAGACCCAAACTACTCAAAAAGTTCATTGGAGCAGCTAGAAATACAGCTTAGCGGCTTGGACGATTAACTAGTTTTGCATAGGATCTGAGTTTAGTTTCCAAGACACACGTGGTGGCTCACAAACACGTGAAACCCTAGTTCCAGGGGACAGGGTGCTCTTTACTGGCCTCCAACTATGCATGAGGTACATGTAGATACAGATGTGGAAATATTTATAGACATAAAAATAAAGTTTTTAGAGAAAGTAATGGAGGGGATCACTTAGGCAAGAATTCAACTTGTTTGTGATGTCCGACATTACAGCTAACAGTGACTGCAATCTCATAAAGGAATCTAAGAAAGAACTCTCCAGAAAAGCCAATTCTAAACCTTGAACAACTAATAAACACTTATTATTTTCTTTGAAGTAATTTGCTGTGCATCTGCAATTATACTAGGTGCAGACTTTATTTAACAGAGATTAGCATTGCATTAAGTCACATAACACATTCTATAATGCAAATTTGAAAAATTCTCTATAATACACAGATATAATTTTTAGAGATACAGTTGTTTAAGTGATATATTTAATATATATGATAGAATATATCTAGTATAATACATTCCAAAACTACTTCGAATACATTTATGAAAAATATTTTTCTGCAATGAATAAACAGTTTGTACAATAGACAAACAATAAATTCTAAATATGAAATCCAAAAGTATTCAAAACAAGGACATAGTGCATGCTTAAACTCTTAATTCTCTCAGTTTGTCTCATTTGTCTTTTTCTTTTGTTGGGGTAGTGAGGATTCAGAGATATTAAATATTAGGGTTCTTTATTCTGAGTTTCTGTTTAGTGATGTGAGATGGAGTGAGAAGTTGCCAGAAATCCAAGTTTCTTTTGTAAGATAGAAAAAGATAGCATTTCACTCTTCTTGACGAAAGCTATTACAAAGATATTACTTCACTAAAAGTAAGCAGGGGAAAGTCAAAGTTGGTCAAAGTTAATTTGGTTGGATGTAATTCTATAGATAATACAGATTGTGGACAATTCCACATGCCATTAAGGCATTAGTAAACATACAAGAGAGCAGACAATCTTCCTGTAAAATATCCTAGTTATTTTCTGGTGTAGCAGGGTTCTTCTTTATTTTGTGTTGCTTTCATTGGTTAATAAAGAAGCTGCCTTGGCCTTTTGATAGGGCAGGACTTAGGCGGGGAAAAGAGAACAGTATGCTGGGAAGAAGACTGGCTCAGAGAAGCCACTAAGGTCAGACATGCTGAATCTTCCCGGTAAGCACACTACCTCGTGGTGACTTACAGACTATTAAAAATGGGTTGAAATAAGATGTGAGAATTAGCCAAGAAAAGGCTAGAGATAATGGGCCAGGCATTATTTAAATGAATACAGTTTGTGTGTAATTATTCTGGGTATAAGCCAGGGCCAAAAGCAGGCAGGCTGGCGGCTGGAAGCTGGGCAGCGGCGGGACACAGCCTGTACCTCTTCATTACAATAATTTTCATTTATTGTGATAAAACACCATGACCAATACAATTTATAAAAGAAAGGATCTAATTTGGGGCATTACAGTTCTAGAAGGTTAGAATCCGTGACCACCATGGGAAACATGGCCACAGGTGGGCAGATATAGCACTGGAGCAATAGCCAAGCAATAGCCAAGAGCTCATGTCTTGAGACATGACCATGAAGCCAAGAGAACTAACTGGTGCAATGGGATTTTAAAACCTCAAGGTCTGTGCCCGAGTGGCATTTCTCCTTCAATAGACCCCATCTTCTAATAATTCCTCCTAATTTCTCCAGTTGGGGTTAAGACTGAGTAAGGCCACCTCTTCTGCTCCCAGGCACAGTCTCATAGCAAACTCTCTGATCCTCTGGCTCTAAGAATCTTTCTGCCCCCTTTTTCTGCAATATTCCCTGAGACTTAGGTATAGGGACACTACTATTTCTTTATGTTGTCCACAAATAATTTGTTTGAGTTAGCTACACGATAAGGTATAGCTATTACAGCCACAGTGATCAACCACACAAACACAGCTATACACCAAACACCCATTATGAGGTTGTTAAAATAAGGAGGTCCATGGTCACAGTATACCAGATATCTAATGCAGGCACCCTCATTTTTGTAAGTTGAAATGGTCTTCCGCCAAGAGTCCATCTTATCAATAGGTATTCCATAGCAAAATAGGTCTTCCTCCTTCTTCAGCTTTATGATGACCTTGGTGACACAGCTTTTGGTGACACAGTCCCAGGTCTGGTACAGGAGCCCAAGACTGGGCCATTCACAGTACTTGCATCTTTCCAGCTCTTTTCAGAGTCCCAGTGTTTGTTCCAGAGGCATCTGGCTCATTCTGTAAATAAAGGCAACTAGTTGAAGTGGGCTTCACTTTCTATGAAGATCCCTTGTGCATTCTGAACAGCATATAAACTGAAGATTCAGGAAACATTAGCAGGACATGCCTGCAAAAGCAGGAATAGTGACGTAATACTCATCGCAGATTTCAGGCAGACTTGATACAATCCAACTCAGAAATAGTGGAAGCTAAATCAAACTCAAAGAAAATAGAAGCCCTTCTTTGAATTTCCCAGAAAAAGGCAAAACAAAGTAAGGTTAGTGAGACTAAAATAAACAATAAGTCTTTCAATGACTAGTTAACACTGCAAGCCAACAAGCACACAGGGCTTTCAGGAAACCCAGACATCACCTATAATGAAAATGGCATGCCGGGAACTGATCAGAACGTGATGGCAATGGGAGAACTCCGAGGAGAATAAATTAAACAGCTACTGTAAGAATCATTTTTCTTTCTTGTTCTTTTTTGGTTAATGCTCCAAGATATTTCAAACACAAGGATTTTGAAACTACACTTTCATTTAATCAATCTTTCAGCTTGAAAAATACAGAAAGAATTCATATCTCCATAGAGAAAGTTAAAGAGACAGACCCAATTTTCAAAAGAATTAAATAAATTATTGAGCTAAAAAATACTCTAGCAAAGTTGAAATTTGTGATAGATCTGATAAAGGAAATTATTATCCAGAAAGATTGACTAAATGAAAGTGTAGTTTCAATAGCTTTGTGTTTGAAAATATCCTGGAGCATTTACTAAAAAAGAACAAGAAAGAAAGATGAAAATGTACATGAACTTTGAACAACATTACAAAAGCAAATGCTGTAGCTACGAGCATTCAGTAAAAATATGAGAATGCTAGTGGCATTTTTCTCATTCGAAGTAACAATAACAGAAAATTTCCCAGATCTTGAAAGTTACGCAACTCTCCATATATACAGAGACCAAATGTTGCTAATCAGAATAAACTCAGCTAGTCTACCTCAATGTGAAAGATAAAGAGAGTATTTTCAAAGCTACAAGAGAAGAGCTATGGAAACTATATATTGACACCCCAATTTGCATTATAGCAAACTTGTCTCATGAAAATTTACAAGCAAGGTAGGAGTAGCAATATAGATGTATCTTAAAATATAATATGATACCATCAATATGTGTAATTTTTAAATGTTTATAGAGCAGGCCAAATATACTTAATTTAAAAAAGAATTTTAAAATTCTAATTAAGTATATTCCAGATTTAAAACTCTTTTATCAGAGAGGCAATATTTGGAAAGGAGTACGTTTCTCAGAAAATTAGGAAACAACCTTCCTCAAGACCTAGTATTACCACTTTTGGGTATATATCCAAAGGACATTTAATTATGCCACAAGGACATGTGCTCAACTATGTTCATAGCAGCATTGTTTGCCATAGCCAGAACTTGGAAACAACCTAAATGTCCCTCGATTGAAGAATGGATAAGGAAAATGTGGCACATTTACACAATGAAGTACTATACAGCAGAAAAAATAATGACATCTTGAATTTTGTAGGCAAATGGAGGTTTTTAAACATAAAGCAAAGAAAACCAGCCCACAAGTCACAATTCTAGAGAACTTAGACAACAATGAGGACCCTAAGAGAGGTATACATGGATCTAATCTACATGGAAAGTAGGAAATGACATGATCTCCTGAGTAAATTTGGAGCATGGGGACCTTGGGGGAGGGTTGAAAGAGATGGGAGAAGAAGGGAGGGGAGCAGAGAAAAATGTAGATCTCAATAAAAATCAAAAAAAGGAAGGAGTAAGGTCAACATTTTGTTGTTAATTTATATTTATGGAAATTAAATACTACAATGCACAGTGAAAGTTCATGGATCAAATATAATTGCCATCCATTTTATTGCGTACACACACTCACACAAAACTAGATACACATTGCACAAATAAACACATAGTAGAAACTTAATTACCCATGCACAGTTGTTTTCCATGTTTGCTATATAATTTCCCCCTGTATAAAAGGAACATGCATATATTCTCATGTCCCAATGAGTCCAGTCTTTTGTGAAGACATCATTGTTAGGAAGGTCTCACATGCATTGGGAGTGTTTTCCTTTAGAGTGGGCACACACTAATTTGTTCCTTTTTGCAAGTAGAAGAAATTTCCCTTTTGGGACCATTTGGAGTCCTGGCGTCCAGCGGCTCTTCCTTGCTAGAGATCTTTACTTCTGATTTGAGTTACTGAAAGCTGTGTCAAAGTTGTTTACCAGCTCTGCTTCACGAGCATGTGTTGCCTTGAGAATCAGAGGATCAGGTTTTCACCTGTTGGCCCACCTGCCTGTTGAGTATTTAAGCCTCCATGATGCTATTGAAATAAAGGGCTTCTTTCCAGTGATTAGAGGTCTGTGTCTCTGTCTCTCTGTCTGTGTCTGTCCGTGTGTATTTGTGTGTTTCAACCTCCAGCCCCTAGCCCGAAGTTTTTTGAGAAGTTTCACCCGTGTGAAAATAAGACTTTTGTTTTATGAATATTGCAAGTTATGTAACATTTAGTTACAAAGTGTATATTGCTTTTTATGTGACTTTTTCAAAGTACCATCTACTCATAATTTATTAACTTTTTCCATCCTAATATTTACTAATCTCAGGATATTTTCCTGGCTTGCCCTTGGAGTTGGCGGTTACAGAGATGCCAAATGCAGAACTGACACTTTTGGAAAAGCTTACAAGACAGAAGGACACAATTTTGTAAGTAAAACAGGCTGTGGAAATTGCTACAAAGAAAGTGTTTTATCAAATACAACATGCTGAGAAGAGAGGGAACAGCCAAGGCTACTTGTATCAGAGACTGAGCTGAACAGAAACAATAGAATTAAATCTGTATTGACTACAAAGTGAAATGCCATAACACGTATTCTGGGCAGCCAGAATAGGTTTCCCTGGAACGAGGGCCCATGGAACCAGGGTTATTAAGAAGCAGGTACAAGGCTACTCCTTGGTTTCTTCTATTAAAGACAGAATCTAGGTTTATAAGAAATCATGGCTCCTACCTCAACCACTACTTTTTGCCAGGGAAACAGAATCTATTACACTGAAGAGACCTTCAGGTCCTGTCACCCTGGAGCCGGCACCAGAGGGCTGAGATGCTTTTATAATCAGCCACTGTCTCACGTTAATTTGCTTCTTACAAACTGACACCCATGGAGACTTAAAATGTTTTTGTTTTATCTTTTCTTACTTTAGAAATATTATTCTTCGCTGACAATCCTATGTAAGCTGGGATTTAAAAACACCTCTTTGTGGGCTACTTGTATCCTGTATATATTATACATATTATTAAATTATATTTCCATTTTGCTTGTTTGTCTCATTTCATTCAAGCAAGAATATATATGAGCTGAGGGAAGAAAAAAGTTACCTTTCTTTCCTTATGACTTTCTAGCATGCACTCAAGTTTCTTTAAATACAACTACTATCACAATTTTCATATATAATAACTAGGGAATCTAAGAACATTACTGTTGGCCAGGGTTTCATGACTAATGGTTAATCTAGTGAGGGTAAGAACCTGCTCTACTGGACAAAGTGGTGTTAGCACAATAGGATGAGAACGAGTTGGGAGCAGGTACACGGACAGAAAATTCCTTTCCCACTCCAGTTATGTGATTTGATTTTGAAGATGAAGTCTCACGAAAATTTGACATATTGCTATATTTAGGATGTGGAATAACCATCCAATGTCTATGTAGTAAAGGGTTGTTTCTTAGGCCGTGATGCTATTTGTATGTGGTAGAGCCTTAAGAGATATCACTCAATGGAAGACTTCTTGATTGGATGACTGCCCTTGAAGAGAACTGTGAATCCTTCCAATGAACTGAAAAGTGTTTTTGCAATGTGCCTCTGCTTCAACAATGCCACCATAGGAGCAAAGCACCTGGGCCAACTGACCATGAACTGCACTCTGTAAACCTGGGGCAACATAAAACTTTGTCTTCATAAGATAGGTAACTCATACAGTGACTGAGCTGGGGAAAGCTGATTAATATGCAGAGTAATGTCTGTAACAATTTTTTTTTAAAACAAAAACTTGAGCATTATTCTGAAACTTAAGATCACAATAAATTAAAGTCACTGAAATTAAGGGCAACTTTCATACAGATTTCAATAAACATACTATAGAAAGGTTAGGTGGATGGATGTCAAATAATTATCTTACATTTAGTTGAACAAACAGGCTAACATTTGTCTATGCTGTCGCAGAAAAAAAAAATTCCTGAACAGTAGCGATTATAGCCTGTCCTCTTAGCTGCCTCATCTGAGAACACACTAGTTTGGGTAACACTAAGCATTGCTCAATCACACTAACCAGTTAGCCTTCCACTTTGTCTGGAACTGTAGAAGGACTAGGATAGCCCAAGCTAATTTGACTCAGGAAGAAAAAGGTAATAAAACCATTGCTCAAAGGGATGTTCTCCCAGTAGAAATGCATGGCACAGGATTTGATTCCAAGGAATTTTGTAGAGAAGCTAAATAGCAAGGTGAACCCTGAGAAAAACATATATAGATCCTCCTGGAAATTGGAAGCAAACAAGATTGCCAAGTTGAAGAGGGGAAGTAGGGGAGGGGGAGAGAGGGAAGGAGAAGGAAGAAGGGAAGGGCTGGGAAAAGTTGGGAGAGAGGGAGGGTGGAGATGGAAGAAGGGTGGTTATTGGAGAAGGAAATAAGATATTTACCTTAAGGGAGTCATTTTAGGTATGGCATGATACTTGGCTCTAGAGGGGATCCCAGGTGTCCACAGGGATGTCCCCACCTAGGTATTTGGGCAGCAGAGGAGAGGGTGCCTGAACTAGCCTTGTCCCATAGTCATGTTGATGCATTTTCTCTTGCAATGTTATTCAGGTGGACATGAGCATTTGCATTGATCGACTGTGCTAGATCATAGAGAGCCTGACTTCTAATCCAAAGTCTTTTGTAGCTTTGAGAAAAGTCACCTAGGTTGTTTGTCTCTGTGCTGAGAGTATCTAGAGAATGAATTCTTAATAGCTCTAAATTCCGTAGTCCTTAAGACAGCTCTCTCCAACTCTCCACCCATGGGATAAAAGGTTTGATGGCTCTCAACTGTAAATATTTAATTTCGCCTGAAGGTGTTTCCAGTCTTTTATGATGGATATGGTTTAGACTCAAGCAGCCAATCAAGAGACTATTTTAGAAGATTCAGGATGTTATGAGGATATAGATTATGAGGTTTAGTATTGTAAGGGCTGGGTTGTATGGTAGGATGGAGATTATTTGAACAAAGCTTGGAAATTCTGCACGTGCTGGTTTGGTACTTTTATTTGATCTTGTTTTATTGTTTTTATTTAATTTATATATTGTTTATTTATTTTGTAAAAATAGTCACTTAACTTTTCTTTTTCTTTCTCCTTTGCTTTTGTTTTGTTTCAAGTTGGAACATGGCTGTGTGAACTGAAGTTTCCAGAATATTCTGCACTGACATTCTTCTATAAGGATGACTGGCTAGTTACAATGTCAATGAATATAGTTAATGTAGTTCTCCAGAGTAAATGACCTTGAATTAGCTTAGTCCCCAAAGAATCATTTGTTCTCTACCTTTATGTGTGACTTTTATGTAAATTCTCTTGGAATGTCCAGGTAGAACCAGAACTTACACAAATCTAAAGTCTTCGAGTACTGTCACAACATCTGGGGCATATATCCCTCATTTTTTGTATTGGCGTTTTTTGGTGTTTCCATCAATACACTTGAAAATGTCTTGATTTATGATTTTATTTGTTATATTACTACAAAAAAGTCATAAAGTTGTAACCACATTCAACCACAGCATTTGGCGAAGCCTGAGTCTGTGTCTAAGCCATAGCCTCACAGGTTTGGCACAAGATTATATTTTGTCATATTTTTCTTCAGTTCAGAGCTGTTTTTTTTTTTTGCCAACATCTTTTTCTTGTAGTGAAGTTAAACTTTGTCTCAACAGATCTTTTATATAATCCTTTGATTCTAGATTTAAATCAAACGCCAGAATAAAAAAATACCCTATCCTTTCTGGTGCATGGCAAGCCAAATGGGATAACTGTCCAAGTCCATGAATCATGGTGTTTTATGACCATGATGGAATTACTCTGAAAAAAATATTCTTTCTCCCTTCTACCCCCTCTCTTTCACCTACCCCCACCGCCATCCCCACACCCGTGCTTCCAACCTTTGTCTGAAGGTTTTGTTTGCTTCTGACTTCCAGGAAAATCTTTATATGTTTTTCTTTGGATTCACCTTGCTATTTGGCTTCTGCAGGCTTGACAGTTATGTTATCATGTAAACAATGCTTTACAAATATGTAGAAATAGCAAAGGGATGTATTTGTCGACTACAATACACACATGAAATTCTGTTTCTCACCATAGATCAGCAGGGTCTTCAGTTTACATTCAGCTCCCTTCTTCAGTTCCTCATTCTTCTCATTACTTTAGTTTTGCAAATGTGGGATAGAAAATGAAGCGTGCAAGAATTACTCCTTGAGAATTAATTATTCAAGGACTTAATGTAAAAAAGAAAGGCCATCAGTTTATTATAAAACTTTTGGAGATCTTTTCCCCCAAAGAATAAAGATTAAAAGTGCTTACTATTCACAGATTTCTTTCTATGCCCTTTCACATTGCTTCAAAAACTCCAAATTCCAGGTACCTTTAATGAAATTAAATTTAAAATTTAAATTCTGGGGGTGGGGTGACCTTTTCTCTCTGAGTGTTTCCCTTTGTAGACAATGATACTGATTCTCAGAGAGGTTCATTAAGTGGCCAGTGCCTGTAGACCAGGCCTTCCAGAGGCAAAGGGAGCAACAGGTTTCTAATGACCTTGACATTTTGTGCCACTTATTGTCTTTAATGAATTAGCAGAGAAGGAGATTTCACATCTCCGTGGCCATGCTCTGTATAGTAACTTCAATTCTGTTTCCCCAATTAAACATCTCACAAAGTGCCACCTCCTCATACTTCCCCTTAAAGCTAAATTAAAATCAATCCAGCTAAAGGACATTTGATTTACTGTGCTTTATTGCATTTCTACCTTCCCACTAGCTGCCCGAGCCGTGTGTGCAGTGCTTTAAACCAGGATAATATTGTTTTCTTTATTCTGCAGTTCTCACAGAAATGCCATGTTAAATTTTCCTTCTTTCTCCTTCCATGATTCTCCCTTTCCCTTCTTTTCTTTCTTCCATCCCTTTCATTTA
This sequence comes from Dicrostonyx torquatus, assembly GCA_028555095.1. Lineage (NCBI taxonomy): Eukaryota > Metazoa > Chordata > Mammalia > Rodentia > Cricetidae > Dicrostonyx > Dicrostonyx torquatus. The sequence continues at coordinate 4,972,808 of JAQHUG010000056.1, read as the reverse complement.
ATTGGGTCCGAGACAAGATGGATGTCTTTGTTCCCAGTTCATTGTCCTGAAAATGAAATCTGCTCTTAGGTCAGAAGTCCTCTTTTTAAGCCACGGACCTGGTTTGGAGCCTGAGCATATTGAGAAATGACCCCCTAAAGTTTTCCGTTTCTCATTAACTTTTAAAGTCTTGTTGACTGCATGTGCTCATTACAGTGCGTTGTAAATGATGTTTGAAGAGAATGATTCCGGCCTACTCGGTGCACAAAGAGAATACAAACAAGTGTTTTGCTGTGCTCCTCCAAGGTGATGCATGTGGTAATACTGGGCTGAGTTACTGCTGTGAAAGCTTGAAATCCCGAAAGTCTCAAAGCACAGGAAAACAAACACATGATGAAAATGTATAATTTGTTTCATGTTAGCTCTCTCCCCTCCCACTGACATAGTAAATGTGGCAACAGATTTTTTTTTTCTCAAAGATAAACTACCCCATGGAAAACTGTCTTTTTTCTTTCTGCCAAATTACTTTCTTCTCTGGCCTCTTTTCATTCTGTATTAGGCCTGAGCTTTGCTTTAACTGTTTATTATGTTACAAATAGCACAGCCCTTAACGATATTGTCCACTGAGTGATGCTGGCTACTGAGTAAACAGTACAGATGTGGCCTGTGGTCACACCTAAGCACACTGTGTATAGCCATTTGAAATGACTCCTGTCATAAACTTGGTCATTTGTATACTTAGTCTCTTATTAGAGTAACACAGGGATGTTCAAGTGTCTATCAAGAAGACAGACTTCACAGCCACAATTGCTGCTGTCTGTTTCTAATGGTTTTTCAAAAAAAAAAAAATAAAAAGACAAAAAGCAATTCTCCTATGCAGAAGGCTTTATCCATTGCCAAATGTGTTCAAAGTAGAAGACTGTCTTCTGAAAAAACTGTCTTCCAAAAGAGAGGTGCAAACACGCATCCTCTCTTAACCCTCCTGAAGAAGGGCAGAACTGTGGTGGTCATGGCAGATGACTATAAAGAGAACGCTCTCCCCTAGCATAGCTGGAAATACCAAGTTACACGTGGAACTTACTTATGCTGAAAACATTACTTACTTTAAAAGAAATTATCCCGGGCGCCTTTAATCCCAGCACTCAGGAGGTAGAAGCCGGCAGATCTCTGTGAGTTCGAGGCCAGCCTGGTCTACAAGAGCTAGTTCCAGGACAGGCCCCAAAGCTACAGAGAAACCCTGTCTCGAAAAACAAAACAAAACAAAACAAAACAAAACAAAAATTATCCCGATCCCCTAATGTCTTCAACTGGTGTCTGTTTCTCAGATACTAACTGGAGGAGGAACAAAGTGATTCTCCCAGAGACCCCAAACCCCCATGCTGCCTCAGAGAGCACTGTCCTTCCGGCCACTGCTAAGGGTTTGGTTTTCACTGATAGCGAGAAGCAGGCTGAGGTGTACACAAGCTATCTCTTGGGAGGTTGTCTCCAGTACTGAGATTGTCTTTAGTCCATCGCTGCAGTGCACAGTGATTTCCACCGCCCCTGCTGCACTGCTCAGGTTGACGGTGATGGTCACTGGGCCATCAAATACCCTGAGTGGTGCCATGCCTCCTTGTCTTCCAAGTTCCTCTCCTGAACCATTCGTGCAATGCTTCCGTATCAGAGGCTCCAGTTTTTGGATCAGTGTCTGTCTAATCCCTTAAATTTGGTCAATAGTTAGGAAGGTTAGTCCAACGCAAAGAAGTGTGGTTACTTTACTCAAGTCAGGTAGTTACAGTTTCTATTTTGTTTTCTTTCATTTTTTTTTCAATAGGGGTGGAGTCAAAACCTGAAGCATTCATTATTTTTCCCCTTCAAGAAGAAAAAAAGCACTCACCATCCTTCTCTTGTACTGTGCATGTTCCTTTATAATTATGGCTTCGTACCAGGCCAGCATTCATGTATGAAGTCTCTAGACTTGGTCTACTGTTTTTACGTCTCCTTTAACTGTTGGTTGAGATCCATGATTTTCTAGGTAACTCAACTTGTAAACAATCACAGAACACACTGGAGTAAACCTGCCTGCTTTGAAACCTGCTTTTCCTTCGCCTCCTGAACCTGTGGCTTTGGGAAAAAAAATAAAGACAAGTGTTTATTGTGAGGAGTAAATGAGATAAAATAGGAGGGAAGCACTGATAAATACTTAAAATGATACCCAGCTTTAAAATATCATAGACAAACAAATAATTTATGATAATAATAATGAAAATTAAATAATAGGCATAAACTCAACAAGAAATAAACAAATACTGAATATAGAACATTAAAACTACTTTGGAAGAACAAAAAGCAAACTTCAACAAACATGAAGACATCTTTGTTGGATATGACTAAACTCCCTAACGAAACACTGTTTCTTTACAAATATGCAAACTCTAACAAATACACAAATAAACTGAACTTGGGAGTTAAGTGAGTTTACATTCACAGAAGTGCTGAAGAGATGACACAGTGCTTAGGGGCACTGGCTGCTTTTCCAAAAGACCTGAGTTCAGTTCCCTGCGCCCACGTGGGAGCTCACAGCTGCCTACAACTCCAGTTCCAAGGCGCCCGACACCCTTACACAGACATACGTGCAAGTAGAGCATCATAAAAAGAAATAAAAATTAAAAAAGAAGAAACTTCAGAAAGAAAAATTAACCATTGAAGATTAACCATGTACTAACTAAAAGTAAACCTCAGAGAGTGGGATTGGAATTAACAAATTTGGTAATTTGTTGGTAGTATGGTGCATAAAATTTAAACTTCTGGTATGTGATTTCCTATCAAACTATTTGACCTTTTTTTGTAGACATTTATATTTTTATTTTTAAGTGAAAATATTTTTCATCAATACCTTGCCTTATATATACACATATACAAACTACATATATTTTAAAAATTCAAAAAGGAGTACAAATTGGTGTTATAAATTTTGACAAAAGGAGTTCAAGATTTTTTTGTTTTTGTTTTTGTTTGTTTTTTCTTTTTAATCCTGGAAACATGGCACTTCCTTGTTAAAAAGAAATGCAGCAAAATTGGCACATGAACCTGTCAGGAAAAATCCATCAGTCTGGCCTCTGCATCTCGCCAGAATGTGCTTGTGCCGTCTGGCTCTCCTTGTACCTTCAGTGTTGTTCTCAGCACCTCCCACACTGTGTCTGCCCTTCCGGTCTTATCTCTCATAAGAGGTTAAGAAATGGGGCAGTTGTTAATCAGCCAGCAGAAACTGTCAAAGTATCCATCATTCTGGCCTTCCTCTCAAGAAACAAAACAAATCATTCTCCCAGGCAGGCTCCTCTCTAACCTCTGGTCCCGGGTACAGAATCATTTGAACTCTCCCATATGGCTCCCGACGTGTGATTATGTCACTCCGTCAGAAAGTCACTCAAAGGGCATTTTCTCAGTTTGATTTATATTTTCCTTTTATCTAATGTGCTCCCGGGAGCAGTCTCTCATTGTCCTGTGTTATCCCCTTGCCTCGTCAGGGTCCTGTCATTTCTCTTCAGCTTTCACATTTAATTCATTTATTGAAGGGTGGGAAACATAGCAAAACTTTTTGTTTATCATAGAATTTATAACATCATATCAAGCAATCTATTTTTTGCATTTGTATGATAGCTCTATGTGTGTGTGTGTGAATTAGACTCTGCATTTATTAAACCTTTGTACACTGAAAAAGGAGAATTAATGTATTTATCTTTCAGAAAGAAATCATTTGTAAATATATAATATGTATATATTTATGTACAATATGCTAAAATGTGGCTATTCTTTGGAAGCAGAGAAACAATGGTACATTAATACAGTGAGAGGTTCACCTTGCTCTGGTGGTGTCGGGAGCACAATTTGTCATAAAGAACGTGTACTAAATTAAAGCATCAATATTCTGGCCATATTGATAAATAAATAGAAGTTGAATTTGGGATTTAGATACAGAATCTAAACCTCATGATTTCACTTAAAAATGTTAGATTTGCAGAAGCCTCAGAGAATGAAGAGAGCTTTGCAGCTGACGTTAAAGATAAAGCAAAAAAAGTTTAGTTGATAGACTCAGATTCCATGTATTATTTGAACTTTGTAGATGGTGTGGAAATCCAGGAGATGATGGAAAGAGGGTGTTTGGGTAGAGTCTTAGGATACATTGATTAAAAGATGATTGTTTGAAAGGTATCTTGGGATACATTCATCTTTCACACACATATAATATAATATTTATAATATACACTCATACAAACGCAAAACAATAGAAAGCAACTAGAACATCACTTATTTGATTTAAGGATTATATTATACTTCCTCTCACCATAGATTCTAACAGGTCTTAAAAGGCTCGGAATTGATGAACATGATTCAGTTCAGGGACGTCATTATTGAATGTTATCAATTCATCAAATTAAGCAAATTATTTTACTTGCTATAAATATTTCTTAGGCTTAAACAGACTCATTCATCTGCTAGCTAAATTTAACACATGTCTGTAGGACTTAGAGACCCTGTGCATGCCTCTGACTAATTTACCTGTTCATATCTGGAAACTACATACCGATTATATGCTATTTCCTTAAGAAACAGCAGTGGAATGTGTAGATAAGGTTCTAATTTCATCGTTGCTGTATCTTAATCTGAAGCCAGACAAATTCTGGTAAACTAGCAGTGGTATCTTTTGGTTCTTTTGCTTCATGAAAAGATGTGTTTAAAATCATATTAAATACATTACGTGAAAGCCACAGAGGACATGAGTGTGGATGTTAGGGAATTGGCTTTACTCTTTTATATATACTGCTCTTTATTGTTTTGTACTGACCCCTCACCTGTATTCTGCTCAGAAAAATGACACATGTGACAGGAGTAAAAAAAGGCCATGTTACCATTAAAATTACTTATTAAGGAGCTACATTAGTAATAAAGCTATCATTTCCCCATAAATCTTAAAGAGACAAATACACCAGCCCCTCCTAGTATCAGCCTGACCCCCCACACACACACAAAAAAATTAACTAGAGTCAAAACCAGAGTAAGTAATTGACTTGATCTTTTGTAAACTCTGCTTCCCTTGAAGTATCTCTTTACAGTTTGTAAAAGCAGAGCTTGGATGATACTTCTTTGGTGAAAGACTGGTAGCAATGGAAAACTATGCTGAAAGCTGAATCTCATTTGCCACTGCATACTCATTCGAGGGCCTGACGTCATCGGCCAGAGAGGCGAATAGACGCACACATTACTGAAATGCTCAGCTGTTCTTTCCACTCTATGCTCCTAAAACTATACAGATGATTAAGGAGAAAGCGAAAAGAAATTAAAACGGCTTTATCCACCTCAGCACACTTCAGTTTCTGGGTTAGAACTCATCTGGGATACTACCAAATCATTTTGTGAATCACACTACAAACACCTCACATTTAGTCAGAGTATATGGAGTAACATTCAGCCTTTGTTAGTGAGTCAATACAGATTAAGACAGAGTAATTGTACCAAGTCACACTCTGGTGATTATCTGAATACCAAAGAAGAAAGTGGTTCAACAAAATGACTTTTATACATTTCTTTTCACAATACTGGATTATCACTGTTTGGTTTTCATTGATGTCAACTTGTCTTTGTCCACAGCATCTGGTCTCCCTCGTTTATGGTCTTCGGGGAAACTGTGGTGGAGAAGTTGACAATATTTGTAAAAAACTAAATTAAATTGATTTCAAGAAATGACCTGAGGTGTCTTAGTGAATGCGACACATGTGCACTAAGAACCCCCTATGGCCAGTTTCTTTCTTGTGGCTCTATGTCTACCATCATTCTCAGGTGAAACTAATAAATACATAGATAAAGTGAAGCTGTAACTAGATGATTCATTTCCAACATTCAAGCCTGTAGTGAGTATAAATGGATTACAGTGAATCAAAACTCTCTAAAACCTAATAAATGCCTTATGTGGGTCTCATGGAATCCCTCTAGCCTCCTCTGCATCTGCAAACATTTTTTCAGAGTAAAGATCTCTAGGAATGATCTCTTTTGGCGACTTCTGTTTGATGTGCTCTCTATGTAGCTTGTGGCTGCATAATCTTCATTGAGTGGAAATAATCAAAGCTACGATTTCATAAGGAGAATTTTTGTTCTTGTTTAGTAACATTTACTTGTTCATAACTACTCCATATGATAACTTTTGAAGTTAAATTTCTTTACATGTTTTAAGGACCAACACATTTCCAGACAAACTGAGGAAGGTTTCTTGCCAAGCTGAGATAATTGTGTGCTTGAGATAACATTGGTGAGATGTATCATAGGGAAGGCATAAATACAAGAATAACACATTTGTGATGTAGAGGCTGGATATAAACATGTATCCATAAAGGTGACTGATGTTATGGTGCGGTCATAGATGTAGGTCAGTGGGAGTGCATATACTACAGGGTGGAAGACCAAATATATTTTACATGAGTGGGAACTAATCCTTGATCACTGATAGGAAGAATTACACTTACACACAAAAGGTATATGGATCAACATTTGTGCTAAGCAATTTTCTGGGTAAAGCTGTCCCATTCGTCAATATATCCGAGTAAAAGATGAGTGTTCTCAGAGGCTGAAAGTGTCAATCACAGATTAAGAAGGAGAAAGAACTGTAATACAAAGTTCCAAAGAAAAACACTTCCCTTCAAGAAGCAGTCAAACTAGGATTTTGATGCCATTAAAGTAGCATGATAATAAAGTAAGTGTATTGAGAAATACCAACTAGATAAATAAACAACACAAAGTTATTAAAACCAAACAGATAGAGACTGGTGGGGTTAGGACCTAGCTTCATTGGGACAACTTAATAGCAGACCATGGAATTTCATTTTAAGATTTCACAAAATTCTCATCCCCAGTCATGTAAGGAGATAAGAAGAGGAGTGATAAGAGAGAGATGGAGGCAGTTACAGAGGATCCTAAAGAGGACAGAGGGACAAAGGCAGTAACAGAGATACTGTATGGTAATGTAAAGTTGAAATATTTTCCAGGAGTGAAGGAAAGAATGTTCAAGTTGAAGGTAATGTGGGAGGGTCCACCTGTATTTCTGTGCTTTGATTGGTTAAATAAAGACCTGCCTGGCTTATAGTTAGGTCAACCCTTAAGTGGGCGGAGTAGACAGAATGGAAGTTCTGGGAGGAGAAGAAGGAAGGGAGGAGAAGCCCCAAGCCACCGT
>JAQHUG010000056.1:4944484-4957037 GCA_028555095.1 Dicrostonyx torquatus | reverse complement strand
AAAAGAGATCCCACAGTAGCTCAGAATTGAGAATAATAGACAGTTATTTATTTAACGTAGACTCACAAGTAACAGTCCACTACTGGAAGGGAGAACAGAAACCGAATCCCATAGCTGGAAAAGAGCCTGGATGCATGCTTTACATGAAAATAAATAGTATAAGAGGCCACGACCCAGTGGATGGCTAACTTAAAGCCTATTGGCTGTATGATTTCCTACAGAACAAATATATGTTTTAATGAATTTGTACTACCTGAATAAGACTTCTTTTGAAGTAATATATTGTAAAAATTATTTCTTCTCTGTGTAAAATGTTACTTTAATCCCACATTGGCTGAAACTGCACTGTCCTGAGTAATATGTCTCTCTGAGGCTAAAAAGGAAGGGCATGCTGATTTTCCCAAACCCATCTTGATCACATTCTTGCAAACTTGGTCCTTCTAAATATACCTCAGCAAGGACAGTACACTGATTATGCAAATGAATTCACTGTTTTCTAGGTCACAGCAGGCAGAATTCGACATAGAATTTGCCAACAGAAATATCAGGGGGCTCCTGTTGCCAGAATTTAAACGGCTTCTGACAAAATTTGACTGGATTAGAAGAGGACATGTAACCCTGTTCCCACTGCTCATCTGGAAGGGTTGCAAGCTGAGACTACTCTGAGGATGATGGGATGACATGTTGCTTGACTTGGAGGGCTATCAGCTAAATTTGACACATTCTATTCTATCAAGGCTGCCCAGTCTTGGAAATTGTTTGGTCCTTAAATTCATCATCTGAATAAATTTGCTTATTTTAAGTGGGAGCAGAGGACAAATATTAAACTAACTCCTTGTTAATATAGCCTGGAAAGACTTAACTAAATAGGTCTGACTAATTAGTTTCCTCTAATGTAAAACAAATGCCAACATTGTTACTCAAGGTCTTCAGGAGGGTTTGATACGTATTTAAATACAGAGACAGTTCATGAGCAGTCTAAGTTAAAACATTTTGTTATTACATAATTTCTCTTCCACTATATATTATTTGGAGATTTGTACTAATACTGAAGGAGGGATATAGTCTAGAAACTATAGGATAAATCTTGGGTTTGCACAAGTGTTCGTTTGGCTCTGAAAATTAGTAGAGCCATAGAAATCCTGTGAACCCTGCCAAAGCTTCAGTTATCACCATAGGAGATAAAGTAATTATCAGTCCACAAAAGGACTTTGCTGCTGCACTGAATGTTTAAGAACACAAGACACCGATGCGCTGGGACAAAGACCCTGTAGTCCTGCTTCTTAATTTTTGTGCTTAAGCCTTATCTTTCTTTGGTAGATTGTAGGAAAGAAAATATCCTCTCTAGAAAGCTTGCACTTAAAATAAATACACACTCAACAAGTTTGCTGGCTAAAGATATTTCAGATATCTAGTTCTATCAAGGGGAACAGAGTTAAAAATAGTGTGTGGTGTACTTGAATGTTTCCAATACAGTGTAACCTAAGTGCTCTTATCATGTGCACACGCATATAGAGATAACTGTGAGAAGAAGAATATGTTAAATTATGGTCATCGTTTCTCATTGCATAAATATCAAAGCATCATGCTTTTTACCTTCAATATACATATTTTTATTAAATATATTTTATAATTATATATCAACCAATCTATGAAGGACCAAGCATTTCTTAGGAGGGAAAATAGCAGCTTTCATTTTACACAATTCTTTCTAAGATCCTCTACTGGCATTTCATGTGTCACTCATCCAACTCTCAGGAACACTGCTATCTGTAATGTTATTCAATTTTCTGTGTGTATAGCTGTATCTCTAAATACAAAATCCAGCCCTCAGTATTTTTCCAAAGCTTGTTAATATCCAGTCATTTGCTGACCATGCTTCAGATGACCTGTGTCTTTGAGTGAACATGGACATAACCTATTTCAAAAGTTTACAGATTTGCCCTTTGTTCCTTTAGTTGTGTACTTTAGAAAATGAATATAGACTAGAGTCGACAGATTTCAAACTCTGCCCTAATATTCTGTGTGATCCTGATGAAGACCTTGGCTCCTTAGAAACTCATTGTACAAACAATTACACCCACAGGGAAGAAAGGAGGTCACAGAATAAGCAGAACTCTGTTCTCAATGATGCCTGGCATAGGGAAGAAACTCAGTAGTTGATCACTATCCTCTGCTTGTTCTTTTGTTATTGACACACAAACTTCTTCATATTTCAATGGCTTTTAAAAAGAACTCAATCTTCCTTTGATTATATAAGAATTCTATATTTAACCACTTAGGGGTTTCTACTAATAGTTACTTAAGACCTGACTTAAAAGTGTGAAAACATGTTGAAAAGCTTGAAAAAAATGTTGCATTGAAAAAGTCATATTTATCATGCTTATTATTTTCTTAATTTGACATTTATCCTAAAAAATTAGGGGAGATGCCCTCTTAAAATACTATGACAAACCAAGAGGTCAGTTGTGTGATCAACTTTCCAATCCATGTTTTAGAATCCAAACTCCTAGCATTATATATTAGGGGCAGGGATACTTATCTGGAATTCCCAGGGAAGGGACATTAATAATTACGGTCTATTCTTGGTCAAGGTTTATTAGAACACAGCAACGGTGTGAAAATTTTGTGCCGTTTCATCTTTAAAACAGTTTGCAGATAAATGAATAACTGTCAACCCAGTTTGAGTTTGAACTAAAGAAATCGTGCATTTCCTTGCTAGCAAACGTCTTGAACTTAAATTAAAAGCCAGGAATTCACATCTCAGAATTGCTTGCAGACTCCAGAACTCATGCACAGAGCTAAATCTCCAGGCTCACTTAATGACCAAGTTTGACTTTTGCCTTAAATAGAAGACGTTTGAGAAGTGCTGCAGATGAAAGGTGTGACGGAAACTGCAGACCCTTGTTCAGGCAGGACAAAATAATCTTCTTCTCAAGGTGAATTATTGACAAATCCCTACAAGAGAAAAACTGCCACGTATTGTCTGTAGCAAAGCCTAGCACAGCTCAACAAAGACTGTACCTTAGCTTATTTTTTCAATTCATATTGTACTTGTGTATGCGTTTCCTCCCCCTTCCACCCACTCATTTTCTTGTCTCCGAGCTTGCTTTTTACCAGAAGGAGTTTGGGCAGAACAAAAGTGTCAAAAGAAATTCAGGCAGGCTGACTGGATGTTGGCTGAACACACAATAGAGTTACCAGCGTGACTCAGGAAAAGAGAGCACAGTTATGAAATCCCAGAATCTTACTCTGACTGAGGAGGAAGAAATAAAGAAAAAGAAGAAAGCCAGGATTCCAAAGTTAGCACGATAGAATTTCCCCACTCAGAAACTCATTTTGTCACTTAGTTCAATCTCATAGAAAATGCATATGTTCATACTTAGTATCTAAGCCCATTAACATAATAAATAAGAATATCAAAAGATTACTTTTTATGAACTCTAGTGTCACCATTTGAACAAATAAAGTGTTTGCTGAATACCTACTATATGTTGGATATCTGCTGTGTGAACTGCTCCAGCCAATAGCCTTTAAAATTGTAGTCCACTTGGGCATGGTCTCTTGTACTATACATGCAGATGTAAAGCCTGTGTAGTCCCTCTCTTTCTCTATCTTTTGGCTGCTGGTTTTGGTTCCTGTTCCCCACATGTGCAGAGGACTGTTGATCTGTGAGTCTACCCTTAAATAAAGAACGTTTTATTATAATCAATTCTGAGCTACTGTGGGACAACTGTATCCTGTTCATCTACAGGTAGCTCTGAATAAGAGATTGTAATAGAGACATTGGTAATGAATATTTACATATTTCTACTAGATTCAGTTCTTTTAAAGTGGAGTTAAATTCTTAGATAATTTTATCCCTGGTTATCCTGCTTTTTAATCTTCCTCTTATGATAATAAAGAAAAACTAAGATTTTGACAGATATAACCAGTGCTGTTAATATAGGGGGAATGCTTTGGTTATGTACTCAATGTGTGGGAAGGAGGGAATACAAGACTGGCGTGTGATGAATGAAGGACTTATGGCAAAATTAACCCAAAGGTATGTGTGTTGACAAGAGGAATTCAAAAACTTTTTGGTGGCTTCAGTTGCTTTCAGGTCACTAAATTATTGCAGGGTATCTATATTTTTCTTGGTTTTCTATGGCAGAAAGATTAAGTAATCTCTAAGGTTGTGGAATTTCCAACTTTCTTTTTCCTCCATTTATCAAGGCTCCTTAAGAAAGTCTTTTCTTTGGCAGAAGCAGAGAATATGCAGCTTTTAAGATATAAATCGGTACACTAATAAAGGATAATTTATGAGATATAGGATTTCTGGATTTTGTTTACAACAACATAAATTGGTAGGGAAGGAAGGAATTAAAGAATTATGAATATTGAGAGAGATAAAATTTTTATAAAAACAAGAACTTTGGGAAGAACTAGTATGAATTGAACTTGTATTCACATGAGGTTCTAGGGGTTAAGGACTGTTAAACTAACTCCAAAGATCCTGGCAGTGTGATGTTACCTTTGAAAGATGTAATGTCCCAGGAGAGTTAGAAGTAAAGAATTTCAGAAGATAATAGGGATATTTGCATAGTTATAATATAAATATGCATTATATCTTTCAATTAATTTCTAAACAAAAGAAGCAACAAGATTCAAAAGGACTTGTAGAACAGAGGTACACATGCCCAGGAATGTTGAAACAAATTTACCAACAGAGACAAAACCCACTGGGCAATATGACATAATATTTGTGTTATGTTTTCAACCAGGAGGAATTAATTAACTTTATCACTACAAGATAAAACGAATTTATATAACCATTTATAGTAATGTTTGTATTGCCACATAGCAATCTTTTGCAGCTCATCTATTAAAATTTAAAACTAATTAACCAAATATTCAATAGCCTTGTTAACAGAATGTTAGAATTATCTCTCCTAGAGAAACAGATTATCCTTGGAGGGTCCATTCAACAATAACCAACACACTGCTAAGCAATCACAACGGCATCTTTTGTCCATTTCCAATCTCAAATGTTTCTTCATCTAAGACTTGAACTAGAAGGGCAATCATTTTTACCCCATATATCCATATTATTTCAACATCAATAAAAATGTTTGCAGAAGAAGAAAGACTAGGAGACAAGAGGAGACAAACAATGATGCAGGAGACTTGTCTGTATCTGTCGATCATGTTTTAAATAAATGCTGATTGGCCAAGAGGAAGTATAGGCGGGTCAACCAGACAGGAAGTAGAGGCAGGGCGAGGAGAACGTCTGGGAAGCAGGAAGCTTCCCTGGCATTCCTGCGCAGATCTCCAAGGAAGCAGCATGTGTCCCTGTCCCAGCTGAGAAAAGGTACTGGCCATGTGGCTGACAATGGGTTAATATAAGTTATGGGAGCTGGTAGGAAGACTGAGCTAATGGGTCAATCAGTGTATAACTTAATGTAGACTCTCTGTGTGATTTTCTTTGGGGTTTGCCGGCTGTGGGGTACTGGGCGGGACAGTAACCCCAACAAGCAGGGCTCCCATGTTACAAAACAAGATTTTGGAAAGGGAGGAAAATTAGTGAAGAAATGAGACGTATATATAGTCAAAGTACATAAAGCAGTGGAAAGAGAATATCTATATGAAAGTGAATATTATGTACAATTGACGTGTATGAATAAAACTAAATAAATATTTTAACCTGATTAGGTGTTCATTTAGTTTCAGAATTCATATTCACTTTTGAAATTAGCCATTTTGGAATGATGTTTCCACTTTTGGAAATATCCAAACTTGAGAAAAAAATGATTCCCATTCTCCAACCACTAGTAGGCTTCTGTACAGTTTGCTTTATGGATTAATCTATCCTTAGAGAAAAATTATCAGCATATCATATAAGACGAAATGAAATATTTCTTTGATGTTATAATCATGTAAGGTATTGATTTCTTAGATGATGTAACGAAACATTACTAATCTATGTATGCATCCAATTGCTATGTAATGTGACACTTCAGCCTTAAGTAGCCTTAACTTTCTACATCCCATCTGAAGACACTACTCCTAGTTTCTGGTGCTGTATAATTGTTGTATAGGAGGGAGGAGTGCGTGTTGTGTTTCTGGCACCCAGCTCCCAAACCCCTGCCGCCAGCCCGCTCAGCAGCTGGTTGCTTGCTTATGCCCGAAATAACCACATGACAATTATATTCATTTAAACTCTGCCTGGCCCATCATCACCAGCCTCTTCTTGGCTAGCCCTCACATCATAAACTAACCCATTATAAAAGTCTGTATGTCACCATGAGGTGGTGACTTACCGGAAAAGTCTAACCTGCATCCATCTGCAGCGGGAGCCTCATGGTGACTCTCCCACTTCCTTTCTTCCCAGAACTTCCATTCTGTCTACTCCTCCAAACTAAGGGCTGACCTATCTTACAAGCCAGGCAGAGTCTTTATTTAACCAATGAAAGCAACAGAAATAAAGATGGCCCCTCCTACATATAATAAAACATAGATCCTACATTAACTATCAATCTAGATAAGAGGGTTTGGAATGAGAAAAAGGAAAGAGAGAAATATGATTATATTATAATTTTAAAAAATAAAAGAAATAATTTTAAAAAGATGTAGCCAGGCCACTACCATAAGACAGTGATTCAGTATTGTAGGCATTGCAGAGACTACACTGCATAGTTTATAATGTTGCAAAAATAAAATTGACATTAATTATTCATATGAAATATAGGCTGTAATCTGCTTCAGAAGGTCAAATTCAACATTTGTCTACTACTGGGAAAGGTTCCAGTCACAAATCATGCTGATAGGAGTAGGAGGTATAGTCATTTCTAGATTTGAAGAATGGAATACAATCCCCTCGAAGGAAGGGACTTAAGGCTGGTAACTCTCCTAGGGAGAGCACCAAGCAGAGCAAGCCAAGTGTAAAATATGAAAAGGTAAACTATCTATGAGTGTAGACATCAGGAAGGGTAGATCTGGGGGAATAATAGTCTATTTACCTATATATAATTGGGTTTACTTCTATATAATTGTCTAAAGAAAAAATTCTCTGAGTTAGGAATAGTGGTGCAAGCCTTTAATCCCAGCATGCACTTGGGAGACAGAGGCAGGATGATCTCTGTGAGTTTGTGGTCAGACTCGTCTACACAGTAAGTTTCAGAAAGTCAAGGCTACATGGTGAGAACTTGTCTTCAAAAAATGAAAAGAAAGAAACAAAATAAAAGAATGTGCAATGAACAAAAGATGGAAAAGAAGGGACAGGTGAAAAGCCCTGAAAACAATTTCAGTTCCTTGAATCTTAGCTAGGAAGTCTGCTTGAGTAGCAGCCTTGTTAAGAGTGGCGCTGTGACCTGAGTAATAAAAGTGTTAAACGTGGGGAACAATGATAGGCTTGCAATTAAGAAGCCCTAGAGGTCAAGGCACAAGACACAGGTTTGAAATGACGACTCTCCCATTATTTTACTTTCTTTTCACTCTGAGCAAAACTCACAAGCATTTTCATCTATCATCCTGGGTTCTATCTGACGAGTATGGGCATACTTGTACATACTATCTTCCATTCATTCCACTATGTTTACGTTCTCATTAAATTGATTTTACGATATAGTCACATAATTTCTTCTTCAAAATCTTATTTCTTAAAGACTGGTTAATTCATTGACATGTATTTCACTTATTGAGGTCCTTATCCTTTTAGTAGGCTTCAACCATCTAACTTTTCCACATATATACACAGATGTGCATAATATGTGGATATAAAACATATATATGTTTATGTATATAATCATATTCAATGAATTTTGGGCATTTTTTTCAGGGTCACCTACTTAGTAAAATATGTTTCATGCTGTTTAAAATATCACTTCTCCTTTGAATTTCTTCTTTTCTGAAATGCCTTATTACTTGTTTTTAATCATGTTGCATTTAATGTGGCTTGTATTGATGTTGTAAGATCATCAAAGCTTATTAAATATTTAGGAATTTTGTGTTAGTGATTAAAATTACCGTTGTAAGAGTATTTATCATCACTTAAGTTTTAGTTCTTACAGTTGAATTGTCCACTTTATAGTTAAAAAATTAAGATATGAGATTAAAATGGTAAGAAGGCTTTTTATAGAACTATAATATGGACATTTTCTGTTCTTGTTCATGCTCTGAATGTTTTGTGATTCTGAGTTACTGTAAGAAAACATTAAAACAGAATTAAATAAGTGATTGAATTCCATCTGTTCAGTCTATTCCAGTTTAATGTTTGTAGCTAAATGAAGGAGGCATAAGAGTATGATGGTACAAACTTCACCACAGCAAACCATCAGGAGAGTGATTGTAAGAGAAGTTGGAGCCTATGCCCCTGAAATGGGTTCTAACAGTAAAACTCATTCTTCACGACACGTGTTTCTTCCTAGGTTTTACAGTTAATGTTTTATAGTTAGTGCAATATCAACTTGATAAAATAATATCTCCCTGTTAATAAATATAGTATAGTAACCTGATCCTATATTATTATAAGTTCCTATGTGAATATGGTGTGAAATACATTAGTCATCTAGATGTCAGCAAAGTCAAAGGAAGTCTTAAGAATGTATAATATAAGCTAGGCTGTGATGGCACACACCTTTAATTACAGCAGCGGGGAACAGAGGCAGGGGGATCTCTATGAGTTCAAGGCCAACCTGGTCGACAGAGTGAGTTTCAATACAGCCAGGGCTACACAGAGAAACCCTGTCTCGAAAACCAAAACAAAGCAAAAAAGCATACCATAAACTGAGCACTTCCATTATTAATAGGTGTCCACCACCAGGAACCTTGGTCAGCTGTTTCGCTATCACTACCAAATAGATACACTCTAAATCATACCCTTCTTTCTCTCTCCTGGGTGCTTCCTACAGTCGCGTGCTTCCCTACAGAGACTGAGCAGGAAACACTCCTACTCCTTACTTGTGACTCAAGTTGACTAGGAATCCTGAAGATGAAAGTTATCAGAGTCTGTTTCTCACAGACTTCTTAAAATAAGAAGGCAAACACACACACAAAAACACCCAAGATTTTTAAACTGATTATTTGGAAATTTCATGTACCCCAGTCCTTCTCACTTCCCAGTGGCCCCAGATCTGCTCTTTACCTTTTCAGAGCCCCCCCCAAATAAATAAATAAATAAATTAAAAAACAAAACAGCAAACAAACAACAACAACAACAACAACAAAATCACTTCCCTCCTCCATCTTTCCAGTCTCCCCATCAATATTTCTTTCATCTTAGTGGCATTGGAACCTGTGGTGTGTCACAATATACCCTTTTGTCTAATTAGCTTTACTTGTAATGAGTTGTTGATCTGGTTCAAGGCCTCTGGCTTCTGATAAGTCATCAATACTGGATCCCACTGAAAACCCTCTCAGATATTCTGCTGTTGCCGCAGTCTTGATGATCCTACTGTTAATGGTTACTCAGGACTAGTCCTTCCGTGAGCTCTAGTAGGTCATAGTTGGGATAGATATTGGAGTTGGTCAACTCAAATCACTATATTTGAGCCTGGGTGGTAACTGAGCTGGTCAATCTGGGTCTGTGCTGGGACCACCACATCAGGCAGGGAGTGGAGCCAGGTCTCCTGTGCCCATACGACGGAAGGGCCATGGTGTCAGCTCTCCCATAAGGGACAGGACCAGTTCTCCCAGGGTAGGAGCCATTAGGACCAGCTCTCCCTTGTGGGGCAGGACTAGCTTTTCCCTTGAGAAGAAGAACTGGGTCTCCCACTGGAGCAGCCAGAGAGGGGCAGGACCAAATTTTCCAGTGAAAAAGAAAGGCCAGGTCAGCTCAGCTTAGCTCTCTGATTTCAACAGGCATGGTTTGCATAGTCCCGTTGGTAACATGGGCCACAGACATCAACCATAAACCCTAGCTGCAGCAGGACCATGGACTCAGAGATGGCCCTGGGCAGCCCTGCAGGCCCTGATATTACCATGGGCCTGGATGGCAACGCAGGGCACCCGTGTCAGCTAGTTTCTCACTGCCTCCTTTTTATATCCTTAAGTTCCACCACGCTCCACAGCACGTGAATCACCTGCTTCTCTATCTCTCCCAATTCTCCACCATGCATTTGCTCATCATAGTGGTTCCCTGAGGTCTCACACACTGGGAGGGCCTACCCTACGGGCTTCTTTGATCCCCTTTAAAGCATTATTCCCCTGGTATACCCATCTAGCAACCTTGCAGCGCCAACTAACTTCTGGATCCCTCAATCATACTTTCCATTGGTAACAGCAAAGTTGCCTGTCCAGTTGTGAGGTTTTCCTCTCAATGAATTGTTTATCAAATGACTTTGACTATGATTTTTAAATTCTATCTATCTATCTATCTATCTATCTATCTATCTATCTATCTATTCATTTATCTGTCTACCTATCATCTATCTATCAATCTATCATCTGTCTATCCATCTAGCTATCTCTCATCTATCTAGCTATAATAATAGATAATAAATACGTTTATTTATTGGTTTTTTTTTGAGAGAACGTCTAGGTAGCACAGGCAGGTCTTTAATTCACAGAAATCCACTTGCTTCTGTCCCCCAAATGCTAATTAATGGTGTGTTCAAACATGCCTGGCTTGAACTTTTATCTCTACCTTTATATTATACAAACTCCCTACAATATAAGCTCAAAACTTTGTTATATTAATTATATCAGGAGTAAACTTTTTTAATCCCCATCATGTTTTGTGTCAAACTCCATTATATTTCTGCCTGAAGGTTTTATCCCACTTCATTATGTTTTTAATATAAACTTACAGCTGTGGTCTCAAAACACAAATCATATCACATTGAATTCATATAGGTGACTTTGTATTCTTAGTTTCAACATTATTAAAATAAAAATTTATATGCTCAAGACATTTGATTTCTCAAAACAACCTGTTGCTTAAATATTTGTAATATTTAAAAAAACTTGCCATAAATGTAAGTGTCAATATACTTAGAAATCAGAAATATATGAAAAAGAATTAAAATGGTTCATGAATAATAATTCATATATAGCAATTAATAATGTTTCACTTCTAACAATTTAGCTACATACTTTGAAAATGTCATAAAATAATTATCATGATGGTTGAGAAAAGATTACTTTCCAGAGATAAAGCAAATTTCTCATGCCTTATCCAGAGAGTAAAAAAATCACTTTGTTTAATATTTTCCTCTTATTTTAGTAATACAGAAATGCTTTAAAATTTAACTCTATGCACACCCACATTTAAACTATTAGAATAGCCTGGAAGATGAGATCTAAGGAAGCAGAACCCCAGAGTTGGTGCTAGGTGGGCAGGGCTTTGAGGGAACATAGCTTCGGCTTTTAATAAGGAGATTTTAAACATATGACTTAATGCATATTTTTCAGTGTCATTTAGCTTTTACTTTCAGGACTTATTTTCAGTTATTACCTTGGCCATTGCTTCTTCTTGTAAAGGAAATTCAGGATATTTGTCACTTTCCTGCTAATTATTTTTTCTGACTCTATGGTCATACTTCTAAGATATTTATAACCTATAATCATTTTCTTCCTTTTTAAAGTGCATATGGTTGTTTCCCCGAGGCAGTTCCCATGAGTCCTGCCCTATAATCTTTGCATTGTTCTTGCTGCCCTCGTTGCTGTGGGAAGGATGTCTCATGCTGTAGCTATCACCTTGCTGACACTAAGCCATCTCTGTCTTCTGGAAGGGGCACATCATTCACCTTAGAGTATTGTGCTTGAAATTCAAGTTCAGGGAAATGTTTTCTGTCCTTGTTTGTGGTGGAGAGTGGGCACACTGCAGAGTCTTTGAAATTATTTGATTTGGAAATCAAGTCTCAAAATTCGGGCAAGCTGCCATTTTCTCCTGTTATTGAGTGATAGTTCAAGGTTGGGTAGAGAAAATAAATAAGCATACTTTCTTTTTCATTCTAAAGAGCTCCTCTCCCTTTACTTGTTTAAAGGGTTTTTCAAAAAGAAAACACTATTCTGCAATGCATCAATATTTCCATGAATTATAATTGCCCCTGCCAGGGCCAGCACTGACTTAGCATTGAAAACACAAAATACAAGTTAATTTTATAATAGGATTGTTGCTCTGTTTTGACTCTGTAGCTGACTTTAATATTAGTACCTTATTCTTTCTGATACTTATACACTAGAGGAGAGAGCAAGTAGGAACTGTGCCAATGTGTTATTTATGTAATTATACAGTCTTACCTAACTCATGTTTAATAGTAACATAGAGAATAACAGTTTTCATGTTAAGGAACCATGCAAACTGTGACAAAAGCCCTTGTGATACTTTCCTTCTGTGAACTTCAACAAACACAGGTGACTGAGCAGTGGAGTGAGATTTCCACCTTCTTGAGCTGCCTCACGCAAGTCCCTTTCCTACATTTGTTTGTTCCTCAAGTCTGTGATTTTGTGTTTGTTTGTTTTGTTTTGTTTTCCAAGACAGAATTTCTCTGTGTGGCCTTGGAGCCTGTCCCAGAACTAGCTCTTGTGTCCCAGGCTGGCCTCAAACTCACAGAGATTGCCTTCTTCTGCCTCC
>JAQHUG010000056.1:4924656-4942434 GCA_028555095.1 Dicrostonyx torquatus | reverse complement strand
GACAGCTTACATGTTGCCTCCTTGGTGGTCTGTGCAGGAGACCCAGGGAAGCTTCCTGCTTCCCCGAATTCTCCTGTTCTCACCTCTACTTTCTGTCTGGTTTTCCCACCTATACTACCTGCCTGACCAATCAGCATTTATTTAAAACATGATTGACAGAATACAGACAATTCTCCTGCATCACCCTCGACTGTATCTTCTCTTTCAGAAGGCACCATGTAGCTGTCTACCTCTGTTCTGTCAGGCCTTCTAACCTACATACTGGTTTGAGCACCTGGCAGGGCTCTGCAACCCCACCGTTACAATGTGTCAGAGGACAGCATTTGTGCTGTGTGGAAGCCTACATCAGAAGAAGGTCAGACAGAGGACACCAGACCTACAGGAGTTTCTCAACAAGTAACACTGCACTGATGAGCAAAGAAAGCTTTTACTTGTTCCGAATGACAGCAAAACCTTTATCACAGGGAAAAACAGCAGAGGCAAATAAACCACAACACTTCCTGACTGCGAGAAAAGTAGCTGCAAAGAACAGAAATTAGTTTAACTTATCAAGTTAAAATAAATTTAGTAGTCCTTTCTACCACTGCATGCTGCACTGTGATTTCCTTTTTTAACTGCTTTATTGTCAGTGTTGGTTCACAAATCCAGACTCCCAAGCACAGTCTAGG
Organism: Dicrostonyx torquatus; assembly: GCA_028555095.1. NCBI lineage: Eukaryota > Metazoa > Chordata > Mammalia > Rodentia > Cricetidae > Dicrostonyx > Dicrostonyx torquatus. The sequence goes on along the minus strand of JAQHUG010000056.1, from coordinate 4,941,766 downwards.
AGTTTTGGGCTATTTGCTCTACCTGCATTGAGGTGGTATTCATAAAATGACATGTTTCCACACAAATGGAATGCTAAAGGGGGGCTATGAGCTATAGTTACTTCTTCCACCTCAAAATCCTGGGTAACTAAAACTTTCCTAGTCTACAGTGTTGAAAATGTTGGGTTTTCATTTTTGTTTTAAACCAATGAGCCAAATCACAAATTACACCTCCTGGCATTTTTAGTATCAGAATGCTTGTTCATGATCTGAAACCGCAAATCACTATTTTTAGAGGGCAAAAAATAATACAATGAATACAAGCTTAAATTACTAATTACATGGATTGTTAAATAAACTGATTCACAAATTACTGTCTGGTTATTTGCACCATTTTTACCTTGACTGTCAATCCCCAACAGTGAGAACATTGAAATGCTAGAGTCTCCTTAGAGGAACGTGGAAATATGGGTAGAAGGCTGCCAATTTCATACCACCCCAGAAAACTGTGAAATTCAACAGCTGGTCTTTGTTAACTCTCAGAGACTGGGAAACAAATATTTTGAAAGTGTTCAAATATTCAAGATATGCATTTTATTCACTAATGTTACTCAAGATTCTGCCGTCTTTTTGTTCCTAACATATATGTGTTCCCTATTAAAGAAGATCTTGTATGTCTTGAGATTATTTTCTAAATGTTTGTGTGAAATATGGAAAAATATAGATAAAAAACTATAAAATCCATATGCTTAATACTTTCAAAAATAAGTATTCTATACTGTACATTTCAATAATTTTAGAAATATGCTCTATAAATAACAACAATTAGCAGAAAACACACCTCTTGCTAGCAATGCTCAGATTCCTATAAAGTGCTGATAGATTTAGACCCCAAGGTGCCAAGATGACACAAGAATTAAATTCTAGTACAGGCTGAAGACTCCACAGAATTTTCCAAACATATTATACTCATATCCCAAGAGCAAATGAAATGAGCCAAAGGAATCAGAGTGTGAAGGATCCTTCATTGAATTTACGTCAGTTGATATTTCAGAACCTGAGGTAATTGGTGTTTGCTATTGTTTTCTTGAGCTCTTTAGGGGCTTCCTATATAGTTAAATGCCCTTTGATAATATGCTTAAATTATACAACTTTACATATCAATGTGACTATGTGCCTCCCAAAGTTAATCAATGTCTAATTTAAAATTAATCAGTGTATAAGGCAATTCAAGAAAATTTCCATAAAATTCTCATATAATTTCATATTTTATGTGTTACATATTCTATGCTCTTTCATGTGATATATGCAGAGGGCTGATCATCTTACAAAATTCTTTCTTCAACATACAGCTTGTCCCAGACAGCCAAATATTTTCAATTCCTTGAATTTGAAATTTTCCTGCAAAATACTTTGCCTCAGAGAATGGAAAACAAAGCAACTTTTGGAATTTCAGGAGTCTGTCTCATGCTTTCTGACTCTCTGTAACCACCATACAAGGAGGCTCATCCTCCTGAGGATATGAAGCATAGAGAGCAAAGAGAAGTCACTGGATCTGACGTAAGCCTTCATCCAGCCCTTAGGTAATTTCGAACTGTCTGGAGTTCATGAATCATCATCATCAATAATCGTCAATCCAGGCATAGATCTGAAAGAAAGTTCAGATACTAATCTGTAGGTTCAAAAGCAGTAAATCATTATTATTACTGAATTTGAGCTGCTCTTTATGACAATAAGTAACTAATCACATTATTTTCACATCTTCTTAAAAGTGGCCTGATTTCAACTAATTTATTTGCTGTGTAGTGATGATTATGACTTTGAGCCATCAAAAACTTATATACAGTTTATATGAATTGGAAGCCTTTAAGTCAAATTAAAACACACTAAGTACAAAAAAATGGATTTTGCAATTTCAGTGGGGCTATAAACTCAAACGAGAATCTTTTCTGGTTTCTGAAAATGCGTTGTCTAAAAATAATGGAACTACTGGGAACCAATATGTAAACATTCACAAGAAACAATTCCATCTCTTGCTTTTATTGTTTATTATTTAATAAGCTTTAACTTTATGAAGTTTTAAATGTGTTTTGGTTAAAATTCCATTTGTATTATATGTACATAATCTTAGTTTTATTATTGTTTTTCTGGAAGGGAAAATTATTGGTTTCAAGAACCCTCAGAGTCTATCACTTGTCTTGTCTGTGTGATCTGTAGTACCGAGAATATGTCACAGTCCCTAGTGCGTACCAGCTTTCTGGTTTGTCCTTGCTTATTGGAAATACCAAGGTGGATAAAGAGTCCTTAATATTGTGGCACTTATTCTCTTTGTTTCTGAAGAATACTTGAGAGCATCCAAAGCAGAATGCTGTGTGAACATTAAAATGCCCATTTAAGTACATAAACGTAACTAAGGAGAATACTTCACCGCTTCCACTGTTTCTCCAGCTCCTCTTTCCATTCAGAATATGCTTCTGTTGCTCACGGATGGGTAGGACAGATGGTTTTTTCACTTTATACAGCTGTCTTGGAGGCTTTATTCCAATATTCAAAACTCAAAACTCACTTTATTTTTTTCATTTGAAATTAGTTCCTGTTTCCATGCTCGGTTCTCAGAGTGCTCCTTAAGCAACTATCTTCCAGAAATGCTCTACAGAATATCTCAGACCTGCTGTTGCCTCAAGGGACTCTTTGAAATCAAATTAATTTCTAGTTGTTTAAATTCATTTATATAAATTATATTTCCATTTAATTTCTGTTACAACTTTTACAGAATAATAACATTTTGGATTGTGATTTTTTTAATGATGTCTGAAGACAGATGAGTCTATGATGAGGAGTCAGCGTTATATATTTGTGTGGGAATCACCAATACCTTTTATATGACTCCAGTTACCTGTCTTCTTTTACATGAGAAAGAAAGAACTTTTCTTGGTGGTAAAAGACCTTATACTTCTCTTGTATTATTACAGTCATGTTAGTGTTCTATTTATAAACAAGTGCAAGGAACTGAGTTCTTGTACATACTTATGACATATTCTATTATGAAGTTGGTGTTTACTAAGAAATATTTAAAACATATTTAAACACAGAAATTAGTGCTGGAGGCCATGAGAGTATACATCAGGTGAAAACTAGTCTTTAACATGTCAACCTACCAGATGAATAGCTCTCTGATGGAGAGTTCTGGTTGCTTCTGCCTGTGCTTTTTGTTCATGTGAATACATTCTTTCCCTAATAACAACTATGTATATTTTTCCATTGCTTGTGTGTTTATTTCATGAAAATATTTCACCTATTGTGGATACTATATCCACAAATATAGCTGTGGATGGTCAGGAAGATAATTTCTTCTTAAGTGCATAATTCTGGTGAATAGAAATAATACTAGGATATTTTCAATGACTCAGAATGACATAGAAAAGTAATAGTATTCTCAGTTACAAAGACAGCTAATTTTAGATTTAAGAACAAATTCTAAGCAAACTGGTTGCTCTTGGAGACGAATACACAAGGACAAATTCTCAAGTGTTTATTACTGATTCAAGGTCAGGCATGAAGCAACTTTGAAAGACATATCCCCTGCAGTAATGGACTCTCTGGATGTACTCCTAACCTGAAGGTTCAACCAACTAACTGTTTATTATTTAAGTCCTGAATTTTAATGCCATTTTCTGTCTGGAAACCCTGACCACTTAGAACTCCATGCATGGCCAAGTGTTACTCAATGGCTGGTCAACGTGACATCTCCAGCCCGAGAGAAACTGTGTGCTCAGTGTGGCTCTGTTTCTTATCATTTACTCAAGAAATGCTGTGTGACCTTGAAACTGTGATTCACATTTGCCCAGAAGCTTTGCTGTAGTAAGAGAAGTATGAGAGGAGAGATGGAGAGAAAAGTGTTATATAGCTATATGTAAAGAGGTGTGGTTGTGTGGAGATGGAGAGATTATCAAAAAGGGATTTTTCGTTGTTGTTGTTGTTGAGACAGGGTTTCTCTGTAATTTTGTAGCTTGGCCTAGAACTAGCTCTTGTAGACCAGGCTGGCCTGGAACTCACAGAGATCCACCTGCCTCTGCTTCCCAAGTGCTGTGATTAAAGGCGTGAGCCACCACTGCCTGGCTCAAAAAGGGATTTTTAAAGATAAAATAAAAAAGAAGGTTACCATCAGGTAAGTGCACGTTTGTTGCTTTTTTCTTAAATTACCATCAGAAAGCATGTGTGTTTCCTTATTTACCCTTAAGTAGAAAAGTCCAGCCATCAGATAGAGAAGGTTTTTTTTTTTTTCCTGAGTCCCAGCTACTCTGAAAGCATTCTTTTTGCTACCCTGGGTGCAGTCCTGGGAGCTGGACTCCCAGGTTGTAGTAAATTGGGGCAGGAAGAGAGATAAGCCTAAGAAGAGGACAGTTACAGAAGCTTGAAGTTAGGTCTGAGCTGATTCTCAAGAAGTGTGTAAGGACAAGGGCCAGAATGAGAGTTTGCATGTGTATAAGTATCCCCACCTGTATGAAGAGATTTTCTCTCCATCTCCCTGGTTTCTCATCTTAACAAGTCACTAATACTATTCATTATGTCACTCTGAAGTCTCCAAGGAAGGAATAATTCTATCACAATTATTGGAACCAGTCAGATTCAACAGGGCTACTTTGTTAATGATGTCTTCAATTTTGCACACGGTTGGTGTTCAAGTTTCATTTCTGTTGTTGTGATTAAAAAAAAATAACATAGTGACTAAAAGGTACTTGGGGGAGGTTTTTATTGCTTTGTTTTGGGCTTACAATTCCAGGTTACCTATCATCATTGATCATGGTGGGATCTGGTTGGATCCCATTTGCAGTAAAAGGCAGAGCAATAAATGCTTGCAACGTACTCTCATTGTCACACAGTTCTTAGCAGAGTTCGTGAACTGTTGTCATTTACACAGTGAACTAGGTCTTCCTACACAATTAACAATTAATTTGGCTACCCTAAAAAGAACCATAGGACAACCTGACCTAGATAATGTGTCGTAAATAGGGGGAGAGGTGTGGGTTGTATTCCCGGCACCCAGCTCTGAGCCCCTAGCCGCTGGCCTGCTCAGTTGCTGGTTGCTTGCTTATGCCCAAAATAACCGAAATGAGAACTGTATTCATTTAAACTCTGCCCGGTCCATTATCTCCAGCCTTTTCTTGACTAGCTCTCACATCTAAACTAACCCATTATAAAAGTCTATAAGTCACCACGTGGTGGGTGTCTTACCGGAAAGGTCTAACCTGCATCCATCTGCGAAGGGAGCCTCATCACAACTGTCCCACTTCCTTCTCTCTTCCCAGAACTTCTGTTCTGTCTACTCTGCCCACCTAAGGGCTGACCTATCTTAGAAGCCAAGCAGAGTCTTTATTTAACCAATCAAAGCACAGAAATAAAGACGGACCCTCCTACAATAATATATTATGGAACCTCTCTTCCTAGGTGATTCTAAGTTGGTCAAGTTAGCAGCTGAAACTAACAGTGTGAAGGAGAAATATGCAATGGGAAAGCACAGTTACCTGCAGACTTACTAGCTATGGAAATTTGGGAAGGAGGAGAGTGTCTTGTACAGGTGTCTTCGATCTCCAAGGCATGGGACCCTACCTATGACAGTAAAATAGCCTACCCAGACAGAATGCTGGAGTATGAGGTCAGCACTGAGCCCAGTCTCAAAGCATCCTTTCAGGGATATTGCAGGAGGTGTATGAGGAACACTTAACCATAGTCTTGATGATTTTGAAAAAGGTTAAAAAATACCACAACGTTTAACTCTTGGTAACCCACAAAAAGCTAGGTGGGAAAATTGCTCTCAATGATTATATGTTCACAACAAATTTAGACATAACAGTTTTGAAATGGTAGTGGTTGTGCCCACTTCCATCTGGTATAATTTTCTCAAATTGGGTTTTACTGAAATTTACAGATCAGAAAATTTTATTGTGAAGAAAAGAGAAAAAATCCCTCTTGTAATGGCAGATCACAGACCCTTCTGTAATAATAATGAGTAGTGATTAACATGAATGAGCAAAACTCCCTGTTTGTGGAAACATTAGACCAGAGGCTAATTTTTTTCCCACCAGGATCCAAAATTGTCCACATAAATCTACCCACTTCTACATGTAAATGATGTTGAATGTTGTGTAAGAAAAACTAAGGATTTGGCAAGAAAATGCACATTAAATTAATGACTGCAGTTATAGTGTGAAATGGAGGTATATGAAGACATGACCTTGGAGCTGCTTCCAAAGGGTTGTTTAAAAAGGGAAAAATCCCAGAGGAAGACCTGGAGATGAATTCCGTGTTCAACCTTTGTTTTATGTGTACGTGATACTGGGCCCGAACAATGCATTAAAAATTTTTACATGTCTCTCCATGTTGTACTTCCTGAAATGATGTGGTCCCCTGGATTACTTATCAAAAATGCAGATCCCACACATTATGCCCAATCCTTTGTGTCACAACCCGTAGCAGATGGAGCTTAGGAAAACATATTTTAACAAGGTGTTAGGCTGAGTTAGAAGCAGACTCCAGCTCACAGCACTTACTCTGCCCATCACTAGTGGATACTCTGCAATACATACGGTTAGAAACATAGTTTCTGTAGATTACTAAGTGACAATGATAAGAAATGTGGCAGATAAAATAGGCACTGTTTGAATACAAGTTGGCTTCACTCTTAAATTGCAAAAGTACCTGAACCCACTATCTCAGTCACTCAGAGTTTCTCAGCTTCTACTCTGTGTAGGCCTCCCTTCTTTCATCTACTACTGCTTGCTATAGAGTCAACAACCAAACTTCTTTTTATCTTTTCTATGCTACTGTACAAAGTAAGGGTTTAAATTATAGAATTTTCATTCATATGTATTAAATTTATTCCATTGCCTCCTCCCTTTCATGCCACTTGCTACAACCAGATAATCTTTCCTTTCTCCTTTCATGTCAAATAAATTTCATCATCATCTCCTTTTGTCACCACCCCTTAAGATTGCTTCCTCCTTCTCTGGGTCCTCTTTCTACTTTTATAACCAGCCACACATAATTAAAAATAATCTAGAACCTGTTTATGAGAGAAAACATGATACGTTTCTGTGAGTAGCTTATTTTACTTCATGTAGCATCTCCCTTCCAGATGTTTTCATGCATTCATCATAACTTTATTTATTGCTAAAAAATTCTGTGTGTATGTATTACATTTTCTTTATTATTTGTTGGTAGACATTTAAATTGGTTCTGTTTCTTAGCTACTCAGAACAGTGTGCTTCAGTAAACTTGAATAACTATGGTATTCTACCAAGGAGGTTATCTAATCATCCTATTTTAAAAATTTGAAGACCATGCTCATCAATTTTCACAGTGACTGCCCCAGTTTACACTCCCATAAATACTGTGTAGTGTGTTCTTCTTTCCAAAAATCTCACCAGTATCTTTTGTCATTTCCTTGCTTGGCTTTAACCATTTTCAATGACATAAAACTGAATCTCAAAGCAGCTTTTAATTTGATTTTTTCTGCTGACTAAAGATAGATGTTGAGTACTTCGAAAAATATCATTGGTCATTTGTGTTTTTTTTTAAGAGTTATCTATCCAATCCATCTGCAATTAGTTGGTTCCATGGTATTTAAATCACAAAATTCTTTATGTATTCTATAGATAAACCTTGTCTGATGTGTAGTTGGCAAAGTTTTTTTTTCCCATTCAGCAAAATGTCTGCACTCTGGTGCAGAAACTTTTAAAATTTTATGTAATGGCATTTAAATTTTTTTATACTATTTCTGTACTTGAGTTCTTTTCATAGTTCTTGCCCAAGGCATTCTGGTATATTTTACTTGTATTTTCATTTGACTTCAGGGAGTTTTTTTTAAACTGTCCTCTCTGATTTTTTAATTACCCACCACTTGTTCACACATGTATTGTTCAGTTTCCAGATGTGTAACTTCTGTATTTCCTTCCGCAATTGATTTTGAACTTTATTGTAGTAAATTCTCTTAAGATATATAGAATGGCGGGGCGGTGGTGGCACACGCCTTTAATCCCAGCACTCGGGAGGCAGAGGCAGGCGGATCTTTGTGAGTTCGAGACCAGCCTGGTCTACAAGAGCTAGTTCCAGGACAGGCTCCAAAGCCACAGAGAAACCCTTTCTCGAACCCCCCCCCCGTCCAAAAAAAAAAGATATATAGAATGAGTTCAATTCTTTTTATCTTATATCTTTGAGGCTTGATCCATGGCTTAGAATGTTGTCTATGTTAAAGAAGATTCTATTGGGTAAAGAGATGACTCTCAGCTCTATAGACAAACTTCAATAACTGCACTTCAGATTTGCCTTCCTCCCTGAAGGCAGTCTAGAGATGGGTCAGTAGTCTTCCATTCAGTCAGGTTACATAATCTTATTAACTAAAGCCAGTCAATTCTGTGAAGCAGGTCTTAGTTATTGATGTATCTATCATATGAATGTGTAGACTAATATATTAGGGATGGTCAAAAATATTGAATAACACCCCCTTTGATAATCCTTCAGATAGGTTACCAATAACTTTTTGTGGGAGATAAAATAAAACACAAAGAAGCCAGAAGTTCAGATAATGTAGTGATCTGGGAGACTACAAACTATGTTAGCAACAGAATGATCGGGTTATATGGGTCCTGCCCCTGGGCCCACTGAGCAATCTCAAAAATAGCTGAAATGTTTATGTGAAATAATAACTGACAGGCTTTGAAATTGAAGCATGATTAGAAGTAACTTCGGTCAAACTGCCCCAGAACACAATTATAGTTTCACACCATTGGGAATGAAGAATTCTGCCACATAATACCTTGATGTGAATTTGAAGAAAATTTCCCAAAGCTCTAAAATCTGAATTCTAACACTCTTGACATAGTCACTGTGGAATAAGCACAGAGAATGTTTTATGTTGACCTAATGGTCCTAATGCTACTTTACAATTATTATTGAATTACTTCTAAGTATTATACTTCTGTGCCAAAGGCAGAAGCTTGGGACTCCTAAAGGATAACTGTAATGAATTGGCCAGTGTACTGTAATTTCAATTGCAATTCAAACAGCAAGTAAAAAGAACAATTGCCAAAGGCAGCTTTCTTCTACTGACCTTTATATAAATTTCAACTCTACAGAAAAAAAAAACTGTAAAAGAATTTCAGTTATGGACCAGATGGCTTCACGACTGCAATACACTGAACATTGAAAGAACTAGTGCTAATGGTTCATGGGTTATTTCAAAGAATTGAAGAGGAGAGAATCATTCTAAACTTAGTCTGTGAGGTTATATTTTCCTGACACAAAAACCAGAAAAAGACAAAAGACTATTACAGGTACAATATTGTTAAAGAGACAGACAGACAGACATAGAGAAAAATAGAATATATATATATATATGTGTGTGTGTGTGTGTGTATTAGAGATAAATGATATGTAAATAGATAATAGAGATAGATTGAGAGATATATAGAGATATAACATAGATTATATGTACATAGATGATAGACTGTATATAGAGATTGAATAGGTAGGTTGAAAGGTTAGAAAAAGAGATTACATGCCGATGGAAGGTAGATACATAGATATGTGGATAGATGATAGAGATAGAAAGAGATGACTGATAGACAGACAGACAGATAGATGATAGAGATACATGAAAAAACCCTCAGTAAAATATTAGCAATCAAAATCTGATTGCATGTTAGAAAGATTATTAACCATGATCATGAGGGATTTATCCCAAGAATGAAAACAGGAACCACTTAAATGTGTTGCATTACCTATAAAACTATGTAATACAAAACCTTTGACAGTTTCAAATCATGTAAAAGATGCCTGATGCAATTAAATTTCCTTCTATAGTTTAAAATCCTTAGCAGTTGTGGAGCTCAGACCCAGTGAATTTATGTTCAAAACACTCCTGCACCTAAGGCTCAGGGAAAACTGTGGAAGTGGGAATGGAAAGGCTGTAAGAGTTAAAGGGTCTGAGAGTTTACTGTGAAGCTGTTTTCTACTATGCCAGAAGTTACACCCGTAACATTTCATTATCATGACAGCCTAAACATGAGCTGAATAAGGACAACGACAGCACATATGCCAAAGTAGACAGAGGAAGACCAGCTAGGCTGACATCCTACACAAAGAACTACAGATATCTCAGTAATTCTGAAAGTAAGAGAAATAGTCTTCTCCAAGAAGGAGCACACTAATTAGTTATTCAATACCAAATGCTCATCTCTGAAAACACACATAGAAGGAACATTATTCAAACTAATCAGGTTATATTTAGGAATGAGTATATGCACGTAAAAGCAATTAATGCAATAAAAAGACTATAACATAGGAGGACGGTAAAAAGGGGTAGAAGGAAGTTTTGGGGGGTAAAAAGTGGTTGGAAAGAAAGATGTAATTATAATTTCAAAAGAGAAAAAAATGTATAGAAAAATATAGTAAATTAATTATAGAAGGAAGAAAACTCAAGATGACCAAATTCATTTAGAATAGACCAATGGTTAATGTCATACTAAACTTAACCAAAGAGTTGAATGGTTCCTGCAATGAAAATGATAAAACATTAATAAATGTAATTGAAGACAGAAAAATAGTAGTCTGTGCATTCATGGGTCTGAAGAATGAAGATTGCTGAAGTATCTATACCACCCAATATGACCTACATATTAAATGTATGCTCTATCAAAATGCCAATTTCATTACTCTGTAAACTAGAAGATAAATCTAAATTTACCTTAATCCCTCCCTTCCTCTAAAAAGTTCTAAATATCCAAAATTACTTTGAGAAAGACAAAACAGGAAAAAAAATCACATAAACTAATTTTCAAATAGATTGCAAATCATAATCATTAAAACAACTTGCCATTTGCATAAAAACCGAATAAAAATGAATGGAATAATAGTGAGAAACTGAAAGTAAACACATGTCTATAAACAAGTGACATTTGACAAAGCTTATATGACAGGCTGATAAGAATGGATGTTGTAGGAAGAATTGACGTAGTCTTTGTGAAGAAGTCGTGTTGGTAAGATCAGAACCACACGCTGAGGAATGAAGCTGAATTCCTATCTCTAAATATTTACAAAAATTAAAAAGAATAATTAAACACTTAAATGTAAGTCTGAAAAAACTTCTACTAGAAAGAGACACAGAACAGATTAACCAAGACATTGGAACACAAATGTTTTATAACACCCTTAAAGAAGAGGAAAGCGAGCAAAATAGTTAGATGAAATTAAATCAAGCTACAGGATCTTCTGTCAGTGAGGGGAACAATTAGCAAAGCATAGAGATAAAAATAAATAACAGGATAAAGTATTGTGAGCTATGTATCTAACAAAGGGTTCATGCCTAGAAAGCATAAGGAACTCAAGAACAAGAGTACAAAATAATTTTTAAAATAGGCAATAGAAAGACTTCAATAGAACTTTCTCAAAGGACATACAAGAATAGTAAAGTTATATCAAAAATGTTCAACTCAAATAACTTTAAATGGGAAATAAAAACCGCAATGATATTCTTTCACCCCAAAAACATAGTTATCATAAAACTGTCCAAAGTTTTGTTGTGTGTGTGGAGAAAGGGGGACCATTGTACAATGTTGGTGGGGAAAAATATTTGTTCAGCCACTAGAGAAACAGTGCAGGAGTCCCCAAAGAGTTAGAAATGTAACTAGCATATGATTGATCAGCCCCACTGATGACAATTGTCAAAGAGACATGCACATGTCCATGTTAAAGGTAAGACTTCTGACCTAGGACACGATGTAGAGGCAGCCTAAGTATCCTCAGTTGGTGAGCAGAAAAAAAGCCCTCTGATACTTAGATGCTGAGACTCTCTTCAGCAACAAAAGGGAGTAATTTCTGCCATGTGCCACAGAGATTCCTGAGTTTGGTAAAAAAAATATAAGCCATGTCCAGAAGAACAGGTAAAGTACATATACCCAGAAATCACGAGCAGGGAGCGCAAACCGGAAGCTGCACAAGTTGCCATGTGGCAAGAAACTAGGGCAGGTAGCAGTGGGGGCAGGAGTTGTGCTTGTACTTGGGAAATTTACAAGATGTGGCACACAGTAAGCTCCACTGTGGCGGGGTTCTACAAAAAAAAAAAAAAAAAACCCGCTTAGGTAAAAGCAAGCCAAGCAGACGAGGTTGGGAGGCTTTCTGAGTTGTGGACCCCCTAGGCTTTTAAGTAGGTGTGGTGTCCAAATTCACGTGGGTGCCAGAGAAGAAGGACATTTAAAAGAAATCCCACATTAGCTCAGAATTGAGAATAATAAATGGTTTTTTTATTTAGGGGAAGACTCACAAATCAGAATCCTCTGCTGGAATGGAGAAGAGCCACCAAGTCCTGCAGCTGGAAAAGAGAGCGTCAGCATAAATAGTGTAAGAGGGTAAGAGGCTCTGCCCAAGAGGGAGGGTAATTTAAAGGCGATTTCCCACAGCACCTAAATGATTCTCTTTCTCGCTCATCTCATACAAGCTCATTGTCATAGAGAGAAGCAGAAATGATATGCCTAAAAATTATTGCCAAAGATGCTTACACATTCAAGAAAAATATAAGCAAGATAAAAATGGGGGAAAATATTTTGCGACCACAAAATCGTTTTACCTCATGGCTTTAATAAATAAAAATATTGTAGGTTTTATCTATTTATTCAGTCATTCTCTTCTGTCAGTACCCGGACATACTCTGACACACAGAAGGGGGTCTATTGTGTCAGTCCTGATGGTACGACCTTCATTTCAGTTAAGCCTGCATTTCTTGTCTTACTTCAAGATTTCTGACAATATAGACACCAGATCGCTGTGCACTGTGTTCTGTGTCAACAAGCACTTTTCATATGCCAAAGCCTAATGCTTCTTGTCGCCGATGCTAAGCCTCGTGAGTAAAGCTTTGTTGTGTGTATGGATTTGTGTGGACAAATACTTCTGTATGATTTTCTAAAAACAGAACCAAAAACCTGTGAACTCAGTTGCAACCTATGAAAATATATACAAATACCCCTTTTGGGCAATTTTTGGCATTTCCTTCCACTGGAGAGTAAGGATCAAATGTGTTAGTGTCTAACATTAGTACCAGCTTCTTCTGTAGTGACATTTCGGCTGAACAGAGGTGGAAAACTTAATAAACCTAATACTTCTCTCTGAGCTTTAAAGACTGCTAACTCTCCAATGCATACTAAAACTAAAGCACCTTGTCAAATAACTCAAGCCTTATACCAATCTCTAAATTAACCTGACATTCAGAACCCCGGTGGAGTTACAAAATGCACCTCAGCTCACTCTGTGATTACCATGCCAAGTAATTTGGGTTGAGAAGCTAGGTTTAATTATAAAGGCTAGTATGATCATATTTTTAACATTCAATTTTCTTTTTTGTTTTGAGATTGTAATATAATTTGTCGGGGACCGTCGCCCCAACATAGAAACTGATGTTTTTCACCAAATGTATGCTCGGAGAAGCGCGGAAAGAAAAAGGCTTTCACACCATTAAAGCTTAAAAGGCTTCTCTCCTTCTTTAGCGAGGCCTTGTATTTATTATATTTCCCTAAAAATCATTCTGCTCTCTAGGCTCTCTTAAAACCATTTCTTCTCTGAAACTGCTCTCTATTTTTCTCCTGCTCTGCTATGTTCCTTCCAATCTCTATTTCTCGCTCTGTTCCTTTTTTTCTTTTTCCCCTCTTGGGGACTTACTTATCTATTCCTTTTTCCAGGGCATCTCTCTCACCCACACATTCCCATTCACACCTCAGCTCGGAGATAGCTACCTTTCCTGGGGCAAATCTACAAATGAATCAGAGAGGCTGGAGCGAAAACCTCGGCTATTGTCTTTCTAAATAGTCGGGCGCCAGGTAAGAAACCATGGCATCCCCTGGATAGCAGGTATCAGAGCCCACATCATTATAACATTTCTCTCTTTACTTCCTTCTTTTCCTCCAAAGCTTCTTATAAGCCTCTTCTACAAATTAATGACCTCTTTATTTCTTTGTTATTGTGTGCATATATGTATATACACACATGTTTCTAATTGCTTTTCTATTTTTCTATTCTATCACATTTGGATGTCGTTGAGAATTTTCTCAAAGGGAATCTGCTTTGTGTTCAAATTTTAATTTTCTAAGATACATGTAGGAAACAAACAATATAGGTTCAATACTGTCCTAGGAATTACGGGGAAGTAAAGAAGGTGAAAGTATGTTCTTGCAACTAAGGTTATAGTTGTCCATCTGGACTCTATCTTTATCTTTGAGCCAAGACATTTTTCTTTAACTAATAAATAGTGGCTGATACTCTGCTCACTTCCAAAAAAACAGAATATACAATTCTGTTTCTTTATCAGCAGGGGCCTTCCTTCTCCATGAGTTCTCCACCTTGATAGAAATACCTGATAGCATTTATAGATTATTTTCATGGCTACTCTTAGGGATTTATCCCTTTGTAAATATAAAAAGTACAAGTTCCACTGACAATAAATATAACTTTATTTTTTTCTTTGACTGAACTTCTATTTCAAATCTCATCTCACTGGTGATATAGACAGAATCCTGATTTCTGCGTGACCTAACTCTATCCAGGGTTTCTACTACCCTTTCTTCAAAGCTTTTTCGATACTGGGTTGACAGGGAAAAGACAGGTAGACACACTTATGCAGCCTCCAGTCTTTGGGGTGAGAAAATATTTTGCCCTCAGCTAGTTCCCATTTAGATTAACATTTTCTCAGCTCTCTGCTGTCTCAACCTAGCCACAGTGATACAAACACTTCCACACTAGAGTTTCCCAAGGCTACTTGGTTCTCAAGCACCTCGGTGATTGTGGAAGCCCTCTGTTTTTAATTCTCTCAACACAACCTCAGCTCTAATGATCACTAACGATCCTCAGCTACACCTCTGTACCACATACACTGAGGTTGCCAATCTCAGCATCCTGTACCTAAGCACATTTAACCCTCTCTACTCTGCTACTATCACATCATGGTACTTCTTATGGTTGGGGGAGGCTGCTCATTTGTTCCCAGCTGCCCAGACCCGACATGTTAACACTGAAACTATATTAATTGCAACACTGCTTGGCCAGTACCTTAGGTGTACTGCTAACTAGCTCTTATAACTTAAATTAACCCATTTCCATTATTTTATATTTTAACTCGAGGCTCGAGGTTTACTGTTAGAGTTACCGGTCGTCTCTCTCCTTCGGCTGTGGCTCTATGGCATCTCACTTACTCTGCCTTCTTTCTCCCTGCATTCAGTTTAGTTTTCTGGCCTATTTCTATTCTGCCCTGTCATAGGCCAAAGCATCTTTATTCATTAACCAATAAAATCCACATATACAGGACTACCCATAACACTTATAATAAGAGGTCACTGAAGACACAGTGTTATTCTCTGATGGACTGGCCAGGCTATCCCTATACTTCTTGAATAGTCCCAGTTTGTCTTCCTCTTTCACAGTTTTCCCTTCTACAACTCACTCTTTTCTTGTTCCCCTATTTGAGCGTATGATTTGGCTTCTGTGATTTAATGATTTAGCGTAGCAGAAATGCCTCCAAATCCATTTCATACTCCATAGCAAGAGTCACGGTTTTGGCTTTGGCATTATGACAAATTCTCCCTGAAAAGAAAAACACACCAGCTAATACATCAGCAAAGCATCCTGGATGCTCACAGTAACCCTGTAGCATACATCTAGTAGGCTCTTTATGAAAGTTGAGGTTGGTCTTCTCAAGGTCATGAGCCCAGAAGTGAACAGCTTTGGAGCTGGACCAGGATCCCGCGTTCACAGGCCTTCAGTTCTTAACCTCAGCAGCTTCACTGTTCTAAATTTTGTGAAATTTGCATTTTTTTCTTACTTAAGTGATTCTGACTTCACTTAGTAGGAAGATAATATTCAAACTTATTATCGTCTTTGACTAGTAAGGCTCTCTTTTGTGTGTTGGGGTTATGTTTAGAGATTTCATTGCTTGACATTTCAGGCAGATACAAATCCCTGCTGTTAGTTTTCAAATGTGTTGTGTCTTTTGTACTCTGTGTTTAATCCACAGACTTTATTTTGATTAACATTAAAATAGTTTTTAATGTAAAGCTTTTGTAAGAATACTATCTTACTTTTCCATGGTACCATGCCCTTATATCTCCATTTTTCTCTTCCTTGAAGCATTCATGCAAATTTTATTAATTCTCTTTCCCAATAGTGTCCCTAACTAAAGTTGCTACTGCTCAATGTACAGACATATTTTGGGGAAGGATTCCCCACTCACTGTAGTCTTCCAACTTTGGCTCACCCCTGGCTTCAAGGGAGTTTGAAGGCAAAATAACAGTCAATGAGTTAGCACATCCTTACCTCATGGGCTAGAATCTAGATGGTTTTTCTAGTGTTTTTGATATGTGTGATTGGGAATAGGTAGGTGGAATAGACAAGACAGAATGCTTTCGTCTCCCTACTGTGTGTTCAACTAAGTTTTTGAAAGTATAGGAAGAGATAAACAGAAGAAAGAAAAAAAGCTAGTGAAAGGGGAGTGAAGAATAGAAAAGGAGAGGGAGAATAGAATGGAGAAAAAGAAGAGAAATCAAGGAAATGTGATAAGGTGTACAAAACAAAAAAAAAATTGAAAATTGTTATGGATTGGAAATTTCAGCTATTAAACCCATACTCTGTGAGTGGGTAGGAAAGATAGAATAGTGTAAAGTGTGTGTGTGTACGTCACTATAAAGGACACAGCAGCACATGAAATCTCAACAAATGAATATAGTTGTATATTAAGTTGTGGGTAAGTACTTTCAGAGGTGTGTGGTCAGCATCGTTTGTCAGCTTGCTAGGATAAGAATCACCTAGGAGTCAAGTCTTCAGACATACCTGTGAGGAATTATTTAGCATTTGGCCATTGTTTGGGGGGAAGAGACACATTAAATGTGGACCTTACCATTCCCTAGGCTTCGATCCTGTGTACATCAATCCCTGTTTCTAGGTAATAGATGCAACGTGTCTTTCTGGTTGAAGTTCCTGCTGTCTATCTCCTTCACACGATGGACTAAATTCTGGAGCTCCAGACTGAAAGAATCAATCTTTCTTTCTTTCTTTCTTTCTTTCTTTCTTTCTTTCTTTCTTTCTTTCTTTCTTTCTT
>JAQHUG010000056.1:4888917-4899282 GCA_028555095.1 Dicrostonyx torquatus | reverse complement strand
AAAAAAAGAAAAGAAAATAGCTTAAAACCTCATATTCCTTAATGCTGGGAAATGTGCCCTTCATTTCCTTGGTGTTGATAGAAGAAAGTCACTTATACATTTCACTCTTCTTCGCAAGACATGAGTCACAGGAATATTAAATTTGAAGCCATACAATGTGACCAATTTTATTTTCAAGCATACACCAAGCAGAACACCTTAAATTAGAATCTAAGTATCTTTTATGAAGAAGAAGTAAATTTCTCTCTGCCCTCACATAATTACGGTACATGAATGGTTTCTACTAGTACATTACTAAAGCTCTAAATGAATGTGTCCAGTCTTGGTGTTTCTCCTTTGTTAAATTATGGCTATTATTAAAAGCAGATTTTTATTCTTATGGTTTTATTACTTATATGTCCACACAAAAAAAGATTGATAGATGGGTGATATGCTGTTTTCATTGTCTTCATAAAATCCTTCCTGAAGACATTTTTCCCCTAAATTCCCAGATGTTATGACACCAGAAAAACCATTTAAGTAAAAATGTAGTAATGTAACAGAATTTTTGTATTAGCACAGGAAAACTAAAACAGATTTATTGATACCCATTTTGCTCTAAATTAATACAAATGAGTGAAAGTGATTAGTGAAAATCTTTTAAAAGTATCCAAGAATAAATGACCCTTTAAAGTCTATTCTTATGTAATATAGAATATACTATTGAGTCTTTATTTTGCAATTTTTAAGGTTTTTTCCCATCTGTGCCATTTGTGTTTCTTAATCGTATTATTTTCAAAACCTCCAGTGAGTATTCTGTAAGTATACTATACAACTGTAAGTATACGATAAGTACACCATACAGCTGTAAGCATATTATAAGCATACTATATAGTTATAAGAATACTATAAGTATGATATAAGTATACCACAAGTATAGTATACAACTATGAATATAATAAAGGCACGAATAAACAACCATTTCTAATTGAAGTCAATCTCATCTCACAAGCTATTTAACAGAACGGTTCAGGAAGAGGCACGTCTTCAATGAAACCCACCTGAGCTTTTTGAATAACAATGTGTAACTTAATACTCAAACATTGTCTAGAAAGCAAATTTGATTTTGTTTCCACTGGGAGAGATCAGGAAATCTATCTAGCATGGATAAATATTGAAACGCCCTGTGTGCTTGAGTAAGGCGGGGAAGCATTGCTAGGAACTTTAATGAGGCCAGGGTGAAAAGAAGAGGGTTGGTGGTCTCTAACAAAATAGCTAATGTTTCGTTTTCATAGGCACTTTTAGTGTTTATGTATTGATTCCTCCCTTCAAGGCAGACCCAATAAGTCTTATTTCTCCCACAGATGCTTTTCAGTAACCTAGTGCACCCTCCCTTTTCTTACTTTTAGCATTTAAATAGATATATTTGTTTTATTTGTTGTAATTACAATGTTATCATAAAGCTCAAGGAGACCAGTCTCTCCTTCTGTTCCCTACACTCTTAGTCACTTGTCTCCTTCACACTCTCAAATGTACAACCACAGGACCAGCTTTATGAATATACCTACAGCTAAGCACAATGTAATTTTTAAAAGTCAGAGACTTGGCACTTACTTCTTGCAAGCTGTTTTACTCCTTAATGTCAAGGCAAACCTTTGCTAGAAGATGTCATTCTTCATTAGAGATAGGTAGGCAAAACAGATGCATCTGGAAAAGCAATTACACTACCCCCAATTTGTTGGGGAATATTATTTTAAGGTGTTTTACTTTTGTTTATGCTACATTTGTTTAACTATGTGAAGCTGTGATTCTTTGCCTGTCTAAAACACCTAATGATCTAATGAAGAGTTGAATGGTCAATAGCAAGGATAGGTGGGGCTGGCAAGCAGAGAGTATAAATAGAAGGAGCAATGGAGAACAAGGTGCGGAGGACATCAGAGGTCAGCCTCCCAACCACTCAGCCAGCCACAGAGTAAGAATGAAGGTAAGAGATACAGAAGTAAGAAAAAGAAAAAGGCCAGAGGCAAAAAGTAGTTAAGATAATTTAAGAAAAGTGGGCAAGAAACTAGCCAAGCTAAGACTGGGCATTTCTAACTAAGACTAAGCCTCTGTGTGTTATTTATTTGGGAGCTGGGTAGTGGTCCCCCCAAAAAGCCAAAGGAGTAAAACGTCACACAACCCCAATTCATTCATTGTTGAAAAGTGAAATAATGTTTACAGAGCCAAGTTTTGAAACAGAGCGCTAGAAGCAAATGATTCCAAGAAGTGGAGCAGTGGTCGCTTAAGATAAGTGGGGCAAAAATCAAAGAAAGGACATTAAAATAGCCCTTAAGTGGCACCAATAGTTTTCCACAAAGCAGATAACAGATGTTAATGCTCAAAGCGTTTAGTTTCCCCAGGACTAGGGTGACTTTGTGATCTCAAAGCTCTGTAAGCCCCATCTTCAATGAATTATACCTCCTTAAATTAGACACCATTGAAGACACAAAAAAGAAAGCACATTCTCCAAACTTACAAATTTTAAAACCTTGCTAGAGTGACCTGAATGACTCAGAAATATAAAACATCAACAATAGAAGGTAGTATTAGGCCCCTCTGTTCTGTGCATAGAATAGGATTGCTGGCTCTCTGATTTTTTTAATTCCCATTCAGCTACTTCTGACTCAGTGAACAAACACAGTGGTCCAAAACTGGCAACCACATCAAATGTGTTCAAAAGGAAATAACAAATGCAGATACGTTTAAAGTGCGCTATTCAGAAGTCTAGTTTTCCAAGTGAACAATTATAGATTTTTTTAATAAATTAACTTTTAAAAAATTATGAGCTAAACAAAAGAAAACAGCAGAAATGTTCTGAGTTTTGATCATTTGGTTTTCAATACTGCCCAAAACCAGTTATTTTAACAGATGGTTCTTTGAAAACTCTGAGCACTTGTTTATTGCTGGCTTTATGACCTTTGAAGCCAAATTCATCGGGATAATTAATCATATTCTAGTTATTAAGTGCCAGTAGATATGAAATATAAGATAAACTATATTACTTCACTCAGTGTTAAATAGAACTGTCTTTCATCTTTCTTGTTTTCAAATGCTCAGAAGTGGCGACTCACACTATTGATCAGGTCCCTTAGGAAACAGGCAAAAGAATGGCAGAAGTTCAGAGCCAGTGTGGGCTAGACAATAAGATCCTGCCTTGAAACAGCTAGAACCAAACCAAAACCAATAATTAAATAGTACTGCTTCAATTTTAGGATAATTTTTTTATTTTTTACAAATTGAACAGCACAGCCGTTTGTTCTTACAACTTTACCATCATTAGTTAACAATGGCAAGTTTGTGTAAATAGTTAAGCTTACGACCGTTGTGATGAAACATCATGACCGGAAGAATTTGTTCCTAATATCTGAACTTGAAGGTGTGTCAGGGACCATTTGCCCTAATAATTACAGAAGGTCACCAAAGGCCTTTAACTTAGAAAGTTTAACAGAGCCAGCTAGGATTTTTGACTCTAGGAAGCCTACAAAGATAAGGAAGCCATTGCCTCCAGGAGGTTTACAGAGATTCCCCTCTTCCTTAATTAGCTATCCACAAAAGAATGTTTGCACAGGTATGCTAGTTAGCTAACTAGGGGTTTATTACCCCCAGTTCCCGCCCTGCCTCCACCTCCACCAGCTCCACATTTCTGGGCTATATATATTGGCATTGTCCCTTAATAAAGTGAGACCTTGACAAGAGATTTCGCTTGGTCTCCTTCTTTTCTCTCGCCCATGATTTTCAGGTAGGAGCCTCTTCGGACCCTGAATAACTGGACCCGCGGGTCGGGTTCAAGCGGACACCCTAAAATACATACATCTAGCCTCTTGTCCTTTGGTAAGAGGATCAGTCTGTTCCCTCTAGTCCTTACACTATACATATGCTGTGTGGTTCTATGGATTCTATCTTGGTTATCATTGACGTAAAAGTGTACAGAGGTATATCATAGCATGGATGTTTATATCTGTTGGAAGAACGTGAACTTCTGATCTTACTGCCTCCACTCTGAGGTATGGGGATTGTTGGGCTATGCCAATACATTCTGTCTGAAGATACTACATTTTTGAAAATAGCTGAGTATTTTATTCACTGAAATCAATCAGGATTATACATTTGTGAGAAATATTAGTTGTCTCAGATCCAAAATTAATATTAACACTGCCCACGCTCTAAGTGTTTCCTTACAAAACAGTTTATCATTTTGCTTTGGTTTTTAGTTCTTTTTTCCCTCACTCTTCCCCTTAAGAAACAAAAAACACTTTTCCTAAAGTTTCGTCTTGATGTCACCAAAAGCTTCTATATAATAAAGAACTATTTGATTGAGAAAAGAAAGGATTTATGTTTTGATAATAATTATTAAAATTATATATGTATTTTAACATAAAATACATATATTCTGTTTATAACAAAAAGATTATTTAACATGGCAATTTTCCTCAATTTCAAATTCTCACGAAATTTTGTGTGAAATCTAATACCTTTCTTCAAGAAACATACCTTTTGACTATTCCTCTATCAGTTTCCCTTGCTTCTAATGCTTCTCAGGTCTGGACACCTCCTCCCCTTTTCTTGATATAACAGAATTGGAAAGTTAAGAGCAGAAGAGTTGTCTTAGCCATTAAAGGCTAGGTGTTCAACCAACAAATGGACAAGAATGGAAAGTTTAATATTTCTCTATTCACATGGTGTCGGGGACCGTCGCCCCAACATAGAAACTGATGTTTTTCCCCTAATGTTTCCCTGGAGGCATGTGGAAGGAAACAGGCTTTCACACCATTACAGCTTAAAGGCCGCTTCAGACTTCTTCTGTCTACAGCGTGACCTCGTGTTTATTCTCTCCCCAAAAAACCATCCTGCTCTCCATGCTCTCTCCAAACCATTCCTGCTCTGCAATGCTCTGAGTGCCTTCTCAAAACCATTTCTTCTCTGAAACTGCTCTCTCCACCCTTGAGGAATTTTTCTATTCTTATTCCTTTTTCCGGGGCACCTCCCCCAGCACATACACCTGCATTTCTTCACCAGCTTTGGAGATTGCCACTTCTCATGGAGCAATCTACAAATGAAAAGGAAGGCTGGAGCAGAACCTTCACCTATTGTCTTTCTAAATTGTTGGCCTTCAGCTATGAAGCTGCATCACATCCTCAGGCTGGCAGGTATTAGAGCCCACAACATGGATTTACATATATTTAGTTTATCAAGAAAGGTTTCTCTGTATCACAGTTCCAGGTGTTCTGGAACTCACTCTGTAGACCAGGCTGGCCTCAGACTCACAGAGATCCACCTGTCTCCTGCCTCCCAAGTGCTTGGATTAAAGGCGTGCGCCACCACCACCCAGAACATGTGTTTGTTTTACTGGACAGTAGAAAGTCACAATTTTGTTGTTAGGATATCTAACGCAGACATCTAATGCAGACATAGGGAAACAGAATTTACAAATGAGTCCTTCCAAGACACATTCTGTGACATCTCTAGGATGTACTTGAAACATTGCTTTTCAAGATTGCAAAATATAATAAAACAACCAAAATGTAACAAAAACACTGCCTTTGGAGAAACAATATTAATTTGGCTAACTGCTGATTTTGAAAATGGGAAGAGATTTGGATCATTTCTTTTATTTTCTCTTTCCTTAAAACACATGAGTCTTCACTGATTGAAAACAGGAAAAATGACGTGTGGGGGACAACAACCCCATAGTATTGAGTCTTCCAGAGACCAGGCATGGTGGAATGGGAGAGTATCTGATCACGTGGGCACTAGAAGTAGGAATAACTCCTTCTACAACTCCTGGTAGAGCTTAGGAAGGAATGAAGTGGTGGGTGCTGCGGAAATAATCTTAGTTCCCATTGAGAGTGGGCCTATTATTCAGTAACTCACAAATCCTTCCCTCAGAAAGCATCTAAAGCCTCTTGGCCTCTTCAGATATCAAGTGTAAGATCCTGAAATTTAAGCTATGTTATAATCTAATTGTACCAGTGAAGTTTACGTGTAAGAGGTATGGACTGTTGATTCTTTAAGGCCAGTCAAGATTCTCTTAAGGAAAAGAGTCTCATTACAAAGTGACCTTTTCCTAGAGAGTTGGAGACGGCATGAAGAAGATTATCCTTATGAAGACTGTGATACTTTTCTCCCACAGTAGATGTGGATAGTTTGCCCTGGTAATTTTAGCCTTAGCAACAAATTTGAGTCCTTTGTGTCTTGTGTGACTGGAATCATTATGCAGAACAAGTTTGAAAAGATTGTCAAGACGAGAACAAACAAAAGAAAGCCTGCATTTACATCTTCCAAATGTAGTCTATTGGAATACAAATACTGAAAGTCATTTGACTAAATGTTGGTCTTTGGTGAGAGAGAATTGGTGAAGATAAAAATTAAAAACATTTAGTTTTTACTAAAATGATTTGATTGAAACTAACTAAGCACACATAGAGTTACTTTTTGCTTAAGCTATTATCAGGTATTTGGTGGAAAAAAAGACAAATTTGTTTATTTGTTCACACAGCTTAAATTACTCAGTTCAAAGATTACAGACTTCCGGTCACATTCAGCGATCATTTCATTCAATGAAATTCAGAGCCCAAAGTGCTACAGTATTACCTAGTAATCAAGAAGCAAACATTTCTGGGTATCCCTAAATTACTAGTACACAGCATTCATTTCACGCTTGTCTAGTCTTGCACGTGCCCACAGAGAACTAACAAAGAGAGGAGAGTTGGAATGGGTTTGGAAAGCTTTAGAAATAGAGTGAGATCAAGGAATTGTAAGCACTTAGCAAAGGAGCAAGGTGTTTCCTGTTTTTAGCATTATGCGGTTGGGCACACCAATAGGGAAAGAAGTTATTAAAACCCGTTCCACATGTACTACACATCTTTAAAGTGACAGAAGAGTAACTGGTTGTGATGTTTTAATTTAAGTTGAATTTTAAATGTTTTAGAATGCATTAAAGTCAATTTTGATTTGATCATGTTTATTCCCCAACCTAAGCTTTTAAAATGTTTTTTTTTTTTTTAACTTGGAATTGGTTAAAACCGAGAAACGTGAAAATGCTAAATGGGATATAAATGCATAACAATTTTGGGCTTCAATTTATATATAAATTTGTTTGTTTTTCTTGTTTTTTCTCTCTCCCAATTCCATTATGATCTTCCTCAGTTTTTCTTGTAGACTCATTGATACAGTGATTACTGCAGTAAATAGTCATGGAGGTTTATGCTCTAGCAAGTGGCTTACGGAGGAGCTAGCACCTACATGAATTCCCTTCGCTTGGTGTTTGCATGCTCTCCAGGATACTGCGATTTGTTCTGAAGTTTTGTGTGTTAAGGAAGAAACCCACAGAATGGCATCACACAGAAGTGTCATGAGGCTGCTATCCTTCTTTTGCCACTGATTTGTGTGTAAATCACTTCCAGCATCTCCTCTACTCCCCACGGAATTGATCTTGTTCTTCCGTTCTTTTGGAGCTCTGAGACAAAAAAAAAAATACAAAATCAAATAAACCTGTCTTCTTCATGTACCCCGATCCTTATGGAAGCCGTTCAGCCATATGCATCTGAACAACAACAACAACAACAAAATCAGTGAGTTTTGTGTGTGTGTGTGTGTGTGTGTGTATGTGTGAGAGAACATTTTTATATCCTTTTAATCTTTTATATATTTCTCACATATTCTACTTTCATTGATTACTTAAAAGAGCATTGATGACTTAAAAGGGCAGAAGTAGATTCGGGCATATTCTTAAAATTATATCAAATATCGGAAATCAATTTATATTTCTCAACAATGTGTGCTTGTGAGAGTGAGAACTCTTATTTTTATTGAATGCTATCTAGGTATATGTATGCACATCTATCTGTATTGGATTTTGAAAAAGCTGACTAGACAAGATAGTGAAGTTGGGGAGTCAGTGAGAACTGAAATGGAGGCCAGCACTCTGGTCCAGTGGTAAAGGTCTCTCACAAGCCTGGTACTGAACTTCCCTACTGGTGCTTAACGTTGGTGTTTCAGAAACGTAACAATGAACATGTCCCCATGATGATGAGTTTAAAATATGGCAAAACTAATAAAATGCCAAAGGAGCAGTAACACGAATTTTGTTTATCAACACATTTTCTATACAATGCTGGAAAATCTTTACCCATTAAACAATTTCTGGAGACAATATAGTGTAATAACTGTATCATTGCCCAGAAGTTAAAAGAGAAGCTTATTATTATTTTTAAGTTAAAATGAATGCATAAGAGGAGAAAATATAGATCCCATTTAAGGCAGGAGATAAAGAGAAGTGAGAAGAGATGTCTGCTGAGAGGAGAAGGCAGAAGGATAATAACCTCCAGTTTATCATATCCAGGAGAAGTAGTGGGCTGGTAAGGAAGAAGGTGAGTCAGAGTTAAAAGTGAAAACACCACATGAAGGTGTCCTCAAAAGGTGCACAGAATCTTGCAGTGGAATGAAATCAAGAGGATAGATGAGGATCTGTAAATGGACATTTCCCTCCCACCCTCCTGTTCCCAAATAACCTCTCTGAGGCTTATATAATAATTACAAACTATTTGGGCAATGGCACAGGTTTCTTACTGTCTAGCCATACATGTATATTAATACATGTCTATTTCTAATAATCTGTGTATCACCATGTGCTCTGTTGCTTAACGGTAATGCTCTGGCATCTTACTCATCTGGCAGCTGCTGGCATCTCTCCGACACTGCCCTTTGTCCCAGTATCTCTGTTTGGATTTCCCACCTGTCTCTATTCTGCCTGGCTATTGGCCAAATCAGCGTCTTAAGTAACCAATGATGAATAAAACATATTCACAGCATACATACGGACTTCCTATATAAGTAATCTCAACCAAGTTGGTCATATGTTTCTTAGATTTTGTTCAGTAGCTTTGTCTCAATCAGAAATCTTCCATCTGTTGACCTTCCTTGTCTAAGTTTTCCTGGTCAGTGATTTTAAATACAATCCCCTTTGTCATCTCTAGGAAATTTCCATTAGTTTTCCTTAGGTATTTGTGGTAGTTTGACTGTAATTAGCGCTAGGGAGTGGCACTTTTGGGAGGTGTGGCTTTTTTGGAATAGTTGTGGCCTTGTTGAAGGAACTACGTCACTGTGGGGATGGACTTTGAAGTTATCTATGCTCAAGATGCACTCAGTACGACACTCAGTTCACTTCCTGTGTCTCTTCACAGCAACTGAAACGCTGACTATGACAGTGACAGCATCTCAATTACCAACTTGTATTAAAGACCTGACCTAAAGGAAAATCCAAGATGTTATGGAATTATTTAATACTTGAAACTAGCCCTCTGTAGAGACAATCCCCAACAGTTTATTGTACAAAATAAGAGTCTTTTGAGACCTAAAATAACCTTCAAATGCAAAGGCTTTTATAAAAAAAAAAAAGGTTAGGATGATTTATTTTCCGTGGGTACATATGACTTAGAGGTTTCCAAAGATATTCTTCACCACTTATCTAAAATACATTTAATTCTACCCCCTAAATTCTATTTTAATATTTGTACTAGGTAGACATTATGGTGTCTAAAATAAGCCTGTTTTGAAAGCATGCTAATTACCAAAGTCTTGATTGGTAATTAAGTTTTTGTAAACAAGAGCATTTCTGATAGGTACCTTAAGAGTAAGAGCTCCCAAATTAAAATTCCTATAAACCTTTTCATACTTCACTCTAAATATTAACCATACCTTACATTGCATATGCTAAAGCATTTTAATCAACATTTTACACACAAACATACATACACTAAATTAGACAAAAAATATGGGTTTGTCTTTTCTTTATAGATTATGCTTATTTCTTTGTTGTAAGTAGTTATTAATTGAAAACACATTAATATTTACTACTACTACTATACAATTTAGTAGATGGTTTTTGAAATTTCCATGAGCATTCCTATTCCATGTTTTAATTGTATAACTTTGATAAATTCTCCAAATACACAAAACAAAAAATTCTGATGAATTTTTAAGTAGTAATGTCTATGCATTGTGAAGATATTTTTAAATATATTTCTCTTTTCTAGTTCCAGGAATGTATAAAATTGCATAATCAATAGCAAGCCCCTTACTGTCTTCCAGTTCTCTTACTGTTTTACTCTTCTTTTCTTTCCTTCTTTATCTGATCTCAAGTGGATTATATTCTGCAACCACAATTGAAAAGTCCAATGTTGTTACTATTTAGAAAAACTTTAAGACACTGAAGATAGAAGTTGAAAAGATATTAAAAGATGGAACGGTCTTCCATGCTCATGGATCAGTAGGCTTCACATAGTGAAAATGGCCATCCTATCAAAAACAATCTACAGATTCAATAAAATTTCAAACAAAAAAATTACA